>CM032639.1:11705681-12063440 GCA_019097785.1 Fraxinus excelsior | reverse complement strand
CCATAACTTTCTCTAGTGATGTCCGATTGAAGTGATTCAATATGCGTTGGAAAGATTACTTAAAGGGATACAACTTTGCTTCAGACATACTCCTCCAATTCGACCGTTTACCATGTCAATAACATGTCTCAATATGAAACTGAAAACCAGTGAATAACTTTCGTGTTGATCTAATTGATTTCCGACCTCGCCCCTTTCACCAAACTTGTTCCTTGGCATGTTAACTTCGATATTATGGACTCATTTGCTCGAACATGTAAATGTATAGCTTTTATCATCTCTTTGAAATCTTAAACTTGGCTCAAATCTATCTCCAACATGCTTTGAATTCTTGATAATTGCTTGCGCATCCTGGATCATATCAATATCATTCCAAGTAGTGATGTTTGCCACAAGGAGTGAATCTAACCATTCAAGTGTCTTATCTCACAGAGTGTGTGAAAATAACCTTAGTCTAATCACATATTCTGATATTCCTTGGTACCTGAAATGTTGACACATATCCAAGAAGTGGGATACATGTATATGCGGATTCTCGTTGGCCATCCCGTAGAATTGATGCCCGTTTTGGAATAATTGGATGACGTTTGTCTTTAGCCGAAAGTTTGGCTATTAAAATGCAGGGTAGACAATGCTAGATTGACTTTGAGCGATGAATGGTGACAAAAATCCCCCAGAAGAGCATTTTCATCATATTGTACCTCCGCATTGGTGGAGCTGTAGGATTTAGTATCAGTTCCAGATGTTGATCAGCCATTTGTATATTTCTTTGAGTTTCCCGCTATGTTGTTCTAGCTAGTCTTTGCCTACGATGAAAAGTCCGTTCAATCTCCAAATCAATTGGAAGTAATTCACCGCCAACTGATCTTTGCATGCAATACTTGAATAAGCGAGAACTTTCAGCACTTAGCTCAGCCTAAGTAGACAAACTGAATCTAAATTAATACGTAAACTAAAATTTAAAAAAAAATTAAATTAGTGTCTAAATAATAAAAATCAAACTAAAACTAAATACTCGACAACGGCGCAAAAAACTTGTTCACGAATATATGTTCGCTTTGTAAATCACTGCAAGTGCACGATTCATTAACAAATAATAAAGTGAAAATTGTAAAATTTCGAGTATCGTCTCACGAGGATTAATTTGATTTGATTTCTACTATCCAGACCTTAACTGAATCTATTTAACCCAAGATGGTTAATAGTTTGGATTTTATGACTAAACTATTATTAATATACGATTTTAACTAAGATGACTAAATAAACGCAAAATGATATTGAATGCAAAAGTTTGAAGAAATTAATGTATGAAAAATGTACTAGGATCCCAAATTACCAAACAAGTTCACGTTTAACCCTTATTTCGCAATTTAACAATACGACGATTTAGTTGAATAACTAATGTTTCTAACATATTCAATAATCTCTTTCGAGTAGAATCGAACATATTCTCGCATACCATTTGACTATATTTCTATGACAAATGCAATATATGAGAATGCATGACGTTTTGTAAACACTTAAAGATTTTCGTAAAGAATAGCGGTATATTTCTATCCCCTATCGAACCCTATTATGATATATACTTTGTTGAATCTAATTCCTTTCTTTCGAATGTAAGAAATAGATCACACATACTCACATAATCACATGCATTTAATTATGGAGGCATTAAAGTGTATATAAATCATTCAACATAAAATATTTGTGTCTTAATGTCAAAATTATAAAATAAGGAATTAAAGGCTCACATATCGAGGATCATCATTCTCCTAGTACAGTAAAATTTTAGCCTAGCATGGATAAAAATAAAGAATAAGGAAATTTTTTAGGAAAAGACATCACCCAAAACTTGAATATAAATCTTGAATTCTTTAATCTTCGAGTAGAAATCCCTTGGTTTTGTTTTCTCCTTTCTTTTCAATGACTTTTTCTCTCTAAAGTTGTGTAACCCTTGTTTCACGACGTTCTGGGGTTATATACATGCCCTAAATCATGTTTCCATAAGAGTTGGAGCCGAATTAGAAAATCCACATTTTTACCTTTTTTTTCATCTATGCGACTGCATAGTGTTACTACTTTTTAAGTTGTGGCAATTTAGTCCTTAAACTCCCATGATGCGCTTTTTTACCCTTTTTTTTCATTTTTCTTCCTTTCAATGCATAATTCCCATGCTCAATTTGATGTTACTATCTTTGCCTGTTCAATTTCTCCTCCGGGTTATCTTTTAAATATTTGCATTTCAGTCCCTGAACTTTAGTTTTCCTTCATTTTGGTCATTTCCTCCATTTTTCTTCCAATTTCCACCAAGATCACTGTTATTGTCTTACAAACATGAATTAAGCTATGTTCTGTACATTTATTAATGATTATCCATGTTTGTAAATCAAAATAAACGTATAAAAACGCTCTTATCATCAACCTCTAAGAATCAATTAAGCTAATAATCTCTTATCAAAAGTCTAATTCTCTCAAATAAGTGTTCGGGGGCTTAATCAAGACATGTAGAATGTTTTTTAACAATTGTGCATACTCATCTCCATTAAACTTTCTAACTGACCATTTTAGCGAGTTTTCAGCCGATGGTTCCCAAGTCAATTGACCATAGGGCACCAAGTTTTATACCCTTGCAAACTTAATCACCCGAGTCGTAAAAGCTACAAAGAGAAGTTTCACAATAAGATAACACCACATATTCATTATTTTTCTATTTTTTTTTTCCTTTTTTCCTCTTTTTATGATTCGTGCAATGCCTTTTATAAACACTCATTTTCAAAAAAAGATTCCCAAATTAAGATTTCAACATAATTTTCATCTTATTAGTTTAGACAATCCACATAAAAATTAGCACACATGAAATGCACATATATCTCAATGTCTCCCTACAACAACTCAATCACGCCTAAATTATCTTAGAATTGGTTTAAGGATGTATAATTTAGTGGTTATTTGGATTTAACATCTAAGGTCCACTAATTTTTTTTACCTATTCAAATTTTGAATCAAACTATTTCTTCATCGTGTAAAACATAAATATTGTGTGCAAAAGTATCCAATTTTACATGAATAAGCATAAATTAAGCTTAACAAGTAACTTTTTCACAATTTATAATCTAATACATGATTCTAAATATATACATGTAGGCAAAATTATATAACCCACACAAGCAAACAAAAACAATAAGTTGAAAATAGAATATATATTTTTTGCACTAAAACAAGTACACAAACCAATAAAAACTCAATACTTTTCCATCCTCAAACTTATAACAGACATTGCCCTCAATGTCTAAAAATATAACAAGTAATATATAAAAATTAAGGGCTAAGAAAAAGAAACTAAGTACTCTCTGATATATATATTTGAAGGTGGTGGATGGATTGGTATGAAAGTTTTGATTCATTTGCTATGTCTTTTCCTTTATCTAATGTGTTCAGGTGACATGTTCATTCAAAATAGTAAAAATCAATCATAACTTGAAACAATTAGTAGTAAGCTCATACACACCTTTAAGAAAGATATGGAGATGAAGGTACCCTATATAATACTAAAAAAATTACCAATCATATAATCTAAAAGGAAAAATAAATAAAAAGAAAGAAAATTGGGTTCCCCCCCCCCCCCCCAAAATAACTGCTTATTATAGTCATTAGCTTGACTTTGATGTTCAATATCATGGAATTCTGAAGAAAACTTTTGATGTCTTATTTAGTTTGCTTATTTTGACTTTGATCCACTTTTCATTGATTCTCCAAATTTAACCTTGCCTTATTCAATGTGATATGACTTCCCCATTTCATCTGATTCAAAACCAATTATGTAGACTTCTTCTTCCTCGAACTTAATCACAGATTCAATTGTTGGACAATCAATGATGTCGAAATAATGTGTGTAAATTTCATCATCATTAATTGTCACTTCTTCGCTTGGTTCCTTCGTAATTAGTTTGTCATCCTCTTTATGCTCTTCTTTAATGGTTGATATATCCTTGAATTGAATAGTCGGTTTACATTCTAAATTCACCGGCAATGGTAATTCTTTCCTTCCAACCTTTTCGAGTGCATTATATCCCCACATTTTAAGTTCGTCCCATTATACAAAATTTCTTGTGCGTATTTTGCTTTCATCCAACACAGCAAGTTCATTATAATATTTTGCAAATGATTCTTCGTTCAATAGGGGAAGTCCAACCCCCTTAAGAATGATGTCATCCTCTAGATGCGTAGATACATATTCGCCCTCAGGCATGCAGCCTTCATCAGATTTGTCAATTGCTTGTTTTCGACATCTTAAATATTGTTTAAACCGCAAAAGCTTGAACATAAAGGGATAAGTACGTGTATACAAGCATTGTCCAGTATAATGTATCCCATTACAAAGCTCACAATTTATATCTTCTACAAGCATTTTGTTCTTGATAAGTTTGATGAAACTATTGTGGATGAAGAGGCAAGAGAGAGCTTTTTTCAGTGTAGTCCTCATTCTTTATTTATAAGAGCCAAAAAAACAGGTGAAAATCGCGTCCAATTTGATTTTTAAAAGAGTTTGAATCGTGAAAGAAAACTGAAAATTCGTCTCCGAAAAAGGCCCGCACACACATAGGTTTAACTACCATGCGTGCACCGTAGAACCAAATGACTCTCAAGTTAGGGAAAACAGGGTTCCGCGCGCGCAGCTTTGTTCTTGAGTAGCTTTCGATATTTTGGTCATAAATTTCTTTATAGATATCCGATTGAGCTAATTCAGAATATTTTGGAACGGTAATTCAAAGGGCTACAATTATTCTAGAAATACAATTTTTTTTTCAATTCGAATGTTTACTATCTGAAAATTGGATCTTAAGTTGAGACTAAAAATCCATAGCATAATTTCTTCGGCTCGAAATTGATTTGTGATAATACTTCCACTATATTTTAGTCCTTTGACCTCCAATTCCATCCAATTGATCCTATATGATCTTGAATCATTATTTTGTGTTCTGAATCAACTATTGAATGTTTACACTTTGGTCCCCAAATTTTGGATTTCCTTCGTTTTCTCACATTCTTCGTTTTTTTCTTCCAAATCCACCAATTTGAATTGAGCTCAACCTAACAAATATAATTAACCTAAAATTAAGCTATAATTCATTTAAATCACTAACAAATACTCTAATTTAATGGTCTAGATAAGTGTACAAAATATGCTTATTATCGATTCTTCAATATATCTTTTGTTTTCTTATTCATAATATGTTAGGCTAGATTTTTTGTGCTAGGAGAACGGTGAACCATGTAATATGAATTTTAATATTTAGTTTTATATGTTTGACATTAAAAATACGTTTTTGAATATTGAATAATTTATATGATTTTCTTTTTCCCACAATTATTGTGCACAGTAATTGTGTGAATTTGGTGGCCTATTTTGTGCATTCAAAAGAAGGAAAATAGGTTCGAAATGTATAAATTGTCATGGGGTCCGATATGGAATATAAATATACCATTATGTCTTATGTGAATCTTTAAGTGTGCTAAAAAATCGTGCACTTTTATATGTTCGCATCCATCATAAAAATATAGTCTTGTCATATATAAAAATAGATTTAACATTACTCGAGAGAGATCGTTAAATAAAATCGGAACATTGATTCGTCAAATTCAAACGTATTGTCAACGTGTAAAATTAGGGTTAAAATTGATTATTGCATGGTAATTCAGGATCCTAGTATATTTGTCATCTATTAAATACATCAATCTACATTTAGAATAATTTGCATTTAAGTTAGTCAAATTACAAATCATTGCATGAGTAGATTATTTTATTCATAATTTGGTCACAAACAAATACATTATATTATTTTTGTTTCGGTTAAGGCTGTAATAATTGGAATTGAATTAATCAATCTCCGTGAGACGATACTTGAACTCAATTCCAATGTATTACTTTTTAATGAACCGTACACTTGCGGTGGTTTTAATTTGAAATTTACTTTCATGAACAAGTTTTTGTCTTGTGTGGATTGTCTAAAACCAATGAGACGAAGACAAGGTGAAAGTTTTAAGTTAGGTGTTGGTTTTAGAGGCTGAATGTCTAAAAGAAAATGGGCATAGCACTAGTCTATGTGTAATATAATCATCTTTTTGAGCATGTATAACTCGAGTAAATAAGTTTATAAGGGTTTAAAATTCGGTGCCATATGATCATCTAACTTGAAAGTCATCGGCCTAAAACTAGTTACATGGGTTATATATAAAACAAATGAGAAGATGATTACAAAAAATTAATAATAAGAGTAAACTTACATTGATTGAGTCCCAAGACATTTGGTTGCTAGAACTATACCTCTGATATGAAGCAAGTAGTTTAGTTTAGTTTTAAAGGTTGAGGCAGTAAAAAATATAAGAGAATCTCTACTTGTTGAAATGTAAACCTGTGATCGTAAAATTCATCCAAACTAAGAGATGGTAAGAAGTAGAATTAAATGAGTTCGACTTAGGATGCACTCCGGAAAAATTGAGTGAAAAGAATAAGTCTGGGGGATGTGTATCTCTCTAGAGAAAAAAGAAAATATTTGACTACTATGAATCAAGAATGGGACCATTCACGAGTTTGATATATTTACGTGAGTTTACACCCACACACATCAAGTTTTGCATGTAACGGTAGAGGTTGATTTTGTAATGTTGAAACTATACATTGTGTTGATAGCTAAATTCCAATCTCAAGACACGTCAAGTTGTCAAACCATATTTTGTTTGAAGTTAAGTTACAATTTGTTTAAGGACAAACAATTGTTCAAATTTGGGGGGTCTGATAATGCGTTTCACATACTTATTTAGTCAACAAAATATGGACAAATGTTGGTCATTATATCAAAATATGGCTTAATTTCATATAAATTGTGTTTTTTATGGTAACATTGATGAACATAGTGAGATTTAGGAAAAAAGAGCAAAAAAGACTAAAATGGATGAAAACCAAAGTTCAGAAACCAAAGTGCTCTGAAAGTTGACTCGAGAGAAGAAATGAAGATGTGAAGGAGTCAAAAACCAATATAGCAAAGGAATTAAGTGTTGGAAGAAGAAATAAAGTGAGAAAAGAGATCAAGAAACGAGAAAATGGAGTTTGGAGACCAAAATGCAAGGAATGGAAGTTTTCTTGAACTATGCGGTCGCATAATTCTTCTTACAAGCGGTCATGTAGTACTTTAGAGAATTTCAGGGAAAATTTTACTGTTCTGTCGCATTGAATTGTACTATGTAGTCGCATAGTAAAATGTCGAAGGAAACACTCCGATTTCCTTATTTGAATAAAATCCTAATGGAAACAAATCTTGGGGCATGTTTTAAAATCCTAAAGCCGACCATGCATTACAACACATTCTAAGAGGTTTTGGGAGCATAGAAGGAGGAGGGAATAAACACGAAGATCGATTTCAAAACTCGAAGATTCAATTAAAACTTTATTAGAGTGATGTCGATTCTTCAATATTTCTTTTATTTTCTTATTCATAACATGTTAGGCTAGATTTTTTGTGTTAGGAGAACGATGAACCATATAATATAAATTTTAATCTTTAGTTTTATATGTTTGATATTAAAAACACTTTTTTGAATATTGAATTATTTATATGATTTTCTTCTCACCACAATTATTGTACCCGGTAGTTGTATGAATTTGATGGCTTATTTTGTGCATTCGAAAGAAGGAAAATAAGTTTGACATATATAAATTGTCACAAGGTCCGATATGGGATAAAAATATACCGATATACCTTATGTGAATCTTTAAATGTTTATAAAAATTCATACACTTTTATATGAATACATCATAAAAATATAGTTGAGTCATATATAAAAGTAAGTTTAACATTACTCAAGAGAAGAAGTTAAATTAAATAGAAACATTGATTTGTCAAATTCAATCGTATTGTCAACATGTAAAAACTAGAGTTAAAACTAATTATTATATGGGAATTCAAGATCCTAGTATGTTTGTCATCTATTAAATATATCAATCTACATTAAGAATAATTTGCGTTTAAGTTAGTTAAATTACAAATCATTGCATAAGTAGATTATTTTATTCATAATTTGAAATATATTTTCATAAACAACTCCACATTGGAAAAATTCTTGGATTTGTGATCGGTTAATGTTTGAAACATTTATACTTTTTGAATAGAATATCAAGAAACGTAGTACACTAATTCTTGGAAAAAGAAGGGTAAGAAGATAAAGAGACTACAAATATCACTTGAATTAGATTCAAATTTTATGTATAAAGTAAAGTAAGAGTTCTTTCTGTAAATTATGTAAAACAAAATAAACAAACAAAAAGAAAAAGAAGTGAATATTTACAAGAAAGGATCAAGAGCTAGTGGCCAGGTTATGTATGTATATAAACAGGTTGGTTTGAGAAATAATTGCTTTTCCCTATAGATGCTAACACATTAGGCTCGAGGGGGCACGCCTGGGTCGGACCCGGACCTTAAGTGGGTTAGCCATTTCACAAGATAGCCTTAGCATTTCAGAGAGTTCTACGTTGTTTTGGCTGCAATGCCCAAACTCGAACTCATGCAAAAGTGAAGCAACCCAAAATGTGACTGTGGTCAGGCCTAAGGTCTTACCGGGGCAAGTCCTCCGACCCGACCCAAATGGTGCGAGTCTCAAATTCGAACCCATCACTGAGAATTCCATGGTATTATTCTGAGATAAAAATCTATTTGGGTTAAATTTCAATGGTTCTTTCCAAACTTCTGGATCTCTAGTTATTGCCCACATATTAACCATGGCAGTGGTCCCAACAGGCACATGATATCCATCGATATTTGAGTCTAGAATCGACAAACGGGCCCACGAAAGAAGTGGGCCTGGCGGGTGCAATCTCAATACTTCCTTCACCACGGCCGCTAAATACACCATTTCCGTTATATTGGACTCGGTCACAGCACTCGACCTTCCCACAACCTTGTCCAATTCATCATGAATCCTTGCTTGAACATCAGGGTGCAACACCATTCTTGCCAATATCCACTCGATCAAAACTGCCACAGTATCAGTTCCTCTAAATATCATTTCCTGCAACAATGAATAAAATCTTGTTATATACACGTCCAATTTTACTTTCGAGACATGCACTTAATTCTACTGGATTACTGTATACGAATATGTACCAGACATAAATGCTTTGCTTACCCAAAGTACGGCAAGCATGTCGGAATCAGACAATCTATCAGGCTCTTGAAGAGACAGCAAGACATCCAAGAAATCATGGTGGAGCAGGGCGGTTTCTGCCTTGCGCTCGTCAATTATCCGGCGTAGAAACCGGTTTACTCTGGCAGCCAGCTTGGAGCACCTGAACCGGATTTTCTGTACGTCAAAATCAGCAAACGAAGGAAGATGATCTGACCAATTTAGCGTACCCAACAACTCGTACCCTTCATCAACCAATTCTCTCAACTCCTCCATCTTAGCATCACAGGAATCCAGCTTGTACTTTCTTCCAAATGCAGAGTACATCATGTTATTAAGAGACGCCAATTTCAATGAATCCCGAACACGAAAATCACCCTTTCGCGCTCGAAATATTGCCACTATCTGATTAGCAATTTCCAACCTTTGAGTTTCCGAAGCCTTAATCTGTTTCGGGCAGAAGAGGTGGGTGGCAGCAATTCTTCTAAGTGTTCGCCAGTAAACGCCATAGGGAGCAAAACCAATAGCCCTGTTGAACATAAGGCAGTAGGCGGATTCTTTCACCGGGCGATCAGCAAATGCAGAACTGTTCAAGATTTCTTTCGCTACATCGGGATTGCAAGTGACGATTACTCGTGTTTCACCGAGGCTAAACGCCATTAGACGTTTTGCCTGGAAGGATTGAGCCATGGCTGCAATTTTCTGGTGGGCTAATCCCATCATGAGTTTCATACTCCCAATAATTGGAGCACCCTTTGGACCAGGAATAGGTTTGTTAATTGGGATTGAACTGAATTTTCTCCATTTGTGTTTTCCCCAAGCAGGGCCGCCTGGATGTGCCCAGAAAATCAAAATTTTGGCAAGCCACGTTAGGACCAAGAGTAATGTAAAACACGCGAAGTTTGTGGAAAATAAGGATTTGAATTTGAAGACTAGAGCGAAAACCCAGGAGCATTCCACGTTAGTTTTCATAATTGGGTAATTTGAGGCTAAGAATGAGGTAGACAGTGAGAAAGGCAGCTTGCTTCGATGTGCGGAATGAGGTGAGAATTTGGTTGTTCGGTTTATATAGGAAGCAAGCCAGTGAAAATTTGAAGAAACATAGTATTGACTGCGTTACACTTTTGGAGGAAGGACTACCTTTGACTTAAAATTATCACTACGTATCTCTGCAGTGCGTGCGTATCTACGACTTTCTGTTTGTCTCGACGTATGCACTGCTGTATATATGGTCCATATTTGGTAAAAATTAAAATCAATTTTTTAGCGAATTTTGATAAAAGATAATAAAAAGAATGGTTGAAAAGTAGAGTCCCATGAAATACGTAATTAAAATTAATTATTAACTTTAACTTTAATAAAGATTTAGATTAAAATTTCTATTAAACATGGGCATGGTGACACCGTAAAATCTTTCGCCTTCTATTTTGGAAAATGACTTGCAATTGTGGGACGGTCAGGGGGAGTTTAAAGATCTTGATTACTAATGTTTTTTTATCGGTAGCCCCATTTCTTCATGTGATTTTTGTTATTAGACAATACAATGATTATTTGAAAAAAAAAAAATTGGAGTTTAATGATTTTTGGAAAACAAATTTAAAAGTATAATAATTAATAGGAAAAAATCAAATTAATCTATTGTTAGGAAACACTTATCGAAATTCGAAAGTGTAGTAATTATTGGAATTTTTTACCCAATTATGACACTACTGAAGCTTGGCTGTCTTTCCTATTGACCCTCCAAGAAAGGCGTCTGGGAATGTTCTAAACGTCCTTCTAATGCTTAAATTTAAAGTGGTGAAAACTCATGGTAGCAGTGATTAAATAAATTAATTGTGTACCCTAAAATATTTTTATTTGATAAAAGATTAGAAATTATATTATTAAAAAGTTGATAAATCATTTTAACGTGGTTAATATTAATTATTGACCTTAACATCAACACATTAATAATTTTTTAATTAATCCAAACAAGTACTTAGACTTTCCATGTATCCAATTTATTTAAGCCACAATTTTCGTAACAATCATGCTACATATAAGGGGTGTCAACAATAATGTACAGGTAACTTAATTCTTTTCTTAAAAATAGATTTTTTTTTTCTTAGATTTGATTTTACAGGAATTGTAGAAGAACTTTCAATCATACTTCATGTACATTATTCTTTACATATTTATTTACAATCTTACATATGGCACAATCACATCTTTTATTTTTTAATACTTGTTTACATTACTGTCCAGATTGTATCACATAGGGGAATGTCATCAATGATGTGAAGTAAGATATACATATAGCTTAATTCAATAACTTTTGGCATAAGTTCGAGAGCTAGAGGACTAGATCGATGTTGACTTTCTAATATATTATAGCCCATATTTAGTATAACTAAAAATCAAATGTTTTTTATAACAATTGATAAAATATGTAATTAAAAAGTTTTGAATTTCATGAATTATTAGTTAAAATTAAGTATTAATTTTGACTTAAATTTTTATGATTTTTTTTTTTTTAAATTATGCCAAACAAGGACATATTTCATAAATTTCAATTAATCTCAAGAATCTTTATTATTCCACAACTTAGAACATGCATCTTAACCAAATTAAAGTACATATACATTACTTGTCGCTTTGAAATTGTTTATATTAAGCTTAGCCCATGTTTTGTGCGACTAAAATTCGGATTTTAAATTAAGTCAAAGTCAACAATTAATTTTAACAACATATTGTAAGGGATCCACAATTTTTCAATCACACATTTTATCAACTTTTTAAAATATACTATAAATTTGATTTTAGTCATTACCAAATAGGGGCTTAGTGAAATTTTGAGAAGCGCCAACAAAATTGCATGACTAACTAGGAAAGAGTACACGCCAATGGCTAGTAGAACATTGATAATTTTTGGAAGTTTAGCGTAAGTGAAATTCTATTTTAGAGTAGAGGTTAAAGATCCGTAAGGTCACAATGTCACATAATGTCAGCAATATCTGTCATTTCGCATGTTTTGCTACCAAAATGACAACTAAGTTTGCCTCATTTAAGTCCACTAGCTTTACAATTATTAATCTATTAATTGGGTGTCAATACTAAATTAATGATTTTTAAGGGTTCGTTTGATTGGAAATGTGGAAAATGAGTGGAAAGAAAATGTTTTACAGAAAATTGAATTGCCTAAAAATTATTTTACTGAGAATTGTAATTAATTGTGTTTGATTGATATAATTTTCCACTTGGAAAATGTTGAAAGTTTGATATCCGTTTGACTTTGTTTTTTATGAAAATTGTTCATTAAAACGATAATTTTTTTCTACTATTGGGTTTATAATTTGTTTCAATTGCAAAAAAATAAAAAAAAATTGTAAAAAAAAAAATTAACAATACCGAGTACCATTCGTTTAATTTTGTTTAACATGTTAATTGTAAATAAAAGTGTGGAATTTTTTCTAATTCCAAAAAAAATAAAAAAGGCAAAACCTGGAAACACAATTCCCACCAAAATTGTGAGAATTCATTTTCCACAAAATCAATGCATTTGTAAGCGTGTGAGCAAAAGTAAGAAATGAAATTCTAGGGGGAAAAAAAAGTCTATCAAACAAACCAAAAGTAGGAAAATGGAAAAGAAATTCTTATTTCCATAAAAAATGGAGTGAATCAAACCGACTAAGTAATTTTCAAATTATATAATAGACGTATTTAGGGATCAAGAATTACAAATATTTGATTTTAATTCATATAAAAGAACCAGTTATTTGATTACGTTTTTAGGAGTAAGCTTCCTTTTATTTGATTGAATAAGTTTTGAAATTAATAATATTATTATAATCAGAATATAAAATAAGTGTTATTTATTATAATAATGGATCATTCTTCAAAAATAGTGAGTTATTATTATTATTTTGCTTCCAAATGATTATAGGAAATAAAATAAACCAATATTTCATGATATGGACGAGTTCCATTCCAGATATTTAATGGAATCTACGTATGAATATTCGACATGTAACACATGGTCCTGTTTAGGGGTGTAAGGGTCCGGTTTTACCGGTTTTTGACAGATTTTCAAATCAAACCATTATGAACGGTTTGAAAAAAAAAAACTCAAACCTAAACCTAATGGTTTAGTCTGATTTTAAACCGCCGATTTTATCGTATATTTTTTTACTTGTCTACTTTTATATCATTAATTCATTGAATTTAATATATATTTATTTCTTACTAGTAATAGATCTAAAACAACTAAATATATCTACTATAAATTTAAATACCAACTAAATTCAAGTGAAATTATAATAATAATTTTATGTTCACCCTTTTTAGGTTAAGACGTTACGATAACGTTACAATACAAATCTAATAGACTAAATATAAAGCCCAAAACACCTATAAACTAAATATTTATTTGAAAGCATATAATTCCATAATACAGTTATTGAGACATAAATAAGACAACATCTTAAATGATAAAATTTACGCCTGCTGGATCAAAATTCAAGACTTTAATAGGCTAACTGAATAGATATCATCTTTATTAATTCAAAACACTTAAAGAAACAGTTTAACAAAATATCTAAGCATACAATAAAACACAACAATTAAATTGATGCAAATATAGTTGTATCTGGAGTCATTGTTGGTTTCTTTTAACTTATTAAACAGCTCATCCACATATCAAATTGCATATAAACACTTTTTAGCTTCTATTTACATATTTTATCATGCATAATTCAGTTACAAAACAAGAGTATGTCCATACAAATAGAATAGAATCATGTACATGATAGATAAATCATTTCCATCAAAGTGAATAAATTTATTTCACGATCATCTAATCGTTGAGAAAGATGTGAAACTCATATAATTTCAGATTTCTTACCTCAATTTGCTCAAAATAATTATTGATATGAAACTTTATTTGTAGCAAATATTATCACCAAAGACCCACGATATCATTATCTCTAATTTGGTGTGGTGCGATGGCTCAAGGCTATGTCAGGTGTCGGTTCATCTGAATTTTGAAGAGGAAAATGGCTTTTGATATATTAGGTTAGTCTTGAGATTATTAAATATAAATTAGGATTATTGGGCAATAATAATATATATATATATGTAATGGAAAATTAGAAATTGACGAAAATACCCACACATGACAAAACTATTGAATTTTACATATTTAAATTTTCAGAATTTTTCATTTTTTCATTTTTATATATTTTTTCGCCGATCCGATTTGGTTTTAAACCGTAATTAAAATTCTCAAACCTAAACCAAACCATTTTGACCGGTTTGGTTTGGTTCAAGACCATTTCGTTGACGGGTACACGTGGCACCAAATCGACGGTTTCTAAAATGCAGTTTCGGTTCGATTTTCCGATTTTTACTTACAGCCATAGTCCTGTTAATCAAGACTAGCTCCAAATAAATAAGAAAAGATGGCTGTTTTTAGAAATAAGTTCAATCAAACATACTCATGTACATGTCCAAAACTAATTAAAATAAACAGTAAAATCCACCTCACACAACTAGTATGATTATTAAGGACAATACTCTAAAAAGAATTATAAACATGACCCAACAAGCAAATAAATATCACATGTTTCCAGGGGGCAAACTTAGCATTGAAGTTCAGCTCAAGCGGATGTTAATCGGGCAACGTTGACAATCAGCGATCGTAAAAACGATGTCGTTTATTAATATTTAAAACTTAATATATATTATTAATTTTACAATAATATCAAACTCCGTAAGTGCCCTAATGGTCAGGATTTCAATAATTTTTAAGAATGGTCACGAGTTCGGCTCCCCTCCCTATTGCCATTAATTTTGGTAAAATTATAAAATGGTAAATATTGAAGAACTAAAAATATATGAATTGCAAGTTAGGGAATCGAACCAGAGACATCTTATAAGAATTGCAAACTCTAACCAACCCAACTGAAGGGAAGTGTTTGAAAATGAAATGAAATAACAGTTATATAAACTAAACAATTTATCTATTGTCAAGAGAAAAAAAAGTTTTTCAATTCTCTTTCGAGAAATGCAAAATAAACGCTTGTGCCATAATGAAGCGGAATTCTCATTTGTTAATTTACATTTAATACCTCATGAATTCACATGCAATGTTTCATTATAATAATCAACCGAATTAAACAAGTATAGATTACATAACCAGATAAAGTATCGGTACCCACGAGATTTGAATTTAGAAAAAGACTAAATTTATTATTTTCAAATGAACAAGAATAATCGAATTTGTCAAAATAGAACTAGAAACTAAATTCCATCTAAAAGAAGGAATCACAAAAGTCCCTTTCAAATCCAAATAAAAACAATATTTAATAATAATCTGAAAGTTCCTATAGTCTCTACTTCAACTGATTTGCCGTCGCTCACATAGACAAATCTTTCAACATCATTTGGTTTTCGACTGTTCAGGTAACACTGTATAGACACACTTATATGAGTAGTGACATCGGAATCAATTCACCAAATATGCCTAGGTATTGAAACTAACTTAACCTAAAAACAAACCAAAGTGAGAAACGTATCTTGAATTGATTGTATTGTGAAGAAATATAAATTAAAATCAACTGTACAAGCAAATCATCAGATAGCTCAAGTTTTGAAACAATGTGATACATATCCATAATGTACTCCTAAATATTTCATTTACCTTTATATTTTAGTGAGACTAAATTCGCCGAAGCGTAGAGGTGTCAATCCGGGTGGTCCGGGCCGGGTTGGCCCGCCAACATGTGAGCCCGGTAACGGCCCGCGTGAAAAAAAGTCCGCCTACTGCGGGTTTCGGGCGGGTTACGGGTCGGCCCACAATTTTGGACTACAACCCAGGCCCGTTCGCGGACCCATCCGGGTTGAGCCCTACGGGTCACGGGTCGTGGTTCGTTCCGGTTTGACCCGTATGACTGTATAAATAAAATTATAAAAATATAGAATTTTTCATATTTATAGCAAAAAATATATATATATTTTTTTTTTGTTAAATGTAAACTAAGAATTGAACAAAATGATAAATTCATAATTATATCAAGAAATTTTTACATAGAATTCAAATTTAATGTTACATGAATTATTTATAATTTTGCAAAGTTAAATTCAATTTAAACAAATAACAACTAAATGCATGTCTAATTACTATTATCAAATATTTATAGCATAAGTACATCCCAACTAGGTTGGCATCTACTTAACTATAATTTAGTTGTTCAAAAATTATATTTTTGTTTTCCAATCAATCTTCAGGAATTGCAAGATTTTTAAAAAAATTTTGAATTTTTTTTTTCACGGGCCGCGGGTTAACCGCGGCTCGTGAAGCCTAAACCCACGGGTCACACTTTTTTGGCCCGTGAACTGCCCGCTCGGGTCACGGGTCGGACCGCGGTCCCGGGTCGATCCGGGCCAATTTTTACGGGTCTGGCCATCCCGTCCGTCTTGACACCTCTACCGAAACGTACTAGTTTCAGCCTTATTGTTTTTTTACAAAACGTTTTCAATTTCATCAAGAAAATCTTTGGTAGTAGTTACCTTATTGGACATAGCACCCCTGGATTATCTTAGAATATCCCGCTTCAAATCATAAGACTCGTACAATTTAAAAAATTAATTAATCCAAATAATGGTAAAACTCATCACAAGAGACCTAGTGCAACATTGATATTTAGTCTTTGGATAGAAATACCAACTTGTAAGTGGTATTCCTGGTGTTATAATCAAATATTGATAATAAGCTATATCAATAATAAACATATCTTTGGACCAATTTATTGTTCACATAAAAAAAAAAAAAAATCTTTACAATTGTCACATATTTATTATTACATGTGTGCATTTAATTCGGCCAAAAAATTACCTTCCTTTGAGCCGTCAATGTCCGCATAAATTACATACGCATAACATTCCAAATATTTCAAATAAATTAATCTAGACAAGATATGTTACTTTAGTAATATGTTGCTTCAACTAATTTATTTTGAAAAATTAGTAATTTGAAATAAATTTTAATACCAAGATTTGAATTTTAATTGTTAGTTCCTTACCTATGTTTTTATTTTTTTTTAAAAGAAAAAATTCAAGACATGGAAGAAGACGCAGCGTTGCAGCTCGGTGCTCGATTTGGGCGTTGAAGCTCCCCGCAGCGCTTGGGTGCCCGTGTATGCTTGGCTGCTGAAAAGCAACGCTGTGACGATCCCGTAATGCTAAAAAAATCCCCAAAAATCCATATTTTCGAAATTTAGGATTTGAGACTCACATTCAAAATTTTATGAAAAAAATATGAATTTTAACCCTAAAAAATCTTCATTTAATCTTAATGATCTAACATGGATTGACTCTAATACTACTTGTTGAATTTTATGAAATTTAAACTTTATGAAACATTCACTAAGCTCCTGTTTAATGCATATTCTTTCAAAACTCATTTTCAATCATATATTTTTCTATAAAATAATATCTTTTATCACATCAAAAACATTTCCTTACTTTTTAACCATATATTTTCCATCTTCTTTTCCCAAATAATATCAATCAAACACCCCCTAATTGCCAAGATCTCCATGCCAAATAATAAAGAAAATGAATTAATGAGCACCATACATTGATACATTGATTTGAATATTGAATATTGAAGCTTTAAGCTTGAATTGCAATCATTTAATATTGACTTCTAGGTCTTTAATCTTGATTTCTTGTTTGTCAATTTGATTACTCCAATCCTTCATTTGGATTCTTGAATTCCTTTATGCGGGTTTTGAATCTTCGTTTTCAATATACTTTCTATTTGTATTCTTATGTTGATGGAACGACACAAAAAATGAGAAAATTATATATGAATTGGGAACCATAACAATATATGTAGTTTCTATATATATTCGATCTATCGTCAATTTAACTCATATTTTATTTAGATGCACAAAGTCCAATAATTTAAATTCCTTATTAGATCACTTTAAACATGCTTAACTTTAAAATAGCTATTATATACAATTAATTACATATTTAAGCCAATATGACAAATTAAAACCCAACACCAGGTGGAATGTGAATGGCTCACATGATGATGTCGAATGATTGTGGACCTCAAGGTCGTGGGAATTGGCTACGCGTTAGTGTTACATCAAATTTGGTGCTAAGGAATGTCCTTCTGTGTATGAAAAAGGGACCTCGAATCTTTGGAGTCTAAAGTCGAGTTTGGGGTTTATAGTATTTGACTATATCAGAAACAATTATTAATCAATAAAAACGATGATCATATTCACACCACATTTTTTATAAATGCATCATATTTTAATTATATTAAAAGTTCTTAATCTTTATTCAATTCACATTTATGTTCTTAACTTTTTTCATTACATTTTTATCTTTTAACCTTTAATAATTAGACCATATTTAGCCCCCATTTTTAAAATTTTTTTTTTTCAACTTTTCAACTACATATTCTATCAAATTTTATCAAAATTAACTAAACATCAGATTTTAGCAAACCCAAACAAGGGCCTAGCAAATCATGTTTTTAATGACGATGTTGTCCAAATTTCTGTTAAGTGTAATTTAGAACAAGAGAAAAATATTAATTGCAATTTGTATTTGCTTTTCTTTCTTATCTAAAATACGATTGCAAATTAGTTATTATACTTTTTTGTAATGGACTTTTCGGATAGAAACTATCATCAATGGTCCGCTAATTTGTGAAAGGTTGAACATGAAAAAAATTGAAGACACAAGTGTGACACACAATTAAAGTATAATGTCCTTATAAGATAGGGATGACAACGGGGCATGTATGGGACGGGTCGCTCATTTCCACCCCTATCCCGTCGGGTATTTTTGTTACCTTCTCCCATCCTCATACCCAATTAAAACGGGACGGGACGGGGCAAATCTCCTGACTCATTTATCGCCCCATTTAGTTTTTCTTTTTCTTTTTTATTTATTTTATTTTTATTTTTTTATATCTTTAGTTAGTAAATATTATTACTTTTTTACTAATTTGTTAAAAACAACTTATATTCTCTTTAAAAATGATGATAAATTTATTATTTTGTTCGATAACAAATTTAAATTTGAAATTAACTTTAAACGGGGTGGGGGCGCGAGTAGCGAGGTGGGGAATATATTTGCTGTACTCATCCCGTATTCACTTCAGGGTAATGACCATCACCCCGTCCCCGCCCCGTTTACCCGATTAGATGGATATTCTCCATCTCATTCGGGGCGGGGCCCTACGGATATCGAGTTGAACGGATTTTTTTTTACATTTCTATTATAAGATATATGTAAAATGTAGTTTAGTCGAGTTGTTAAGAGGAGTTAGTTTGACCATTTGAGGGATAAAAGTTGTAGCTCATGGTTACGGAGAATTGACCAGAAGAGAGAGTGGAATTGCGTGAATATGGTCCCAATTTTTAAAAAAAAATTATTTGTAATCACATATTTTTTGATAAAATAATTTTAAACAAATCGAATTTTTTTCTTATTTTTTAATTATATATATTTTTATAAAAATCACTATTTCAAAATAGATTTTCTCACACAGACAGGCTCAAAAAGCAATGAATCATATGGATACATACAAACAAAAAATAGAATCGACTACACGCAATGAATCATATGGATACATACAAACAAAAAATAGAATCGACTACACCCACTTGGATCAGACGAGACTTGGGTCAACTCTCTCTCTCTCTCAAAACAGAATCGACTACACCCACTTGCATCAGAAGACGACTTGGGTCAACTCTCTCTCTCTCTCTCTCTCTCTCTCGGACCGTGATATTCCCTTTGTAATAGGAATTAAACAATACGTACAAAAGAATGGTTGACATAATTTTTTACCAACTCTCACATGTGTAGGACCCATCTAAATAAAAAATAAAAATAAAACCTACCCCTTACATTCTGTGAGTTTCTGTTAACCAACCCCTCATGAACCATTCTTTTGTAAGTGTAGCATTGTTCTTGATATCGTAGCATCATTATTATTTGTAGTTGCACTAGAATCTAGATAGCGATTTGTTTGTCTGATTGGAGACGGTGAAACTTAGAAGTGATAACTATGGCATTGTGACTTTGAATTTGGGTGGAAATCAATTCATTTGTTAGGTCTAGGCAGATATTAAAATTAAATTTTTAGTAAATTCTAATAAAAATTGATGAAATATACGTACGGTTAAAATTATTTGTTAAATTTGACTTGAAGTTTTAATTTCTATTAATCTGGGTGTGTGTTAGATTTAAACTATAATAGATTGTGATGAGAAAACTACTATGCGGTTGCAGTGAATATTGACACTTTCCTAAAAAATCAATTTGATTAGTGCCAATGACCATCTTCTATTGGAAGAGTGGTGTCGGCACTACAAACAAATTTTGAATACTTTTAACATCTCATTACAGATAAAATTCAAAAAAATAATAATAATACTAATTTCCATTCCATCAACTCCAGTTTAAAGAAACCTATCCAAACTCAGGTCGTGCCATTTTATTATTGTCTAGTTTAAAGTTCTATTCTAGGGACAAAATTTCACAGTGAAAAGGGTGCCTACTTGTGGACGACATCATAAAATTTCTGTCAAATAAGTTTTAAGAGACAAATCCAAAAGATTATAGCTACTGGCATGGCATATGTATCTTTTTCCTAGATTTCATTCCCTTCAAAATCATGAAAATTGGTGGTGGTGGTCGTTAAAAAATTGGCTACTGTCTCCCATTAAGAAGAATGAACCACTTATCATTATCCACCTTAGCAATGCTTGAAAATAAGCAGTTCTTAATGATAATCTTTTTTACGATAAATCATCGTTGATATATTTTTTATAGAGAAATAATGTCGACGAGGAATAATATCACACTTTAAATCAAGAATATCATAAAATATTTAATCTTCTTTTACCAAATGCAATTCATTTTTAGACAAAATAGTTAAAGCAAGATCCGACAAGTGATGTTAGGGTAAGGATCGTATGTTCGAGCCACGAAGCATCATGTTGAGAAAGAAATTGTTGCGGATCAATAATGCTTGTTCAAGAATTAGGTCGCTCTTATTTGAGCGATAGTATGCAATGAAATGTTCAGTTCCTCATCACGTTTTGCTAATTAATTGTCAAACGAGATGATTAAAATTTGATCCAAGACTTAAACTATTAAAAGACAAAGATAAATTATGTTTATTCATTTATTTTTGGATAAATCTAAATATACCTAATGTTTTACCTAATTATTTACCTAAAGGCAAGTGGCTGCCCCCTATTGGATGGGCGACTGGCCACTAGCCGCCCCTCTAATAGGGGGCCTCCACTTGACCTTTAGGTAAAACTTTTTGTAGATGATTATGTACGTATAGCATGAGCCTTTATTTTTTGTCTACTTTGTCATCACCTTCTTTATGTGTATTGACGTCAAGTATTGGCATCAAAATTTTCATAAATAGGTCGATGTCGAGATTTTAATTTTAGAAATCTTGTACATTTATATATCATATTGAATAATTTCATCTAGAATATAAAATATTAAAATTGAATTTATTAATAATTGTATTTTTCAACGACAAAGTCTGACTTATTGGCTTGAATTCAATTCTTATCTTTTATAATAAACTATTCATGTACCTATAATTGAGAAATTCAATACCAAATTTTACCAATTCATTAAGGATTGTACTTGTAGGCCCCTATTAATTTGGTTGGAGTCGAGCTTAAACCTTGCATGCAAACGTCTTGTTTAGAAAAGACAATCCTTAATAGGGTTTGTAAATAAATTAGTTTACCATAATCTTGCAAAGTAATTAATGTGGATATGGAAGACACAACTTGCTGGCTAAGCATAACCCACTTGCTGTAATTAATTAAATATCTCGAATTATGATCGGATTTGATGCCACAAAATCTAAGTTCCATTTCTTATTAGTTTCTTTTGGGTGGGGTTGGGTGAAAAGATTTTTGACTCAAAAATCTCTTTTTCAAATTGTGAATCTTTGAATAATTTTATGGAGGAATGTAAATGGTTGAGGTTCTATTCCATGCTCCTTTGTGAAACTCCTTTGTTGGGTTCTTTTATGGTTGTGAAATTGTATTGGTCCAACCTCTCATTTTCCTTTTGCCATTTAATCTTTGAAGAGAATTCGAAAAACAAAGTCTTGAACAAAATTTACTTTTCACAAATATTATCCATAAAAAAAAAAAAAAAATGGTGTTGTCTAATAGATATTAATGTTGCATTGGAGTGTCTATTGTCAAATCTATGCTAATAATCCTGAGCTTTGTATTTGTGATTTGAAACTCAGTGAACTTTTTGTACATTAATGATGTGTCGCAACTCCGAACAATTCAACACGACAACTCTTTCATGATGTACTATATTAGACGGGATTGAACTTGTGACGCATTGTCATCCTAGTATAAAATGTAATAATTTAGAAGTTGATTAGGAATGATGTTTTGGTGTTGTTTATAATCGAATTTTTATATGTCCCACAAATATGTTGATAAAAAATAATTAATTTGATCAATTATAAATAAATTATAGACGTTCGACAAAACAAGGACTGTTGAACTTTTAGTTCAAATAGAGGTGTGATAGCAGTGATTTGGTGACTCAATGTATAAAACGCTTAAAAAGCTTGCTATGCGATGATATTTGTTCCTTAAATTAATTTTATATTAACGCACATAGATATTTGATTCGAACAAAATTCTTGTGCAAATTTGACTGGTAACGCGTACACCTTTTTTTCTTAATAAAAAGAAAAAGACAGTTGTTTCCTTTCACATTTTTTAAACCTAATTCTCATAGGTCCTTGTGCAGCCTGTATTTGCATATATTCAAAAGAAAAGTGTTTGACTACCTTAGCATTACGCCATTATCTCATTTTAAGAGTGATCTCCAATATATTTTGTCATTTATATAGGGAAAAAAAATACGGTAAATTCTACTAAGGGTCCATAATATTTTGTAATTGTCGCCTCCAGGGCACATCTCCAAGTGGTAAAAGGGGAAGGTGGAAAAACTCCAACTTTGTTTGAAGCTGCCGCGTCAAGGATTCGAATCCTGAAATATGGATTTGGCACTTGGGTAAGTGTAAGTGTACAAGCAGTTTTCCACCCTATATCCTTGGAGGCATAACCTACGATTTATCTCATTCACCAATGCTCAGGGTAGGACAGGTGGGGGCCATCAAGGTTGTGGTTCATCTTTTTTTTTTTTTATTGTAATTGTAGTATTAATGTCTTCAATTCATTATTTATTACACACATGTCCATGTAAAACCATGGCACTCATGTCCAGAGTTACCGACAACATTTATTTGAACATTAAAAGCCTTCGTGACATTCACATGATACAGAAGATGGGTTGAAGGGATGGATTTCACAAACATGGGAATTTTAACATATTTGAATATCTAAGTGGAAGCTGAAGTCACCGTTTGAGTTGTTTTGGACAAAAGAAAGTATTTTTCGACAATTTGACATTTTACCTTTCAAATAAATAATTTTTGTTAGCTATGGACATGAATGTCACACTTTTAAAAGGATGGAGATATGAGTGAAACTAGACTGGGGGCATAGATTTCACACTTACAAAAAGGTGGAGAACTCTTGTGGAATTTACCCAAAAGATTATGCAAAAGGAGAGGGAAGGAGAAAGAAGAGGTGGACAATGTGAATTGTTCATTCTGTTCTGACTCTCATCATCAGAGAGAATTAAAGAACTCTGTGATCAGAAAGACTAAAAATGTATGATTCATCCATTGCAATAACCATGTCTGATTCAGGTATGCTTCCGCTTTAATTCACAAATTCTTTATGATCCAACATAACGATTAATATGACGAGCGCTGCGCCACCCTGCCTATAATTATTTTAGGGTTTACAGATTTTTGAATTTTTTGAGGCGGGGCTGAATGCAATTTAAGAATTAAGGTTTAGTTTTTAAAGTTTCAACCCCTGAATTTTAAAACTTCGGTGATTCAGCCCCTAAGGTTAAAGATTCATCCTATTGAGTCTTTTAAAGTTTCGAGTTTAATAATTAAGTCCATAAAGTTTGAAAATTAATTAATTTGAGCCATTATAGTTCTGAATTTTGTAATTCCCTAAAAGTTCATAATTGGTTTAAATTGGCCCCTAAAGTTTTGAATAATTAATTTTTGGGTCCCTGAAGCTTTGAATAATTAATTTTTGACTCCTAAAGTTTCAAATAATTATTTATTGACCCATTAAGTTCTGGATAATTAATTTTTTATCCCTAAAATTCTGAATTATTGAGTCTTTTAAAGTTTCTGGTTTAATAATTAAGCCTATGTTTGACACTTTTTTTTTCCATTCTCATTTCCATTCTTTTTATCTTTCTTCATTTCAACCACATTCTATCACTAAAATAATATTATACATAAATTCAAAAATTCTTTTTACTTTTTAACCACACATTCTTCCATCAATCACTATTCAAAAACCAAATTTTCTCCCAAAATGGGTGTCAAACATAGGCTAAGTCCCTAAAGTTTGAAAATTAATTAATTTGAGCCATTAAAGTTCTGAATTTTGTAATTCCTTAAAAGTTCATAATTAGTTTAAATTGGCCCCTAAAGTTTTAAATAATTAATTTTTGAGTCCCTAAAGTTTTGAATAATGGGTTAATTTCACAAATGGTCACTGAAGTTACTTGAAAATTTCAAAACGGTCACTGAAGTTTCAAAGTTTCAGAAACGGTCACTGAAGTTTGAAATTTCTTTCAAAACAGTCACTGAATTTTCAGATTTCTTGGCCAAGTTTGAGGCAATTTTTCGGCAACTTCCGACCACCAAAATTGTCGATTTCGGATACCGTTGGAAAGCCCACGATGTCCTCTTCAATTACCATAAAAAATCTCCCCAAAATTCCAAATGATTCGGCCGGAATAAACCCACGAAGTCGGCAACCGAAAATTGTGAAAATCTACCAAGATTTTCAGATTTTCTGGACAAATTTGAGGCACTTTTTCGACAACTTCCGACCACTAAAACTGCCGATTTTGGATACCGTTGGAAAGCCCACAACGTCCTCTTCAATTATCACCAAAAATCTCCCCAAAACTCCAAGTGATTCGACCGGAATAAACCCACGAAGTCAGCTACCCAAACCGGGCAAAAAACTCCGAAAATCTGCCCAGTTTGGGTAGCTAACTTTGTCGGTTTATTCCGACCAAATCACTTGGAGTTTTGGGGAGATTTTTGGTGGTAATTGAAGAGGACGTCGTGGGCATTCCAACGGTATCCGAAATCGACAGTTTTGGTGGTCGGGAGTTGCTGAAAAATTGCCTCAAACTTGCCCAAAAAATCTGAACATCTGGACAGATTTTCACAATTTTCGGTTGCCAACTTCGTGAATTTATTTCGGCCGAATCACTTGGAGTTTTGGGGAGATTTTTGGTGGTAATTGAAGAGGACATCGTGGGCTTTCCAACGGTTCCGAAATCGACGGTTTTGGTGGTCGGAAGTTGTCGAAAAATTACCTCAAACTTGGCCAAAAAATCTGAAATTTCAGTGACCGTTTTGAAAGAAATTTCAAATTTCAGTGACCGTTTCTGAAATTTTGAAACTTCAGTGACCGTTTTGAAATTTTCAGGTAATTTCAGTGACCATTTGTGAAATTAACCCTTTGAATAATTAATTTTTGACTCCTAAAGTTTCAAATAATTATTTATTGACCCCTTAAGTTCTGGATAATTAATTTTTGATCCCTAAAATTCTGAATTATTAAACATTCGGCTCCCTAAAGTTTCAAAATAAATCAAATATGCGAATTCAATGATTTTCTTTTTCAGATTTTGGTACAAAGGGCTCTTTCGAGAGATATAATATTCGAAAGTGAATTAATTAAAACAACATGTTGTCAAAGCAACCTCTTTGTGGAAATTAATTAACTTACAATATTAAAAAGTGTTTGTGTATATGTTATTCATGTGAATATTTGATCGGCTCAAAGGAAGGTCAATATTTGGTCGAATTGCACATACAAATGAGGTGATAAACATGTGACAATTATTTAATTAACTTGTGATCAATAAATCGGTCCAAAGAAATGTTTATTGATTGACATGTTTCTTTATTGTTAGTGTTTGATCACTATACCAAAAGTATCACTTACAAGTCAATATTTATGTCTAAAGACTAAATATTGATGTTGTGTTGGGTATCTTGTAATGGACCCTACCATTATTTGAGATTATTATTTGCATATTAAGGATTGTGAGCTCTTCCAATTAAATGTTCTCTAATTCAATATTAGGTTCTACTACCAATATCTCTGCTAGCATTAATTCAGTTCCAATACTTTATGGCACCAACTTTAAGGCATGGTGAGAGAACGTAATGATTGTTCTTGGAGTCATGGAACTAGACCTTGCTTTACGGGTCAATCAACCCACTGCACTTACTGATAAGAGTACCTCTTATGACAAGAGAGAGATGAAAAAATGGGAACGATTGAACCGCATAAGATTGATGGTCATAAAGCGTGCTACTCCAGAAGCATTTCGAGGCACTATGTCCGATAAGGTGACTACGACTAAGGGTTTTCTTAAGGACCTTGAGAAGAGATTTACCAAGAATGAAAAAGCTGAAACTAGTACACTTTTGGCAAACCTAATCTCAATGAGGTACAATGGGAAAGGAAACATACGAGATTACATTATGGAAATGTCTTACATAGCTTCAAAACTAAAGGCAGTCAAGTTGGATTTATCTGAAAGCTTGTTAGTGAACTTGGTTCTGATATCCCTTCTGGTACTATTCAATAAATTCAAGGTGAGTTACAATTGTTAAAATGACTCATGGTCCCGTAATGAATTTATATCACACTGTGTCCAAAAAAAGGAAAGGCTGAAGCATGACAAAACAGAAAGTGCTCATTTAGCCGTTACCTCTAAGGACAAAATGAACAAGAAAAGGAAAAATAATAAGGAAGTTGTGGGTACAATATCGTAAAAGAAATAGCATAAGGAGCCAACTAAGGGTGGTTGTTTCTTCTGTGGAGTTGCATGTCATAAGAAAAAAAAACTGTACCAACTATCACGCATAGCATGCCAAGAAATGTATTTTTCTTCATTTGATTTGTTCTAAGGTTAATTTAACTTCGGTTACCTGGACACACATGGTGGATAGATTCTGGTGCAACAACTTACATTAGTGTACTTATGTAGGGTTGCCTGAGTTGCCGAAAATCAAGTGATGGTGAATGTTGACGACGACAAGACGGGAAAGGTAGAAGCAATAGGAAATTTTAAATTATTGTTAAAGACTAGATTTTATGTGGATCTTAATGAGACATTAATTGTACCATCTTTTTGACGGAATTTGATTTCTATTTCTATTTTGAACAAATTTTATTATTTTTGTTCATTCGGGAATGGAAAATTTAGTTTGTTTCATTATTCAAAATTGGTTGGTTCTGATTCTTTATCAAGTTACAATAATCTTTATTTAATTGATATGATTGCTTATTTTCATGAATCCTTGCATGTAAGTACTAAAGGTGTAAAGCAAAAATTAACCAACGAGAATTCTATCTCGTTATGACACAAGATATTTTGTCACCTCTAAAAGGAGAATTGAAAGACTTGTGTCTAACAAAATTCTTGATTCCCTTGACTTTACAAATTATGATATGTGTGTTAGTTGTATAAAGGGAAAACAAACCAATAAAATGAGATTTCAAGCCAACAGGACTTCGAACGTCTTAGAACTTATACATACGAACATTTGTGGACATTCCCTACAGCTTATTGGAATGGTCAATAAAATTTTATAACGTTCATAGACGATTTTTCTATATATGGCTATATATATCTCATTCATGAAAAATCACAGTCGCTAGATGTGTTCAAAAACTATAAAGCTGAAGTTGAAAACCAACTCGGCAAAAGGATTAAAAACATTAGATCTAACCATGGTGGTAAATACTATGACAGATATGACGGTTCAGGTGAACAACGTACATGACCATTTGCTAAATTCTTAAAGGAATGCAGTATCGTCTCATAGTACACTATGTCGGGTTCGTCCACTATTAATAGTGTTGCTGAAAGACAAAATAGAACACTTAAGAACTTGGTGAGGAATATGATTACTCATTCTACCTTGCTAGAATCACTTTGGGGCAAAGCATTAAAGACCGCAGTGTATATACTTAACAAAGTTCCAACGAAGGCTACTGATAAAACCCTTTATGAGTTCTGGACGGGGAAAATGCCTAGTTTGAAGAACTTACACATTTGGGGATGTCCAACTAAGACAAGTCCTTATAGGCCAAATGAAAAAAAAAACTGGACAGAAGGACTATCAGTTGATATTTTATTGGATATTCTAAAAGGTCCAATGGTTAAAAGTTTTATGATCCCACAACTAAAGCAGCTTTCGAGATGGAAAATGTCCGGTTCTTTGAGGATGTTGAGTTTGCGGGGGAGGGGGAAAAAGGGTTATAGACTTTGTATTTGAGCAGGAATATGTTGAAATTCCTTCAATTGTCATTGACAATGATCAAGATCTAGTTTCTATCCTTGGCATTGTTCAAAAAGCACTCTAGATCAAGACAATGTCATTGTATCTCCCTCTGAAGGTCAACAACTTGTTCTAAAAGAACAAACTCTACAGCCTCAAGAACCAATGCTATTAAGAAGAGCCACTCGAGAGAGGAGAAGTGCGATTTTAGATGATTACATCATATTTCTTCAAGAACATGAAGTTGAAATTGGAGTGGTGGAAGATGATCCGATCAACTTCCGTCAAGCCATGGAAAGTTCTAACTCTCAAAAGTGGCTCGATGCCATGAATAAAGAGATAAAAGTCCATGAAAGATAATGATGTGTGGGACCTCGTTCCATTGCTTGAATGTACAAAATCCATTAGTTGCAAATGGATATTTAAGATTAAGAAGGATTCAAAAGGTGATGTGGAGAGGTATAAGGTTCGTTTTGTTACAAATGGCTTTACACAAAAAAGGCATCAATTATAAAGAGACTTTCTCTTCAGTTTCTTTGAAAGACTCTTTCAAGATTTTAATGGTATTGGTAGCGCATTTCGATCTTGAGTTATATCAAATGGATGTTAGGACAACGTTTCTCAATGGTGACATTGATGAAATGATCTATATGGTGCAACCAGAAAACGTTTTGTCGGATGATGCAAAGCAAATGATTTGTAAACTAAAGAAATCCATTTATGGACTCAAACATGCCTCTCGTCAATGGTATTACTAGTTTCATCAAGTGATCATCACATATGGTTTCGAGATGAATATGGTCGTGATTGTATATACCACAAGTTTAGTGGGAGTAAGTATATTTTTTTTTTGGTTTTATATGTTGATAACATATTGCTAGCCAGTGACAATGTAGGCTTATTGTACGAAACTAAGAGATTTCTATCAAGGAATTTTGAGTTAAAAGATCTTGGTAATGCCTCTTTTGTAGTAGGAATTCAGATATACCGAGATCGTTCTTGAGGCATTCTTGGATTATCACAAAAGAGCTATATCGAAAAGGTACTTAAAAGATATGGCATGCAAGATTGTAAACCAAGTGACACTCCTGTGTCTAAAGGAACAAGTTCAGTTTAAGTTAATACCGTAAATATGACTTGGAAATTAAAGAAATGCAGAAGATTCCTTATTCTTAACTATATGGAGTCTGATGTATGTTCATGTTTGTACATGTCCAGATATATCATACATTATTGGGATGCTAGGTAGATATTTAAGTAATTCGGGAATGAATCATTGAAAAGCAGCTAAACGGGTCATGCGGTATTTATAGAAAACAAAGACTACATGCTCACATACAGAAGATCGGATCAGTTGGAGATCTTCGTTTATTTTGATTTCGATTTCGCAGGATGTCAAGATAGTAGGAAATCCACTTCAAGCTATATCTACCTGCTTGCTAGAGGTAGAGCTGGACATAGGTCGGTTCGGTTCGGTTCTCATCATAACCAAACCGACCCAAGATTTTCGGGTATTTAATAAATAGAACCATCGGGACCAAATATAATTATGGAACCGTTCGAGTTCGGTTCTGTTCCGTTTTATACCATAATTAATTTTTTTAACATTTACAGCAACATTACATAAATACAACTAATGTCGTGTTCATTCATAACTTTTACAAGTTAACTTAGCCCAATTTTTTAATGCTTATATTGCACTCGGAGATCTAATCAGTAGCTATCGCCGCCGATGAAATGAAAGAGCTTCAAAATCGATTTGGGAATGGGGATGTAGGTTTTTAAATTATCAAATAATTTGGGTTTATACGGGAGTGGGCGTACTCCTTACCAAATGAAATTGAAATGAAAAGGGAAAGGATAATACCCAAATATTGGGCTAACAAAAAATTAATTTAGCTGGACTTGGCTGATTTGTTTAATTAATTTACTAATTTGTTTAGAAAAAATTAAAAGAATTTAATTAATTCAATATAAAAAATTATTTAGATTCAGTTTTTATTCGGTTCTTCGGTTCTTGTGCTAGAATCGAGAATCGACCCAAAACCAACAATTCTCAATTCAGATACCCATTCGGGTATTTAACTTATGAAGAACCGCTTGGTTCGGTTCGGTTCGAGTCAGGTCGGGAGTTTTTTCCATCCCCTTGCTAGAGGTGCTATTTTCTAAAAGAGCGCTAAGCAGATACTCATAGCTACTTCCACCATGACAGCAGAGTTTATAGCATGTTATGAGGCATCAAATCATGGAATATGGCTACGAAATTTTATCACCGAGCTAAGCATTATGGACAATATAAAAAGACCGCTTAAGTTATTTTATGATAATAAATCGACAGTGCTAAATACCAATAACAACAAGAGCTCGACAAAATTAGAATATATAGAGATCAAGTTCCTAGCTGTTAAACAAAGAGTTTAGAGTGGACATGAATCAATTGAGCATATTGGGACGAACTTCATGGTTGTGAATCCACTTACTAAGGGATTAATACCCAATATCTTTTGTGAGCACACTGCTCATATGTATATAATGTCTCTTGAAGATATCTAGTTTTAGTGGGAGTTTATATTTATGTGCTTTTAATATTAGACACATGTACTGTCATTTTTGGATATGGTTTATAGTTAAAGTTATTTTGGTTATAAAGTTTTTGGTTTATTATCTCCAAACTCATTTGAAAATGATCTCACTTATGTATTAAGGTGGACCAGTTTGAAATAGGCATGTTAAGATCACATCATATGTAATTTTCATGCTACACATCTATGCTTGATCCATGTGTTACGCGTTTTATACAACATGAAATATACCGCAAGTGTACGACGTCAAGTTTTGTAATATAGTAAAAGAGTTAGAGTGTCGAACCCACATGGATTGTAATTTAATTCCACTAAATACTATAATTATGTAACTTCTATTTTATTTAGACAATTGATGAATGATTGATTGATTGTTTTAAACTAATCAAAGGTAAAATGCCACGACAAAACTGGACAATATAAATTATCAAAATGAGAAAGCCTAAGGAATGATTTCACCAACTTTCAATTATGATTCAATGATATCAAATTATTCCAATTAATTTTCCCATATTTAAAAGAAAAAATCCTAAATTATTTCTCTCCCCTCTTTTGAGTGCCGGCTAGAAATTAACCCTAGAATTTAATCCCAATATCTCTATTCCGAATTAAAATCTAGAATTTATCAAGTCCCGATTTGTTTATGAAGTAAGCTTCATAAATTTTACACTTTCTCTCGAAATCCATAAAACATACGTTGTGTCAATCTTATGATCACGCCTAAATTCCCCTCTTTCGAGTGCTGGAATTGACTAACGTCTATTCATTCAATTGTTGATCAGGTAATTGAAAGCCTTAAAATCATGACACAATTAAAAATAAGCGAGAAATTCCAAAAGAAATAATTCATATATTTATCAAACCATAATCTCAAGTGGCTATATCAAACCCTAGTTAAATTATTTAGCTCATGAAAAAATTCATAAAATCTACAATGGAAAATATAAAGGAAAAGGTAAGAAAAACTCTTTTTGGAGTGTTGCTCGAAGTTTCCTTTGATATTTCCATGCTTTCTTCAATTGATTTCTTCCATTCTTCTTGTTTAATCTTCTTTGTCTTCAGTCATTTTTTTCCTTTTTTCTCCCACAAGAGCCCCTAGAATTAGGTCTTAAAGGTTGTATTTATAGTATTTTGAAGTTTTAGAAGTGTTGGAGTCGTGTTGGGCCAAGAAAAGAGTCCAAAAATATCAAAAACATATTTCTCGCACATGCGACGCCTTGGCGCCGCGACCTCTGCTGATTTTCAACCAAAATTGGCACCCGCCTTCAGTGGAAAAAACTGCATTGCGCATCGTTTAGTATTTTTATCATAACTTTTGCTCCTGATGTCTGATTGAGACGATTCAAAATACGTTGAAAAGATAACTCAAAGGGATACAACGTTTCTTCAGACATCATCCTCCAATGCGATCGTTTACTGTGTCAAAAGTGAGTCTCAATATAAGACTAAAAATCCGAAGCAAAACTTTTTCAGTTGGAATTTTATATGTGATCATTCTTTGGTTATATTTGATCCCTTTGACATCTTTCTTAATCAAATTGACCATTAACACTCTCAAATATTCATCATGAGGTTCAACAAAACTTTTGAGTATTTGCACTTTAGTTCCCAAACTTTGGATCTCTTACAATTTAGCCAATTTCTCCAATTTTTTCTACTTTTGCTTATTTTCTTCAATCTCATCAACCTACATCACAACATCAAAATCACGTATTAAAACATCAACTCATAAGAATTAACCAAATAACAAGTTTAATGGCATAGATATCATGAGTGAAATATCAATCATCACCATGTCATTCGATTATGTTAATATATGTTACAAAATAAAAAGTTGTCAAAAAAAAAAAAAAAAAAAAAAAAAATATATATATATATATATATATATATATATATATATTTTCAACTTAATACTAATGAGTGTTGGAGAAAATTTAACACAAGGATATAAAATATTTTGTGAAGAAATCGTTTTGTATCTATCTATCTAGATAAGATATATGTAGTGAGCTAAAATAATAGATAGGTAGTGAAGAAGTTATAGGTATGCAATTGGGAGAAACTAATCACGTTGTATTGATGGAAGTTCTAGGTGAGACAGTGTGTTGGTAGTGCATTGAGGGTGGTTATGTGCATATTAAATGGACGAACTGTAATTGTTTGAAGTTATATGCAAATTAGTGGGAGGTGTTGAGTGGGTTTTTGTGCATTTATTTGGTCTATAGTACTAAACTTTTGTGTCGTTTTAGTAGTGGATTTTACTTAACTTGGATTAATTTTATCTTATTTCAGTTTTGGACATGTTTTTAAGCAATTAGAAAAGAAAGAAGGATCAATTGGCCAATGGATGGAAGTTTTGGGAACTAATATGCATTTGAGTAAAAGTTGAATCACTAAAATCGAAATAATTTAATGTGGAGGACCAAAATGAAAGAAGAATGAAGAAAATGACTTAAAGGAAAATTCTTGAAGTTTTATAACTGGCAGCCGCCCAGTTATGCCGCATGGCCCTAAACTTTAATTACATGGCTGTTTGATATACCTGGCGCAGCCGTCCCATTTCCTACTAGGTGCCTGCCCAAGCCAAGTCTGGAAAAAAAATCTATTTCCTTCAGAATTCAGTTCCAATAAGAAAACTTTCGTTTGAGCGCAAAAGGAGGCAAAGAACAAATCAAGATTAAGTCCAAGAAATTCAAGATTGAATTCAAGAATTTTCGAGTGATGACCAACATTTATATCTTTTGCTTTCTTTTTCATAAAATGTTAGGCTAGATCTATTTGTGTTAGGAGAAAAAATGAACCTTGTAATTTGAATTTTTAATCTTTAATTTTACGTATTTAACACTGAAAAACACGTTTTTGAATTATTTACACGATTATATTTTCTCTTAAGATTATTTTGCACGGTAATTGTATGGATTTGGTAGTTTGTTTTATGCATTCGGAAGAAGGAAAACAAGCTCGATATAGTGTAAATTGTCATAGGCTTCGATAAAGAATAGAAATATACTGTTATACTCTATGCGAATCTTTAAGTGTTTGTAAGAATTCGTGCATTCTTGTATACTCGCATTCGACATAGAAATATAGTCGGGGTCATATATGAGAGTAGATTTAACATTACTCGAGATAAATTGTTAAATAAAAAGGGAACATTGATTCTTCAAAATTCAATCATGTTGTCAAAGTATAGAACTAAGGTTAAAAATGATTATTGCATGGGAATTCGGATCTTAGTGCATTTTTCATTTATTGAACACGTCAATTTGCTTTTAGTTTAGTTAATTTACTTATAATTACATAAGTAGATTATTTTAGTCAAAATTTTGTCACAAACAAACATACCCTATTATTCTTATTTCGGTTAAGGTCGCGATAATTAAAATTGAACTAAATCAATCTCTGTGCGACGATGCTTGGACTCAAATTCACTTTATTATTTATTAAAGAATCGTACACTTGCGATGATTTTAATTCGAAAGATATTTTTGTGAACATTTTTTTGGCGCCATTTTCGGGGATTGTATTTGAGTTAATTTTATTTGTCGACACTAATTCGAACTTCTACATGTATTCTTGTATTTTTATTTTTTTTTCTCATTTTCCCCTATTTTCCAGGATATAAAAAGATTAGAAATAGCAGGATAATAGATGACTATGGCTGATTTCAATAAAATGCTCGTATGTGACTCCATTATAAGACAACAACATTTGACATCTCAAGAAATTGACAAAGGGAGATATGTTTGTGGGAGATTTCGTTGTAGGACATTGACTACGAGATATAAAAGCGGAATGTGAACTTGATGAAACTGTCTTGAGTGACTTGCCTATTGTATTATTTCACCCCGTGGAATTATTTCTTCCATGGATTATTAATGAACATCAATTAAGAAAATTAGATCCACCGAACTTCTAACAAATACAACAAGAGGAGGAGACTTTCCATGAAGATGTCATTGTTTCTTTCTGAAAAGTTTTTGATACAAACGTTGAACTCGAAAAAATTTCAATTAAAGAAAATGAGCATGAAAAGATCAAAAAAATAATCTTAATGGGCGAAAAAGAATCAGTAGCATTCAAAGAAGAGGAAATTAGCATACAATCTCTCGACTTTCTCATTTGCTCAAAACTTTAATTTATGATTAAACCTTATGAGGAGATTGATGTGTATATTGTTGAGTTTGAAATGGGTTATGTGGAGAAATCATACTACTTGGAGTAAGAAAATGTTAAAATTTGGAGGAAAGTGGTAATATGAAACAAAGTTAAATTGAGCAAGCTAAGCAGGACCTCCAAAGCCATATTCAAAGTGCTATGATACACTTGTGTAAAAGTCGAGTTTGAGACTATAAATCGAGGGGAGGCAACCCATTTTTCTATCCCATTTTTTCCTTATTTCCTTAACTATTGCATTAAAAGTAGTTTTAGGGATTGCATTAATTTAGAAATTCTTGCATTTAAATAGTTTTTAACACATTTCAGGTAGTATTTCAAGACTTGCATTAGTAATTACTTAGGCATGTTTACTTTTTGAATTGATAACATCCTAACATTATATTGAGCTTACATTGATATGATATGCATTCCTAAGGTTGCACCTAGATCTCAATCTCCAAACAAATTTGAAAAAAAAAATATATCTTTTTCTAGCTATAGGATTTGTGTAGGGATATACGCTCTGTTAGATAGTTTTTTTTCTAAAAGTTAGAAGATTGGAATTCTTCTTGGTGTGAATTCATTGTGAATATTTAAACCTTATATGTTATCACTAATATTTATTTTAAATTATTGGAACAGAAAATATAGCAGTAAGGAAAAGTGGCGATTGTCATGACGTCTACCAGTCGGACTAGCTCGATCTTTCGACTAATCCACATCTACCCCGTGGAGTTTTTTATCTTTTACTCCTTTATTTTGTTTATATTTTTTTTTTACATTGGGGACAATGCAATCTTTTTGTTTGGGGGTAAGGGTAAGTATTTGGAGAATTATGATCTTTGTTGCTTGCTTTTCAACTACTTATCGGGTTTATATAACTAATTTAATCTTTAAAAAATTGAAAAACAAAAAACAAAAATAGTATCTAGTATAGCGTTGGATGTCTTGCCGCCTATGATGATATTTTTTTTGAATTGAGTATAGGTTTAGCTAGAATTGGACAATGTCGTATCTTATGCTTTTACTTGTGTGTTTATCCATGTTAGATCCATTTACTTGAGCATATAGCCATAATTGACTTATCATGACTTGATTATGTGGATTTAATTATTGATGTGTTGACCTAAGTTTAAATAAAATTTCAAAATCCTTTATATAGAAACCAAACCATTAAAAAGCAATTTGGGGTGGGAAGTTTAGTGCTTGTCTTCATAGAAGTTTGATGATTTAGAGTTCTTGGATCAGATATTTGGTTAAATGAGTTTGGATTAAGGAGCATAGAGCGGGCTTGACCAATGTTAAAATTTTAATCTTTTATCAAAAGAAAATGGGATGCATCTTACACTTCTCTTCACAGCCTTTTATGACTCGAGTTATTAAGCATGCTAGGGTATCTAAAACATGGTGCTTAATGGTCATCTAACTTGAGAGTTACCGGCCTAAAATTCGTTACATGGGTCATTTAAAAAGTTTAACGGAGAGAAGTCTTACACATAAAATGTTAAAAAAAACCAATCAAAATATATTCATAGTGAAAGACAGATAAAGGGATTTAAATTATCAAAGTGAGAGGTGCCCAGTAAAAACTTCAAGATTTGAACTCTAGAAACTAATGGTGTGACTTAGAGAAATACTTACCATTTTCCTTCTAGAGAAATAAGTATCTAATTATGATCACTTTGTATGAAAAATGAATTTTAATGATTATTAGGAACCCGCATGTGTGAAAAATACCTCGGGATTGGAGAGAAAAGCATAAGGAGTGATTTTGCATGAGAGGTGTGAAGAAAAACTGACCACACAAGAATTGATATTATGATCAAATCAACAACACTTAATTGCTTGTATTCTAATATGGGTGCGAGTTCAATATTGGCTAATCATACACACACTAAGTCGAGTATCGGATAAATAAAAATTTATTTTTGATGTTGTTTGGATTTTCTAAAGTGTTGTTTAAGTTCGAATTTGATTCATATGGTAAGCCGTTTAACGTTGAATTTGTTATTGAAGATTTTCTTATGTTAGTGTTATAGGTTATTCCTAAATTTTATTTTTATTTTTTTTTTTGTTCTAGGACAAAACAAAGGTTTTTGTTTGTAAGTGCTTGATAAGTGCATTTTTGTGCACTTATTCGGGTCATATTACTAAGTTTTTGTGTTGTTTTAGTATTGAATTTTACTTAACTTGGGTTAATTTTATCTTATTTTTGTTTTGAAACCGTTTGTAAATAATTGGAAAAGAGATAAGGATCAAGCAGCCATGGATGGAAGTTTAGGGACTAATATGCATTTGACTAAAAGTTGAAGCACTAAAATCGAAATAATTTAATGTGGAGAACCAAGATGGAAGAAAGAATGAAGAAAATGGCTTAAAAGAAAATTCTTGAAGTTTTTATAATTGGGTAGCCGCCCAACCCTAAACTTCAATTACAGAGACTGTTTGATATGCAGACGCCTAGACTAAGTCGAGGAAAAATTTCATTTCTTTCAGAATTTAATTCCAACAATGAAACTTTCGTTTGGGCCGTGATATGCACGATTTTTGGAGATCTTTTTTGACTCTTTAGAAGGATATAAATACTAACTCTCAAAAAATAATTAGGGTGTGAAGAATTAATTGAAAATGAGGCAAAGAAAAAATCAAGATCAAATCCAAGAAATTCAAGAATTTTCGAGTGATGAACAACCTTTTATATCTTTTGTTTCCTTCTTCATAACATGTTAGGCCAGATTTATTTGTGTTAGGAGAACGTTAAACCTTGTAATATGAATTTTTAATCTTTAGTTGTAAACATATTTGACCTTGAAAGCACGTTTTTGAATTTTGAATGATTTCCATGATTGTATTTTCTCTTGCGATTATTGTGCACATTAATTGTATGAATTTGATGGTTTATTTTATGCATTTGAAAGAATGAAAATAGGCTCGACATGATGTAAATTATTATAGGGCCCGATATGGGATATAAATATATCGCTATGCTCTATATAAATCTTTAAGTGTTCATAAAAATTCATGCACTCTTGTATGTTCGTATCCATCATAGAAATATGGTCGGGTAATATATGAGAGTAAGTTTAACATTACTCGAAAGAGATTGTTAAATAAAATAGGAACATTGATTCTTCAAAATTCAATTGTATTGTCAAAGTATAGAAATAAGGTTAAAAATGATTATTGCATGGGAATTTGGGATCCTAATGCATTTGTAATTTATTGAACACATTAATTTGCATTTAGTTTAGTTAATTTACTTATAATTATATGAGTAGATTATTTTAGTCATAATTTTGTCACAAACAAACACACCATATTATTCTTGTTTTGGTTAAAATCGCGATAATTAAAATTAAACTAAATCAATATCTTTGGGACGATATTTGGACTCAAATCCACTCTGTTAGTTGTTAACGAATTGTACACTTGTGGTGATTTTAATTCAATAGATATTTTCGTGAACATGCTGAGTCAAGTGGCATGTTGGATTGAGATGAAGACTTAAAGCCCATGTACATGGAAGATTGTCAGGGAGACAGGTAGCACTTATACATTGATTGAGATAAAAAAAAATTATCTAAGGTTCGATTAATGAGTCCCACCACTCTCCCTATAATGCATCCAAGCAATTTTTCCTATAAAATGTAGCGGGTTGTGAAAATAATCATAAAGGGAACATCAGAGGTAAGGTAGGTCAACATTTCTACCTTTGTATTATTACTGCTAGCATATTGTGATTTCCATTATTGTCATCATGCAAACCACATAATCATTTTATTATTGCAAGCACATTACATGCTTTACAATTGATAGTTGCTATTCTAAGTTATGCTAGCATATTATTTGCAATGATACATGATCACATGCATATGGGGAGAGTGCTCTCAGCATATCATATAATCTATACATTTTTTGTGTTACTTTTATAGTAGAGTTTAGAAAAGATCAATTTATCATTATTTTACTCTATTGTCATTAGTATTTGAAGGGACGGATGGTCTCCAATTTAGCTGTATATGTGAATTAAGAATAGTGTATTTATTTTCAGGTTAGTTTAGTTCATATTACAGTGGAGATGATGTTGAATTTCGACATTAAAATGGATATTGAAGAAGTTTTGGACATTTTTGCAAATGGCTATGTAAAAGTTGACATTTTTTTGCAATTTCCTCTTTATTTTATCTACAGTACGAATTTCATCTATAACTATATTCAATAGGAGATAGAAAAATTAAAAAAAAAAAAAAAAAACAAGTTAGAGTCCAGTCAATAATGTCTACTAGAAATATGGCACATTTTGCATGATTAATTTTATTTTTTGTAGAATAACTTATTAAAAAAAGGCTATCTTAATTAATGTGTTCTAAAACAAACAAGATATCAGAATTGTTCCGATACCACTTGTTGTGAAACAAACCACCAGATTGAGATGTTGAAATTATATAACAAATAATAATGAAGTACATGATCAAGTATAATATAGATAAGAATATAACAAATGAAATAAGAGATTTTATTGACTCAAGAATAATGGAGAAGTGAGAAAAATTACAATAGATTTTATAATTCTAGTAATCTATTTTCTCACACTTTAAATTGTATAAAAGAGCCTAATATTTATAGGAAATATGTAGGGGACGTCCAAACTCTCTTGGTAGAGTTGTTGATGAAATTGCCAAAAATCGAGTACAAAACGAAGTAGGAGAAGAAAATGTGAAAACCCAAAAAACAGAACAGGTGGCATCGAGGCGCCTCCTCAAGCACTTGGGCATCGCGACCTGGCACCTAGGCGCTAGGTCTCAGCCAATTTTTTTCCTCCATCCAATTTTTTTCTTCAAGTCCATACTAGTTTCCAACTCCTAATGGACTTCCAAAATATAACTTCAACTTGACATATGACTCCAATAGCATTCCAAATCGAATTCTTCTTAAAGTGCACTTCAATTAGAATTCTTCAATACTTCAACCACTACAACAAAGGAATTCGGGTCACACCCAAATTTCAACCATTTCCATCTTGACACGAATTCCACCAAAGAATGAACAGACTTCTTCAACAATAACCTAACAATTAACTTCTCCAACAAAACAATATACTCCACATCTTCCAATGAATTCAAACACCACTCTCGTAGAATTATCTCAGATTCCCAAAAATCACAATATGGGCTATAACACACCCCAAAGTAGAATCAATACCAAATGCTTTTATAGAAGGCATCTTGATAGATTGTACACCTTCTACTCCACTTAAAGCATGCTCAACAAAATCAGCATTCATATACCTTTTTCAACTGGGTCCGTTCCTATCAATTAAATACAATGACACCGGATGTGATGGTGAGAAAGAGGCATTATTTATATCTCCTGAACTCCACTGAGCAGTATTCTTCAAATCCAACTCTTTATGAGCTCCTAAAGGTATTGTACCAAACTGAATGTCTACCATAGTATTGAACCTATGCTGATTGGCTCTTCTAAATTCTGCACAACTCTGCAAGATGTATAATTGAGACCTTTTTTGTCTCCCAATACAACATAGTCCCATTAACCACGATACCTTTGGAAACAGTTTCATATGTAGTAAACAAATCCTTATGAGGGCACATATGAAGTACACATGACAATCAAGAATCCAATCATCTTCTGTTTTGGACTCAATGTCAGAAATATCTAAGAGATCTCCATCACTTACAACATTCTCCGCGAGGTTTGCTTTGCCTGAAGTATCTGAATATCTATTTGCAGCCATCCTTTCTTTATTATGTAATTTGTAGCAATCATTCTTCAAGTGCACCTTCTTCTTACAATAGTTACAAATTTGATTACTAAACTTAGCCTTCGATCTGCCCCTTCCAGAACCACCACAAGCAACCATGCCTTCTCCACCTCTGGCCTTATAAACCAAATGCTTCATCTTCTATTTTTAATATAAAGCATCAAACACCTACTCTATGGTGAGAGTATCACGACTGTACAAGATCGTATCTCTAAATGAAGAAAACAAAGCGGGTAACGAATATAATAGGGCCCTGGTAAAATCTTCTTCAGCATACTCTACTTCCAAATTTTTCAAATTAGTGACGATCTCTTTAAATACAGATAGGTGATCTTCCAATGATCCTGTTTCTGCCATTCGATGAGAGTATAAACGCTACTTGAGGTTCAACTTGCTTGTCAGACTTTTAGTCATACACAATTCCTCCAACTTTAACCATAAAGCAACTACCGAATTCTCCTTCAAAACATCCTGAAGAATGATATTTGATAGATGAAAATGAATGTGAGAAACTATCTTCTTATCATTCTGTAATTTCTTCTCCATAGTCAAAGTTGCTGACATTTTGTCAATTCCCAACAACGCATCATCCAAATCCAGCTGTGCGAGTACTGCACGCATCTTAACCTACTATAGCGAAAATCTAGTGCTCCGATCCAAAAGCGAAATGTCATACTTCATAGAAGTCATCACGAACAAAAAACTTCAAATAAATCAAACATTGCACTCTGCGGAACTGCTGAACCTGACTCTGATACCATTTGTTGTAAAACAAATAAGATATTGCTTTGATAGCACTCGTTGTGAAACAAACCGCCGGATTGAGACGTTGCAGTTATATGACAAATAATAATGAAGTATATGATCAAGCAAAGAATAATAAAGACAATAATATGACAGAGAAATTAAGAAATTTTAACGACTCAAGAATAATGGAGAAGGGAGAAAAATTACAATAGATCCTATAATCCTAGTAATCTATTTTCTCATCTTTAAATTGTATAGAAGAGCCTAATATTTATATGAAATATGTAAGGGACATTCAAACCCTCTTGGTAGAGTTGTTGATGAAATAAAATGCCAAAAATCAAGTCTAAAAGGAAATTGGAGAAAAAAACACGAAAAATTCGAAAACAGAACAGGTGGTGCCTAGGCGCTAAGTCTCGGTCAATTTGTTTTTTCCCTTCATCCCAAATTCCTCTTCAAGTCCAGTATCAATTTTCAATTCCTAATAGACTTCCAAAATATAAGTTCAACTTAACATAGGACTACAATAGCATTCCAAACCGAATTTTCCTTAATGTGCACTTCAAATACTTTAACAAAGGAATTCGGGTCACACCCAAGTTCCAACATAATGTTTGAAAATTAATTTTTAAAAGAGTCATCTTCTTCAAAAAAGTTTTTAGAGAAAGTCATATTGGGTGAGTTTCATCTAAAAACTATTCCAATTAGAAGTATTTTTATAATATTTATCAAATGAGTTCAAAAACAATTTTTGAATTGTAAAAGTTCATTTTGACTTCTTATAAGTCACACTACGTGGGTATATAGTTCTAAACATTTTGCATTGAAAATTTAATTTTTGTAGATATTACCCATAATAAATTATGTGACAACTTTTTTAAGGACAACTTACAAAAATATCCCTAAAGTTAGGGGCATTTTGAAAAATCATATGAAAAGTATTTTGGAAGTAAGAAATACTGTGTCACTTTTTTTAATTAAAAAGGGACACAATGTCGCTTTTTAAAGTTAAGCATTACTTTTTTATTAAAAAATGACATACAATCTCGCTTTTATTAAAAAAAAAAATGATATTTGTTACTACAAAAAGTGACAAAAATTTTAAGAAAGTTATAAGAAAAAAGTGACAAACATTGTAAAAAGGAACAAAAAATTTCAAAAAGTGATAAACATTCAAAAAGTGGCAAAACACTAATGAAAATCTTAGAATCAGTTTAATAAAGCGACAAAAATTTAAAAATGACGGCTAAAAAAAGTGAGAAAACACTAATCAAAACTTTGGAATCAATTCAATAAAGTGACAGAAATTAAAAAAAAAAAGATAAAAACTCAAAAAAGTGATGAAACATCGATTTTTGGGGTGAATTGTATCAATTTTTAATAAAAGTAACATTGTATACCTTTTTAATAATAAAAAATGACATATAATATCACTTCTATTAAAAAGTGAAGTGAAATACAATGTCACTTTTATTACAAAGTAATATTTGTCACTAAAAAAGTAACAGAAATTTTTAAACAATAAAAAAAAATGGTGATAGAAAAAAGTGACAAATACTAAAAAGTGACATGAATTCAGAAAAAGTGACAAAAAGCTGCAAACTTGCAAAACATAAAATAAGAATACAGAGATTTGTTTCGACCGGAGCACAGAGGTTTAGTGATCAATTCTAATACCTAATCCCCTATTGAGCTTCCATTAAAATGAATAACGTTCGATTTGCACTAAAATAGCCAACACGGCAACCAAAATCACAATTAATAAGATAAAAGCACACAAACTTATCTTCTAAACAAATATGCAAGAATTGAGTTATTGTCCACCAAAATCATACCACAAATACTAATATGAACTATACAATGAAAAGGAACAGCATTCCGTCAATAAATTTCACCAAGGAATCACTCAATATCAAAAAGGGAGAGATGATTTAGTATCTCGAATGAGTGTGTTATTCTCTCAAAACCAAAAGCTAGATGAACTGAACGAATGCCAAAAATGTAGACGAAGGGACATAACCTTTGAAATAATCTAGAAGCCAATCAGACAATCTGGAGGAAGCTAGGTGTCATCATTATCTAGTTAAAATCCTCCATTAGTAAAAACGTGTTTCCAAAACACAACTTCAGGCCAATTTTGGAAACACACGCTTAACCATCTCCACCTTGCCACCAAGGATCAGACTCATCTAGTGCAAATTCAAGCATCGCTAACAGTTTTAACTTCGTTTGCTCTCTATACCTATACAACAATTCATCTAGTGCAAATTTGAGCATCACTAACAGTTTTAACTTCGTTTACTTTCTATACCTATACATCAATTCAAAAAATTAACAAATAATAATCTCAATCAATTTTAAAACTTACTTGGATTAGAGATATTACTTCAATTCCCATATCAAAATGAAAATTGAGTTGCAATTTTCTCTATTTCAATTATCCCCTCATCAAGCCATTGCATTATGCTAAATTCAGTTATGTGCTTCCCAAGATTGGAATCTCCAACGAGAACTCCATCTCCTTGGATGAAGATTTTAGATCCGGACAGTTACAAGGATCGCTATTATAATAAAAAAAAAAAAATAGAATTCAGAGTTAAGGCTTAAATTCTTGTAATATGATTTTTTATTTATAAGATTTTATCAATCTTATCATCTATTGAGTTATAAATACATATATTCTGAATAAATGAAATACAATCAAAAAACTTCTTGGGACACCTCAAACTAGTGACAAACTCCCAATTATTCCAACCACAATTGGGAATTTCATTTCATCAACATGTTTAGTATCAAAATTACGAGTGTATTTGGTAGAACTCAAAATCCAATTAAAATTAAAAATATAGTCGTTATTGAGTCACACTCGTCTAATAAAAGTCAACAATAACGGTTAGTGATGCGAAAGTTTTCCAACCGCAAGTGTATGGTGTCAAGTTTTAATATAGTGAGAGTAGATTATCGTTTTTCACAGGGATCGAAATCAAATCCTAATAATTCTAGTAATTAGAATAACCTTAATTTTATCTAGAAAACCAAAATATTTGAGTGAATTAACTAACTAAACTAATTTAATAAATTAATAATGCAATTACACAAGATTAATACAAATGTGATTAAACTCTAGATATCCAATTTCACCTAACTATCAATTATGCTTCGATTATCTAACTATTCCTTAATTTACTCTTATGGTTTTTAGTCAAGAACCCAAAATTATCTTAATCCCCTCTCTCGATGGTGAATTGAGAATTACTCTTAAAACCCTAATTTGAGTCTCCATCTAAAATTAAGATGATAAAGTACATTTAGATCTTTGGTTCTCTTAATGACTACAAAGGATTTCATAGGCCTCTCAAACTCTATAATTTCCTAAGTTGTGTTTATCAATGGTCACTATTTAGAATTCCTTCTCTCGATAGTAAATCCCAAATTCCATATCATTCAAATGGTAATCAAGCATTCAAAAGCATTAAGAGTAGATAAATATCAATAAATCAATGGAATAACCTCTGAAAAAAATAATTAAATGATCAAAGCATAATCTCTAGTGTTGGCTACATTGTATCTCTAGAGAAAATAAATTACTCCATGAAAAATATAAAAGAAAACACAATTCATGTTCTTAAACATTGATAGAGAATAAGAATAAATCGTTGATTTGTTGATTCCTCAATCTCCAGGGGTGTTCTCTCTGGTGTGGTTGCTGGATTGCTTCCCTAAAAGTCATTTTCTTGAACTCTTTAGGCCATATTTATAGTTCCCCCTTTAAACTTATCAGTTTTAGGGCTTATGTGGCAGGTGTCGTCGCGGCGCAAGGGTGCCTGTTTTCTCGGTTAGAAAACACTTTGGGCTTCCAGTTGGGCGCGGGGACCCCTATGCTGGCTGTAATATACATCCTTAGTTTGGTTGGTGACACTTGAATTGCTCCTAACTGATTCCATCTTCTCATTGTTGACTTTCCTATTATGAAAGTACCCGAATGTATCATAAAAACACATAAATGCAGTAGAAATTCTCAAATTCAAAAGTGAAAGATATCTAATAACTCCGTTATAAAACCAACTTATCAAATACCCCCAAACTTAAGAATTTACTTATCCTCGAGCAAACATCAAACCAAAGAAAATGAATAACAAACACACAAATAAAACTAAAAAAAAAATCAATTAAAACACATTTCATTAGATATCTTGCCTTTGTAGCTCAGGATTGGCAATATGCATTAATTTAATGAATCATTTCAAAATTATAATGCAAAAGCTTACTTCCCACCTATTCAATAAAAAAACGGGTGTGTGCGCGGGTGTGTGTGTGAAGAGTTAAGGACAACGCTGTACAATAATATATTGATCAAATTCCCGACCTTAAAAGTCAAATTTTTCCTTAGCTCGTAGGATTCATACATCCCCAAACTTCTTTTCTTTTCACTCTCCATGGTTTATTCTAAAGTTGATTTTCAATACTAATCTCTTACACCACTCAAGTTTGGGTAGTTCACTAATTGCAGTTCAACATGTCAACAAATATGAATTATTCTTATTTTTTACTGCTTTGACCTCCAAGACTCAATCAAGTTACTAACTCCTTATCAAAAGTCTAATCTCCTAAAATAAGTGTTCGACGCTTAATTAAGGCATTTAGTGCTTCTTCTATTTTATGCACCTTATTATGTGCAGACGTCTCTTCATTAAGCTTTCTAAATAACCCCTGTAGCGAGCTTTAAGCCGATGACTCCCAAATCAGATGACTTTAGGACACCAGGTTTTAAACCCTTGCAGGCTTAATCACTCGAGTCATAAAGGTTACAAATGGACGTTTCACAATGATATTATCATAGTTGTCCTCATTGGGATCTTTTTAAGGTAATTTCACAAAAATGCAACTTTTTCCATTTTATACAATGATTAGTGCAATGCACCTTATTAAATATTCATTCTCGAAAATTGGACTCTAACGTAAGGTTTATCACCCAATTTTCATCCCATTGGTCTCAGACAGTCCACACAACATTTTGCACACATGAAATCCATATCTATCTTCATGTCAACTTACAACAGTTCGATCATCCAAGCATCGTAAATTTGGTTTAAGGATATAATGTTTAATGGTTGCTTGTGTTTAGCATTTAAGTTCTCTATTACAACCTATAAACAATAGATCAACCAACTCATGTGCAACATCGCAATCAACGCACGTGCATAAATATTTTCTGTTCCACATGATTAAACAAAAATTTAACTCAAACACATAACTTATTCACAACTCATTAACCAAAACATGTTACCACTTATATATATATATATATATATCAATGCCAGTAAAGTTATCTAACTCATACAAGCATTATAAATTTTTTTCTTAAATTCAAAGCATGCACACAAATCACACAATGTGTATTAGACAATTTATAATACACCTTCAAACTTAAACTAAACATTGTCCCCAATGTGAAATTAAAGTCAAAGGATCAGAACTTTCCTGAATTGTCTGAGTTGCCAATAATATTTTGGTGTTGATAATGTTGAAATTGATGGATGTTTCTTTATTTTTTTCCCCCCAAACTTGAGATGTATCTTGTTTCCCTATGTCAATGCTGGTTTGAATATTTCACTACGTCATGTTCCTGAAAACAAAATCATATTTTAGATGTTAAAAACAGAGAACAAGTGTTACTTAGCTCAAACATCTAATAACCAACTTAATTATTTTAAGACTTAAGGGAAGACGGGATAAGGGTGATGATTACTAAATAAATTGTAAAATAAACTAAACTATCATATAACTAAAAATAAATAAATGAATAAGTAAAAAGGTAGAAAGCTTGGGTTGCCTCCCAATAAACGCTTCTTTAACGTCATTAGCTGGACTCAACCACAGTGCCTATGTTAGATCTTCAAGTGGCACCTTTCTCTTATTTCTAAACTTCACCCTTGGCATTGTCTTCTTCTTCACTGTAGCATGGCCAATAAAATTGAATGGTTTTAACTCCAGTATGGCCTTCAAAACCTCATTTGGTTTGGCAATGTTTGGAGGTTTTGAATGTTTTTCCACATAGCTCTCCTTCTTGTCGGTGGATCTGTTTCATTTCATTGGTCCCTTTTTCATCTGGACATGTATCAAGCCTTGAATAGTTGAGAGCCATATGTTGTTCTAGAGGATCATAGAACATTTTTCTCTTACCTTCCTTATCCATCATTGCATTGATGGATTGGATCATACGGCATGCATTTACTTTTTCTAGGGTTTTCCTTTCTTGATGAATGTTGAAGTTCACTTGCTCTTCATTAACCCACAGTGTCAACTTTCCTTCTTGTACATCAATTAATGCTCTTCCAGTAGCTAGGAAAGGTCGACCAAGAATTAGTGGTACTTTCTCATCATCTTCCATATCCAAGACCACAAAGTCCATCAGAAAGATGAACTTATCTACCTTTACCAATACATCTTCTATAATCCCCCATGGATAGGTGATAGATCTATCTGCCAGTTGCAGTGATATGGTTGTCGACTTTACCTCTCCAAGTCCCAACTTCTTGAACACTGATAGGGACATCAAGTTAATGCTAGCTCTAAGGTCACACAGTACTTTTCAATATTGCAAGGAATGCTGAAGTTGCCTGGGTCCTTCAACTTTTATGTCAACTTTCTTTAGATAATACCACTACATTCTTCTGTTAACTTGATTGTCTCAAATTCTTCAAGTATCCTTCTCTTAGCCATGATGTCTTTCATGAATTTGACATAATTTGGCATTTGCTCCAAGGCATGTGCAAAAGGAATATTAATGTGAATTTTCTTGAAAATTTCTAAGAATTTAGCAAATTGAGAATCAAGTTTTTTCTTTTGAAATCTTTGAGAAAAAGGAAGAGACGGTTTAAGAATTGGAGGATTATCCGGAAATAGATTGGATTTGGGCTCTTCAGCCTTCTTTGATGCTTCCGGTTCAGTTGTGGTTTCTTTGTTTTCTTCATCCTCTCGATCACTTGATGTTGTCATCATTGGAGAAGTGTCTACTTTTGTACTTTTGTATTGTGGATCTTCAAGCTCCTTATCCCTCCTACGAGTAATAGCCTTACAATGCTCCTTCGAGTTCACTTCTGTATCACTAGGGAATCTTCCTTTTTGATGAATATTAGAGGATGATGCTATTTGTCCAATTTGGGTGTCAATTGATCCGAGATGAGTCTAAATTCCTTGCAACCTTGCCTCATTCCCGTTGAACCTCTCCCTTGATTCCATCATAAATTGTCCCAGAATATCTTCCAATGGCATCTTTCTCTCGGGAGCCTTGTTTTCAAACCCCGCAGGGGGTTGTAAAATGTTTTTTTGTATTACAATAAGAAAAACTCTCATGATTATGGAGCTCTGGGTGATATTGGTTAGGCATGAAATTGTCCCGATAGTTGAAGTTGCGATTGTTCACATATTGTACATGCTCCTCATTATCAACTATGGCTGGAAAAACCATATTTGCTGCAGCTACAAATTCTGTTCCTTGAGAAGCTTTTGGTTTGGTCAAGGCGCTCAATTGATGACAAAGCGCATCAACCTTTGTTGACATGTTTGTGAATGCATCAATTTCATACATTCCAACTGGCTTATTGGTCATTGCACGCTCATTCGGCCATTGATAACTGTTCTTGGCCATTTCCTCTAAAAGTTTATGTGCCTCATCAACCGATTTGTTCATTAAAGAACCACTAGTAGTGCTGTCAATAATAACTCTTGTTTGACCATTCAATCCGTTGTAAAACCGATCAAAGAGCATCCAATCATCAAACCCATGTTGTGGGCACTTTCTTTACATTTCCTTAAGTCTTTCCCACGCCTCATATAAGGGTTCAAAATCCATCGATGAAATGAGCCAATCTCACCCTTTAATTGAGATACTTTTGATGGAGGGAGAAATTTTGCAAGGAATTTCGTAGTTAGTTCTTCGCAAGTGTTAATGCTTCCCAATGGTAAAGATAACAACCAGTTTCTCGCCTTATCTCTAAGGGAAAACGAAAACAATTTCAGTTTGATGCTATTATCACTCAAGCCATTCACCTTTATAGTATCAGCCACTTGCAAGAACATGGAAAGATGAATGTTCATGTCTTCATTAGGCAATCTCCCAAACTAATTCTGTTGCACCATACTGATGAGTGATGCTTTCAGTTCAAAATTGTTGGCATTGATTGATTGGAGTCATATCCCATAATAATGCTCTTGGATTACATGATTGAAGTAGTCTCAAATAGGTTTTTCCCATTGATCAGCACCTTCTTGTTATTTTGGTTGTTTTGCTCAGCCATTGCGTTTTCCTTAGCTTTCTTCTTTACTCTTATTGTTCGAAGAGTTTTTTTCAATTTTAAGATCAATATCAATTAAATTACAGCTTTTGGATTGTAGCATCAATTGCCAAAACACCTGAAAACCAAAAAGAATAATTCAAATTAAAACAAAATAAAACAAAATTAATCTAGATTAAAAGTAATGCTACTTGGTAACAGTATTAATAAGAAAAAATAAATCAATCTCCGACAACGGTGCCAAAAACTTGATGCGAGAATTTTCCAACCGCAAGTGTACGGTGTCAAGTTTTAATATAGTGAGAGTAGAGAGTATCGTTTTCCACAGAGATTGAAATCAAATCCTAATAATTCCAGTAATTATAATAACCTTAATTTTATCTAGAAAACCAAAATATTTGAGTGAATTAACTAACTAAACTAATTTAATAAACTTGTCCAATTGGTACCATGATTCAACTTAAGTTTCTTATATGATGGAGATCTTGTGTTCGAATCCAAGGAACGCGTCAGAAAGCCGTGAAGGGTAAGATGAGTCTATACTCTCCCAAAGTGGACAGTACATACGATATAATAACGATTGTGGCGCAAGGTCGAGTCGTTACAAAAAACGCGCATTTTTTTGTAACGACCTGACCTTGTGCCAGAGCTGTTATCATATCGTACGTATTGTCCGCTTTGGAAGAGCTTAGACCTATCTTACCCCTCACGGCTTTCTGATGCGTCCCTAGGATTCGAACCCAAGACTTCCATATATGAGATACTTAAGTTGAATCCTGTTACAAAAAATGCGCATTTTTTGTAACGACCCGATCTTGCGCCGTAGTCGTTATCATATCATACATACTGTCCGCTTTGGGAGAGCATAAACCCATCTTACCCCCCACGGCTTTTTGAGGCGTCCCCAAGATTCAACTTAAATTTTTCATATAATGGAGGTCTTGGGTTTGAATCTGGGGATGCGTCAGAAAATCGTGAGGAGTAAGATGGGTCTATACTCTCCCAAAGCGGAAAGTATATATGATATGATAACGACTACAGCACAAGATCGGGTCATTACAAAAGCAAATAAATCATTTTAAAACAAAACTATCAAATCAAAACCACCACTTTTCCAACACCCCACACGTGGCCACCCCATTTAAATATTTTATTTGAGCCATAATCAAAATACTAACAACTTCTATAAATTGTAATATATTGATTTTAACTTATCTGAAGTAATATTTTCTCGAGCCTAAAATGCATAATTAATTACGAGCTATCCAACAAGTATAATATTAACATACTTATTTTTGCTCTATTGAAATCTAATATTTGACCCAAATAAAATTGAATCATCACTTATATCACTTTAGTCCCTAACTTTCCAAAATGTAGCATATAGTACAAATAAAAATTTCTATAAATTTTCGGGGTGTTACAATGTCCCCTTCTTAAAAAAATTTCATCCTCGAAAATCGAACATATATATATGTAAAATCTCTTTGTGCATTTTGTATTTATAAGATTTATCAATCTTATCATCTATTGAGTTATAAATACATGCGTTCTGAATGAATGAAATACATTCAAAAAAATTCTTGGGACACCCTAAACTAGTGACAAACTCCCAATTATTCCAACCACAATTGGGAATTTCATTTCATCAATATGTTTAGTATCAAAATTACGAGTGTGTTTGGTAAAACTCAAAATCCAATTAAAATTAAAAATATAACCATTATTAAGTCCCACTTGTCTAATAAAAGTCAACAATAAAGGTTAATTTTCAATTTTAATCCGATTTTAATCTATACCAAACACACTAATTGGTAAATAAATACTAGCAATAATCAAGTAAAATAAGTTTTGCAAACAACAGGGTATAAGAAATCATTCACCAAATAATAGATTGAAGTAAAATCTTCACATAACTTATTGTTTTAACTTTTTATCACTTTTTATTAGTGTTTAACAAAATCTTTACATAAATGTGAACAACATACCCTAGCATACTGAATCAAGTGCACAGAACCATAATAAATGACGACAACAATCATCAATAACAACTAAATTTATTCCACTTTTGCAGTGAAAAATGTTGTCTACCTTTAGGTTTATAAGATGTTTGATAAGACTACTCTTCTTCTTCGAAAATGTTGTTTCATCAATATTTCTTTTCTTCTTCAGCCCACTTTCTCCAACCTTAACAGAAATAGGAGTCGGAGTTAGGTGTCAGAGTCGGCGTCAGAGTAAATAACTCAAAATCGAACTTAGATTTCTGGATTTTGATTTGAACAAGTTAGGCTTTCGGCTAATTGGGGATTTTTAGGGCAGGTGTTTAAAATCTCTACGAAAGGAGAAGAAGAATAGTGAAGATGAACATAAACAGAGGAAGAAGTCGACGAGATCGACAGAAAATGGTTGGAAAAACAGATTTCAGGTTGATGTTTCTCAAAGATGGAGGAAATCGACTCTAGAGTGGGGAGCGTTTCTAAGGATGAGAAGTGGTTTCAATCGGGTTACTTTAGGTTGAGCGAGTTTAGTTAATAGCTTAGGACTAGAACATACTTTTTACTTGTTTAAAATGTTTAATTAGTTTAATAGGTATTAATCAAAATACTTATTTTTATAGGGTAAGATAAGAAGCCTAATTTCCACCTTTTTTAATAGGACATATTAACGTTGGAGGTGCCGAAAGCTTAATACCTAGAATAGCTTATATCGGCCCATATTCAACAGGTCACATGGTAACCCTTGGCCCAATCCACAGTAAAACCCTAAATCTACCCATCTATATAAAATGAATAACCCTCGACTATCTAATAATTTTCCTTCAGAAAATACAGGGCCCGGCCGCCGAGAAAAATGCAGATCTTCGTGAAAACTCTCACAGGAAAAACGATAACGCTCGAGGTCGAGTCGAGCGACACTATTGACAATGTCAAAGCCAAGATTCAAGACAAAGAAGGTGATTTTTTTTGTTTAATAAACATTTTTCGCTCCTTTTTTAAAATTATTTTTATCTAAAGTTTTGAAATGATTGGATTTATTATGATTTTATTAGGAATTCCACCGGACCAGCAACGATTGATTTTTGCCGGAAAGCAGCTGGAAGATGGCCGCACCCTCGCTGATTACAACATTCAGAAAGGTGAATTTAAACGGCTTCTGTTGAACCTTAAGCATTGACTTTTGTTCGTTTCTGAATTTGGATTGGTATTTATGGTTGATATTTTGTCTCTGTTAGAGTCTACTCTGCATTTGGTTCTTAGGCTACGTGGGGGCATTATTGAGCCATCATTGATGGCACTGGCTAGGAAGTATAACCAGGAAAAGATGATCTGCCGCAAGTAAGCTGTTCAATTATAATGGCTTATTTGATTTTATTGTCATTTCAATGAAAATTTGCTTTAGCTTAGACTGTTACATTTTATTGTTGCTATTCTTCGATTTTTTGATGATCGCACAATAGAATGGGGGGGTGATGCAAGGTGGTGGTGGCATATATAGTATCTCTAATATATTAAAATTTTGTTGAAATCTTTAACCCTAAAGGAAGTAATATTTATTGTGAGAACTGAATGTGTGTGCATGAAGATGATCACAAATACAGATCCAGCTTGTTATGATAATACCTTAACAATAATGCTCAGTTTAAGACTCTTGTCATCTGTACTTTTAGGCATCAAATGAATTGTCATCATGCAAAGTAAGCTCATTTCTTTTGTAGTCTTGGTTTGTTTTCAGTTCTTATTTTGTACGTTTGGAACTTGAAATCAAAATAGAACCAGAACTCGTCTGTTCGATGGCTTTTGTTATTCTATACACCCTAGGACATATAATGCTGTCACTTGTTGGGCTGTTCTTGGGTGCCAGTAGCTGATCGATCAGGTGGAGCGTATCATAATTTTTTAAATTTAGTTGTCTGAGCCCTTCAAGAATAGGGATTATACACCTGGGCTAGCCTTAATAACTCTTATGTTTCCAAACATCAAAGATATTTTAGACTGCCGGTATAGTAGATCCTCATGTTTGGCACCGTATTAGACCATGTAGGAATAAAATTTATTTAAGTTGGTGTTCGGTCTAGAAAGTACCTAAAATAATAAATCTGAGTAATTTATGTCATCTAAACTTAACTGGACACGATTATTCTGAGGGAAAAGGGTTAATAGTGGGCTATACATGTTCATGTTCATGTGGTTTGTGTGCATGTGAAGTTTGTTAAATTGTACATGGTACACTAACAATATGCCTTAGATTAGTATCAGTACACACCCTAGATTAATACAATAGTGTACCAAAAGTGCCCCCTTCATTTAGCTCGATACTAACCATCCCTAATAGGCTATTATTCTCACAATACAATATGGTGTATCAATAGCTCCATTAAAAGCGGATTCACAAATTATGAGCCTGTTTGAGCCCCCCCTTTTTTTTTTTTTTTTTTTTTTGCAAAAAATGCATTTTGGAATAGTGATTTTGACAGAAAATGTGCGTATAAAAAATAAGAAAAAGTTTTGGATTTGTATGTAATATTATTTTATTTAAGAATTTGTAGTTGAAAATAAGAGAGATTTATTTTGGAAATAATGGGGACCGAACAAGGGTTAATTACTACAGGCAGGATCCTTTAATTTGAGCTATTGCATGAAGATTCTAACTATTTAATAAAGACATTCAAGTTTCAAGTTCTAGGCTTTTGAAGCTTCTTTGTAATACCAATTCCTGTGATTACTCGTGTTCCAGATGCTATGCTCGTCTGCACCCTCGTGCCGTTAACTGCAGGAAGAAGAAATGTGGACATAGCAATCAGGTAATTACTGATACATAGATGTCATGTTATTGTTTTTTAACCTCGTGCTTTGCTGTCAACAAAAGTTCATTTTCTTCATTCTAATTTGCAGTTGAGGCCAAAGAAGAAGATCAAGTAAACATGTTGTCACGATTTAACTTGTTGCAGCCTTTCTGTTGTGAACGATTTATACAATTTTGGATTTGCATTTTGCTTGTAGTGGAAGACATGAACCGCGTTTATCTATTTGTTTTGTTTGGAATGATCAGAAATCAAGACATTACTAAAGAATGATGATTAAGGTGTCTAACGCAATAGATTTCCCTAGTCACAACGGCAATGGAATTCGTATTATTTTCTTTTCTTTTCATGGATTTGGTGTGGGTACATGTAGTAGCCCTAGAGTATTTGGAACTACATGCCAACATTCAAGGAAAACATGGATCAATCGAAATCATATGATTCGAGGTAAGAGGAGGGAGGTAAATACTACTAAGAGGAAATTAGGTAAATGTCTAATTTTGACTCGTTAGAAAAATGGTCAAAAATTGAAAGGTTTGCATCCATGGTTGTAAGTATTATTATTTTTTAATGGATGCAAGTATCCTTTAAAAAAATTTCATTTCCCAGATCTCAAAGCTCATTTTTCTTTCTCAATTTCAAAATTCAATTGTTTCATTCATACAACTTCATCTCAAATTGATTGTTCATTTTTCAACATTACATACACGAAAATCACTACATTGAGGCCTTCGCAATTTTTATTTATTTTTAATAAAATGACCTAACTTGATCTCAAATTCATTGGACATTTTCTTATTCTTCAGCGTGTTCTGTATTTTTATTCGGCCATAATAGTGGCTCTCCTTTTTTGGGGCAGCAGAGGTGTTTCTTGTTGGAGAAAGTTGTTGAATGACGGAAAATTTTGGAAATCTTGTACTGTGTTCTCTCTCTCCTCTTTTTATTTTTATAATTTTTTACATGGATTCCATTTAATTTTGTTTAAATATGTGCAATGATTTTGTATGTTGAAGTTCTCGTCCACATAAATGTTAAAAAATGTAATACTTTTGTGAACAAGTTGTTAATTGATTTCTTGGACAAATATTGTTCACCATCTAATCCCCAAATCTGGATGAGTAACGTTGGTTTTTCAGTATGTTACTTGATGTTTGATTTTTCTCCATGTTTTCATGCAATTTGATTTTTGGTATTACAAATATCAAAAATATATTGTGTTAAACATGTTGATATTAGAATTGAAGCTTCAACATTGTGGTTAAACATTGAATCTGAGACATAGAATTTTTGAATGGGCGAAGGAATTTCGATCAAAGTGTTGTACTCATGTACGAAATGACGAGTCTTCGTTGGTCAAATATTGAATTTTGTAGACATTGATGAGGTACCAATCCAAATCTCGAGCTTGCTATGTAAAAATTGAATATGTTGGACAAATATCAAGATTTTTAGACAAACTGCTTGATTTCAAACGTGTATGCCTTTTGATTCGCTGCTTTGAATTGTTCTCATATATTTTTTATTTTATTGATCTCTAATTCAATATAAATATTCAATGTATATTTTTTGTCCAGTAGAGATCTGTGTAACAAAAACCGCACGAATTTTTCATCCTCTCTGCAACTAGGTTCCTCATTTTGCCTTTTTAGTCATTTTATGCCCAAGCTTCCTTTTGCATCAATCATTTTCTAGTGGACAAGAATTATAATGTCAACGACATTGTCCCGTTAATAGGTCAAACTTTTTTTTTTTTGAAAAGTAAAAAAATAAGGCTTAACCGTTGATATGACATCGCCATGTCAGCGGTGGCTATTGTTATACTGCTCACCGTGAGCAGGAAATTAGCTCTGATAAAAGTGATATATACGCTGCTTCGTTAAGCTTAGAATAATTCTTTTTGTAGATTTTGATAAAAGTTGATGAAATGTATGGTTGAAATTAATTGTTGATTTTGACTTAAAATTTTATTAATTGTTTTATCTAAAAATCTCATCAAATGAGATTAAGATAGGCTTTCGTAGAATTTGTAGGATGTGGATATTTAATAATCACAATAGGAAATCGATTTTCCTATTAAGATTAAATTCAAATGCATGGTGGATCTTAGAAAATACTTTGAGATCATAGGAGTTTTATTTAAATCCTCACACATAAAGGTGAGATGATAACCTTGAAGGAGCTTTTAATGGTCTAACCAAGTGCTTCCTCTCTTAGGCCTTCTCTCTTGTGCTCTTTAGGTGTCTCTACTCACTTTTAAGAGAATAAAATTAACAAATACTCAATCAATGTAAAATGTTCCCTAAATGACATATTTATAACCCACAATTAGAGTTTCTCGTTTGTACAATTTTTCTTGGACTTTATTGTAGTACACCAATTAAGTCACACATCTTTATTAGAGTCAAAAAATGGGCTTAATTGGACTCACAAGACTCAAGCTCCAACAGATGTTTCTAATTGGGTCAACTCTTGACCAATTGAGATACATCTATTAATCCCGACTTACTCTACCAAAAATTTGAGATTGTACTCTTGAGTCGAGCGAAAGTTATGGAAGCCAATTATGATTTGATAACAATATCATCCGACCACTGTTCCACAAGCAACCCCCGTTTGATCGTCAATATGTTGATGTCGACAAAGTGACCGTTTTGCCCTTCAACATGTATTACCCTTTAAATCCTATTTTATAAGGCGAATTCATTGTGATCACATCACAACACAAAGTCCAACAATCTCATCGTCGAACTACTGAGCTCAGGTTCAATTAAAGGTATATTACTTGCTCAGGATTTAGGTGACTTATTCGATAATTGAATGGTTATAAATGAGTTATCCATGTGATCTCGTTCAATGTGTTTCAAGAAACACGTTATTGTTCTTATTCCCAAATCTAGACAAATCTTAATATAAACAATACAACATTATCAACATAAAACTTCCAACTTAATGTACCGATTGTAAACAACATATTTTGATCATATAACGAATTGTGTCTCATTATACCCAAACCGTCGAGTATACGATTTGTTATATTTCATATGATCACGGAGCCTTAGATTATTGTCGCAAATTCTAACACGTGAATAATATAAACGTTAATTCAAAATGTCGTTACAATATACTTACTATAAAATAGGCACAAGACTAACAATCTCCCATTTACCTTTTTTTTAAAGTATATGCGACATATCAATAATACTCACCCTCTCAAGATGCTCATCAAAAACCTTAGTCGATAGGCTCTTAATGAACAGATCTGCAAGATTATCTGCTGATGCAATCTTGCTAACTGTTACGTCACATCGATAAACAATCTCTTTGATGAGGTGATATTTTCTCTCAATATGCTTGCCACGCTGATGACTCATTGGTTCTTTAGCATTGGCAACCGCTCCACTATTATCACAATAAAGTGTTAGAGGTTCCATTGCCAAAGGTACCACGTCAAGGTCCAAGAGAAACTTTTTGAACCATACAGCCTATTTAGCAGCTTCACAAGCGATTACATAGTCTGCCTCCATGGTGGAATCGACAATACAAGATTGCTTAATACTTCTCCATACTACGGCTCTACCTCCCAGTGTAAATACTGAACCCGATGTGGACTTTCTAGAGTCACGATCAGATTGAAAATCAGAATCAATATACCCAATGAGATTCAGATCATATCCTAAATAGACGAGCATATAGTCTCTTGTTCTCTGAAGGTAGTTGAGTATATGCTTCACCGCTATCCAATATTCTGGTCCTGGATTAGACTGATAACGACTAACAATGCCCATGGCATAACAAATGTCCAGTCTAGTGCAAAGCATAACATACATGAGGCTTTCCACAACCGAAGCATAAGGAATCTTATGTGATCTATCTCTGTCGGAGTCTTTGGAGAATGCTCCTTAGATAGATGAATCCCATGTCTAAAAGGGAGTTGTCCCTTTTTGGAATTTTGTATTACGAATCTAGACAATATTTTGTCAATGTATGAAGCATGAGATAATGCTATTCTTTTGTTTTTCCTATCTCACAAGATATGTATTCCCAAAACATAACTAGCATTTCCCAAGTCCTTCATATCAAACTGCTGTGACAACCATTTCTTTACGGATGATAATGTCCCTACATCATTTCCGATAAGTAGAATGTCATCCACATAAAGAATCAGAAAAACTACTTTCTTCCCTTGCATACACTTGTATACACAGGGTTCATCTAGATTTTGGTCAAAACCATAGGTCTTAATGATTTGATCAAATCTGACATTCCATGACCTAGACGTTTGCTTAAGTACATAAATGGACCGTTGCAATCTGCAGACTTTCCTTTCATGACCTCTTCTTATGAACCGCTCAGGTTGCATCATGTAGATAGTCTCGTCAAGATGCCCATTCAAAAAGGTTGTCTTAACATCTATTTGCCAAACCTCATAATCATAATGAGCGACAATGGATAAAAGGATTCGAATAGATTTAAGTATGGCAACCGGTGAGAAGGTCTCTTTATAGTCGACATCTTCTCTTTAGGTAAAATCCTTAGCCACTAGCCTTGCTTTGAAGGTTTCAACCTTCCCATCTATACATCTTTTCCTTTTATAGACCTACTTGCACCCTATAGATTTGACCCCATTAGGTGCATCCACAAGATCTCAAACCTTGTTAGATACATATATTCTATCTCTGAGTTCATGGCAGATTTCCATGATTCAAAGTCTACATCCTCCATTGCCTCATTAAACGAAGTGGGGTCTTCTTCTCGTTTGGTAGAGATCACCTGATAGGACTCTCTATAGAACAAGTATCTAGAAAGTGGTCTAATAACCCTCCCACTACGAGTAATGATTGAAGGTGCCTAATTGTCCAGTCTGACCGAAGATCCTTCATCTCCTCCCACTGCTTGGTCATGTCCTTGTTCAGGACCAACCTCCTCATAATCCCCATCGTGATGGGTGTGTAAAGGTACATCAACGGGTGCCTCGTTCCCTACTACCTCGTGTTCTATCTTATGAGGTACTGTAGGCATTACATGCTCACTTACCTCATTAGTGACCATAGGTTCCGTAGGAGGTTCCAAGTCATAACTATTTGATTCTATAGCGGAAATTTGGAATCGAGTTATTTGAACTACGTTCTAATACCTCTTCCAATAGAATCTTACTAGTAGACTAGTGTTCTTCTATGTACTTATCTTCTAAGAATGTTGCATTTGTACTAACAAATACCTTCTTATCTAGAGGACTATAGAAGTAATAACCTCATGTTCCTTTTGGATATCCTACAAAGGGACAAACTTCTGATCTTGATTCCATCTTATTCGTCTTTCTCTTTAGCACATGCGCCGGACACCCCCATATCCGAATATGGTACAAATTAGGCTTGCGCCAATTTCATAATTCAAGAGGCATCGTGGGAACTAACTTAGACGGTATTAAATTCAAGATATAAATGGTTGTTTGTAGTGCATATGCCCAAAAGGAAATAGGTAATGAAGAATAACTCATCATTGATCTTACCATATCCATAAGAGTTCGATTTCTCCTTTCCAAGACACCATTCTCGAAATGATCCGGGATGCGCCAACAATTATCAAGAATCCAAAGCATGTTGGAGAGAGATTTGAGCCAAGTCCGAGACTTCAAAGAGATGATAAAAGCTATACATTTACATGTTCGAGCAAAGAAGTCCATAATATCGAAATTAACATACCAAAGAACAAGTATGGTGAATGAGGCGAGGTCTGAAATCAATTGGATCAACATGAAAGTTATTCATTGGTTTTCAGTCTCATATTGAGACCTGTTTTTGACATGGTAAATGGTCGAATTGGAGGATTAAGTCTGAAGAAACGTTATAGCCCTTTTAAGTAATCTTTCTCACGCACTTTAAATCACTTCAATCGGACATCGGTAGAGAATGTTATGGCCAAAATATTGAAAGCTGTTCGAAGTGGACGGGAATTTTTCGATAATTTTCCCAGTTTCCTATTTAGACCCAAATACTATCTTTTTAATATCTTTTAGCATATTTTGAGCCCAATTTCGTGGCAACTATGTTTCTTTCATACTTTAGTATAAATAGTATTTTCTTCATTGTAAACAGAAAACTTTTTTTTTTATTTTGAGAGATTAAATACAATTTGTGAGTTTTTTCCTCCATATTCTTGGTGGCTTACACTTATAATCTTGAACTTATCAAAAGGTTTCACAGTCTTTTTGTGGCGTTCCCACTTCACGGTTCTTGTTCCGGGTAATCAACGGGTCGGATTTCTCACGCGAAATCTCGGTTGTTGGTACGGGTCGAACAACGGGTCCGGTTGATCTTTGAGCGACGTGATTTCTAGCTTTCTTGGGTTGGTTCCATTTTGTTCGTGGGTTCCCAAGATCAATTCTTGGCTAGGTTCACGTTAGTTGGTATCAGAACTTGGATCTAGACTTCATGTCATCTATCTTTACTTTCCAGCAATTTATTTTATTAGTTGAGTAAAAAAAAATGAGTCAGTTTTACTGTTCTTGTTTGAGTAAAAAAAAAAATCAGATTTGTTATTTTTGTTTTGGGTCCCTGTTTTCATTGTTATTTTACCTCTAGATTATATTAGTTGTTTGTTGAGTTAGTAAAAAAAAAGATACTGTTCACGACGTAAAAAAAAAGTCTGTATATCTTGTAAACGTCTAGAGGCAAAGCAAAACAAAAACAAATATCAATTTTGAGTCATTTTATTTCTTTTTGTTGAACTTGAATCATTACTTTAATCTGTATAGTTTCTTTTCTTGAACTTGAGTCAATTGCCAGTTTGTACCAAAAATTCGGTTGATTATTCGAGACTTGTACTTGTGTTGGTGTTCGCTGCGCGAATTGTGGTCCAATTGATTGAGATCGGTTATTTCTCGAGCCGTTGAAGAAGGAGGACGAGCGGTAAAAGGTAGAGTGGTGTGCTCATTATTGGGTAAAAGCCAATCTCGAGTGAAACATGAGTGCAAACACATGAGGTACATTTATTTGTTTTCTGTTCTTTTTTTTCATTTAAATTATTGTCATTTACTTAATTGCAAATGGACGTTATGAGTAGAGGTGAGATGGAAGTGGTATCTGAGGGGTTTATTACGGAGTTTAGGGATAGTATATAGGCTATTCATCATAAGTTTGATCAATTGGTTTAGGCGGTTGAACGAAATTGTGGTGATGTAGGTAGGTCTGAAACTTTGATTGGGAGTCAACAGTGAGGGATGCCCCAAAGGGTTCCTCGTGGAGATAGATGAGATATGAGTGAACAAATGAGTAGACCTATTGTTGGAGTTGGTGTAGATATGAGGAATGTATATAAAGGGAAGCTTAAAGAGCGTTGTAATGTATGTAATAGAGTCGGGAAACATGTAGTGAAGAAGGCTTGTGTGTTGTTGTGTAATTTCCATAAACTTATCAGTGTGGATGATGTTAAGCAGCTACGGGAAACGATATTTGAAACTAGATGTCATGTTGGTAGCAAGGTATGTAGTTTGACTATTGATGGAAGTAGTTGTGTAAATATTGTTAACAGTGGGCTTGTCGAGAAACTTGGGTCGACTGTAGTAAAACATCTAAAACCTTATAAACTACATTGGTTAGATGAATGTGAAGAGGTTAGGATATGTGAGCAGGTGTTGATAACTTTCTCGATTGAGGGGTACTACGAAGAGGTATTATGCGATGTCGTTCCTACATTTGTCGGGCATATACTATTGGGTAGGCCATGGCAACATGCTAGGAAGGTGAAACACGATGAATGCAAAAATAGGTATAACTTTACTAAAGATGGGAAGCCTATTATTCTTGCATCGTTGACACCACAACATGCTTATGAAGATCGACTCAAATTAAAGGGTGAGTGAGAGAAAGAAAATAAAAAGCGGAAAAAGGAGAGCAAGAGAGAAGAGAATAAGGTGGCTGAGAGTGAAGGAAAAATAGTAGGGCCACAAGAGAGTGAAGAAGAAAATAGAGAGGTGGAACAAAAATAGAAGAGCCACAAGAGAGAAAAGAAAAAGAGCATAAAAATGAGAGTGGAGAGGTGACAAAAAAATGAGGAGGAGCCAAGAGCGATAAAAGAAAGTGAGCTTTCAGAGAAAAAAGAAAAATCAAAAGTGAGCTTACATGAAAAAAAATAATGAGTGTGAGGGGGCTTTAGTGAGAATTAACAATCCCTTCCCCATTTTCGTTTATTCTCTTTTGCAGGAATTCAAGGAATTACTCCATGGAGGAATACTTCGTGGTGAGCCATACATTGAGAATCCAACTGGAGCAATGCAAACGGAAGCTTTGAAGAGTAAGGATGAAAATGTGCTGAGTAGAGTTATGGTAACATATCAAAACTTTACACTTAAAATAGAGAATGGGTTGGTGTGTAGAAATAGTTTTCCATATAGGATATGTACTTCTGCAAATACTGATGCATCCAATCATTCTGTGAGTATAATAAGTCCATTGTCCAATACATTCATGGAGAATGCATTGCTTGTTCATGATATACACTTACTACATCATCATATTCTAGCATGTCACACGGAGTTACTCATATATGCTAGACAATTAGATTGCATTATCGGGAGTTGTAGGCAAGTGTGTTTGAGTTTATATCCTGATTTTCTTACCTGTCCTAGATTGGATTTATGTAATATGTTAGGATTAGGTGTAATGTCTACTAATTCCATTACATGCGTCAATTTAATGAGGGGTTTTAATTTACTAACACTATTCAATTTAATATCTTCATTTGTTGTTGTTAGTATTGGATTTTATGAGAAAGATGAGATCCTTTATGACACATATCAATGTAGCCAAAGGGATCCACTGAGACGTGTTTTGTTTGATCCAGGCATTGTGGCATGGGTGAACATCCATACAAGGCGGAAACGAGTTCAAAAGCGGTCCAAACGTCTTCCTAGGAGAGATGGACCATTCTATATCCTTGCATTAATCAAGAATGCAGACTACCGTTTACTTCTAATGGGTAAGTCCGTAACATTTACTCTTTTCGAGGATGCTAATGTTGCTTCGTTTGATGCATGTCCGCATTCGAGGATGAATCCTCTTGAAGATGGAGAGTATGATATGATCCGAGATGCGCCAACAAAAATCAAAAATCCAAAGCATGTTGGAGAGAGATTTGAGCCAAGTTCGAGACTTTAAAGAGATGATAAAAGCTATACATTTACAATTTCGAGCAAATGAGTCCATAATATCAAAGTTAACATGCCAAGGAACAAGTTTGGTGAAGGGGGCGAGGTCGGAAATCAATTGGATCAATACAAAAGTTATTCACCGATTTTCAATATCATATTGAGACCTATTTTTGACATGGTAAACGATCAAATTGGAGGATTATGTCTGAAGCAAAGTTGTAGCACTTTAAATAATATTTCCAACGCACTTTGACTCACTTCAATCAGACATATGTAGAGAATGTTATGGCTAAAATATTGAAAGCTGTCCGGAGTGGACGGGGATTTTTCGAGAATTTTCCCAGTTTCCTATTTAGACTCAAATGCTATCTTTTTAATACCTTTTAGCATATTTTGAGCCCAATTTCGTGGCGACTAGGTTTCTTTCATACTTTAGTATAAATAGTATTTTCATTCATTGTAAACAGAAGACTTTTATTATTTTGAGAGATTAAATACAATTTGTGAGTTTTTTTCCTCCATATTCTTAGTGGCTTAGACTTATAATCTTGAACTTATCAAAATGTTTCGCAGTTCTTTTGTGGCGTTCCCACTTCACAGTTCTTGTTCCGGGTAATCAACGGGTCGGATTTCTCACGCGAAATCTCGGTTGTTGGTACGGGTCGAACAACGGGTCGGGTTGATCTTTGCGCGACGTAATTTTTAGCTTTCTTGGGTTGGTTCCATCTTGTTCGTGGGTTCCCAAGATCAATTCTTGGCTGGGTTCACATCAATTCTGTTGGGGAGTTCTTGGTGCACTCAGTTTGGATAATATTCCATTATCCGATAAGTAGACCTTAAACTCTTGGGATAAATATTCGCCAGCTCGATCTGATCGAAGAGCATTGATACTCTTACCCAATTGTTTCTCAACTTCCGTCTGAAACTCCTTGAATTTCTCCAAAACTTCAGATTGTGAGACATAAGGTAGTATATGTATCCAAATCTAGAGTACTCATCTGTAAAGGTGATGAAGTACTCAAATCCTCCTCTTGCCTGAGTACTTATGGGTCCACAAACATCGGAATGTACCAATTCCAAAACTTCTTTAGCTGTTAGTCCTTTAGCCTTAAAAGACCTCTTAGTCATCTTTCCTTCTATAGAAGACTCATATGTTGGTATAGATTCCACCTCTAACTCTTTTAAAGGTCCATCATTTACCAATCTTTGAATCCTGTTTAGATTAATATGACCTAACCTAAGATGTCATAAAAGAGTTTCATTGGTGCTAGACGATCTCTTTCTTTTCTTAGTAGTTGTAGTGTTATGTATAGAGCCAATCATAGGACTCAAGACATAGAGACTATTAAACATAAGACCCGAACATATAACATAATTATTGAACTTGATAACCACCGTAGAACGGCTAAAAAGTACCGAATAACCAACACGATATAAAAGTGCAACGGAAACCAAGTGTCTACGATTCATCGGGAACATAATAACAGTTGTCTAAAATCAAGTGTCTACGATTCTCAAAACATAAAGTAAATGTGCCAATAGCTTTCGCAAACACTAATGCTCCTGTGTCAACTCTAAGAGTGTACTCCCCTTTACTGAGATGCTTGGTTTCTTGGAACCCCTACAATCCATGTACTAGTAGAATCAACCACTAATCATGACTCAATGAATATGACATTTCCTTTACCTAGCTTCCCCTTAGCTAGGTTATTCGGGCAGTTACTCTTCCAATGTCCCTTTTGTCCACAAGAAAGACATTTTCCCATTGGTTTCCTATTGGCAGTGGTTTTCTTTCTCTTTTTCTTGCCATCTTGCCTTTTGTTTGGCCTTTTCCTCTTGATTCCTCCTTTGCCACTAGAAAGCTTAGGATGAGAGGGTCCGACTATCACAATCAAAGCATTTCTAATTTTGGAGCTCTTTCATTAATTTCGTCATAGACATGTCCATCTTCTGTAGCTTATAATCAACTATAAACTGTGAGAACATCTCAAGGAGAGTCTCAAGGACCATGTCAATATGTGTCTTGGAATCAATGTTAGCTCCTAAAACCTCTGCAACATTGAAGTAACCAATCATGGTTAACATATGGTCCCTCACAGATATGCCAGGTTTCATGCGCGTGTTCATAATTGTCCTAAAGGAAGCTAGCCTAGCTTGTCAGCTTCGATGTCCAAACATCTTTTGAAGACTTTTCATTATTTCAAAAGTAGTTTCGATATTCTGATGTTTCTGTTGCAACACTTTTGACATGGATGACAAAATGTAGCAATGGGCAATCTCATCAGAATAACACCACTTTTCATATGTAGCCTTTTGAGATTATGTGGAATCATCTTTACGGACTTTGGGGCAAATTTTAGTAAGCATAAATTTGTATTTTTCGACGGTAAGAACAATGTTAAGATTTATTTTCCAGTCAACGTAGTTTTCTCCCACAAGTTGATTTTTGTTAAATATCACTGATAATAGGTAAAGCGACATTGTTCAGAAAAAATTAACGATTCACGTATTAAATAAAATGATCAATAATTTTTGTATGATACATGTATATGAGTATGAGAATATAGACCCAAAAACTATATTTCTAATCGAAGACCTTAAACCTCTACAACTTTAAACATGTTGTAACACCCCGAGTTCCGTGAACTCGGATTGCCACGTCATCCTCATATGTCTTGAATTTAATGAAAAGATTTGCGGAAATAACAAATTTTTAAACATCACATTTATAACGGTAAACTACATTGACAACTAAAATCATTTGATTAATTAAGAAAATCGTTTAAATTTCAAAACTCAAGTTTGAAATAATGGGAATAACAAAAATAAGTTCATAATGCGTAAATTTTAAAACTTAAATAACTTCATCCATTAAATCGTGCCACCGCTGCCCATCAAACTCGACCGTCTCCGAAATCTGCAAATGTTGTTAAAATAACGGAATGAGTATTTTGATGAAATACTCAGTAAACTCATCGCCGATAATTAATTTACAAAATAATTGAACACATAATTATGCAATATATACCATGACACTATCATCATCATCATCATCATAGGTTCATTTTCTTAAAATAAATCATATGCTCTTTAAAATTATGGGGTATGGGTAGTCTCGTCTCATGCATTTAAGCACATAAGTTATGCATAACATCATCTTATCTCATAAGAGATAGTCTCGTCTTTTCTCATGCATTTAAACATATAAGTTATGACAAACGTAACAACATCATTTCTCATTTTATGCATCAAAGCATATAAACCACGTAAAGTCACATAATACATGCAATTATAATTTAAACTAATTAATGGGGGCGAGTCTACCTCAATCTGTCTCGAGTCACGTAAAAAGTGGAGCGGGAAGTAACCTTAAACTCTTAATCGTCCTTACGTTTCGTCTAACCAAAATAGGAAAAGTATCGAATTAGTATTTTAAAATTTTAAAATGATAAAATAAAGTTTAGGGACTTAATTGGAAGTTATTGAAACTGAAAATAAAAGTTTAAGGGCTGAAATTAAACTTTTAGAAATTAGGGACTTAATTGAAAATTATTGAAACTGAAAATAATAGTTTAAGGGCTGAAATTTAATTTTTAGAAATTAGGGACTTAATTGAAAATTTATTAAAACTGAAAATAAAAGTTTAATGACTGAAATTGACTTTTTGCAGAATCAAGGAACCGACAGTGGAAAAATAGGAACTTTAGGGACTGTTTATTCATAGCAGAAACTTAGGGACTGAAATCAGCAACTTTTAAAACTTGAGGCTTAAGTGGCAATTTCTAAAAAAATCAAAATGAATAAAAAATATAACATTACTCTTTCTCTCTTTCATTTCGAACCAGAGAGAGAGAGAGAGAGAGAGGAAGCTTTAGACGGGGAAGGGGCTTTGCCCCTTCTTCCATTTCAATCGCCGGCGAAGCGGCGTCAGCGCCACCTTCGCGTGGTGGCACCGGTGTAAGAGTGGATGGCTGGGAGTGGTTTTGGTGTATGGGCCGAAGGTTAACCGAAGCTGGAGGGTTTGGATTTCATAGGTTTCTTGGTGGCGAACAAGCTCGAAAATGGGTCGAAGGATGAGGTAAGTTATGGGTCGTGTATTTCTTGGTTTTGTGTGGTTGTTGGTGTTTGTTTGGAGGCGAAATGATGGCTGTTGGTTGGGCAGTGTGTGCGGTGGTTTTTGGGGTGCTGTTGGGTGTCAATTTTTAGGTTGAAGCAGTGGGTGTTTGGTGTGGGGGTTCGAATGGGTAGCTAAGGTTTGTGTGAATGGCGGTTCGGTTGATGGTGGTCAACAGTAGCTTGAGCATTGAGCTTGGTGGTTTGAGTGGTGGTGTTGGTAGTGTAGTGAAGGGGTGTTGTTGGTGGTTTGGGCAGTGTGGTGTTGTTGGTCTCGTGAGTTAGTGGTTTGGGCAGTGTGGTGTTGTTGGTAGTTTGCAGTGGCTTGAGCATTGAGGTTATGGAGTTTGGCTACGGTTTTGGAGTGATGTTGGTGAGTTGGTGTTTTGGGTAGTCTCGAGAGTTTGGTGTAGCTGTGATTTGGTTTTTTGAGGATGAATGGTGGTTAGGAGTAGTCTCGAGAGTGAGGTGGTGGTGAGGAGATGGTGGTGTTGATGCAAGAAATTGATATTCTAGCATCAACATTGATCTCCAAAATTGAGGGAGGGGAGATTCATACCAAAAAGGGAAAGCTTGGAAATATGGGATTGTGAGGAGGGGGGGATGGAGTTATAAGAATAGTGAATTTCTAGGGCACAAAATTATAGGTGATAAGTGGGCTACGAATTGGGCCGCAGAGATTTTCTCTAATTGGGTTTAGGTGAATATAGACCTAAACATCCAAGACTTGGACTAATAAGTAATTGTACCTTAAATATTCCTTAAATTATTAAAATGATAAGAAATTTGATATTTAAAATATATTCGAGATTGGATTCGTTTGATTTGATTAAAAATCTCATTTTAAAATGGCTAGACGAACATACTATTAAAAATTGGAGTTGAGCTTAGCTACACATTTTTCAATAAAAATCATTTTATATGATTTAAATTTCTCGGTCGCTACACATGTCCTCTATAGGGGGTCAATGTAGTTGACGGCAAGGTTGGGACCCTCCCACTTATTTTATTGAGTTAGACATCTCATGCTATAATATAATGAGGATTGATTATTATTTGGCCTATGAATAATTTTGTTGGAATCTTTTATAGGAAGTCCCCAAAAATATTCACATATAAGTGTAATAACCTCCGTCAATATTTTTTAAAACATTCGGAATACGTGAGATGTTATCTATAGAATAATCACCGCACTTATTCCATTTTAAAAATTTCTATTTACAAGATCAAATTTCAGTTAATCTAAAATAACGTTTTTTTCATATAGGGAGATCGATATAATTCGATAATAAACATACGTATCTTAATAACAAATTGGATGACGGAGGAGGCAGCATATTTATACATACCTATAAACCATCTCCCACTTATTATTTTAATAATACGAGTTTTCATTAATAATTACTCAGCCAAATATAAACAATTATAATGACGCTAAATTATTAATAATAATTTTTTGTCACTTCTAATTAATTTAGAGTGATAAAAGATTATTAAATACAAATGTATATGGTTTTAGTGCACCGGGTGGTGTTTAATTTAATCTACATGATATGTTATATTCATACATCCATTCTTCATCCATAAAGCAGTAGAAGCAATAATTAAATGAATAATAATCAATTATGGCCCATCATAAGAATTTAAACTACAACAAGAATTAAAGTATCTTATTGGGCCACATTCCGGCCCACTTTTTCAATTTCCTTGTAGCCCAATTCATGCTTCCAAGTGTGGGCCAATTTAATTTTAAGTACAAATCTTAAGAAAACATAGAAGCCCTTAACCAATAAGATTGGCTTAAGTTTTCAAGAAAAGTCCAAAATTCAAAATTGAACCCTAATTGCACAAACCCTAGCAAACACACAAAATACCACACCTACCACCACATCCGGTGACGGCGCCGGCACCGGCGACCTCAAAAGAGGCTTCGCTCCACCAGCAACAACCAGCTGCTACTTTAGGCAGCGGCCATGGCTATTGCTCCACGCAGCAGCTACGGCTTCTGCTTCTAGCAGCACCGGCTGCTGCCTCTCCGCTGCTGTGACCGGCAGCCGCTACCGGCCACCTTGTGTTTTTCAAGCCATTTCTCTTGGTTTTTGTTTGTCTTGTACATACAACTTCATCTTCGTTTCTTCTTTCAACAGTAAAAATTTCATACAATGGTTTCACATCTCCAAAATACATATGAATAAAAACCTAGTGCCTTACGGCTTACAATTTTTCTAGGTAGGAGAACAACAAAAAAGGAATTACAAGAATAGGAAGCAAAAATAAATCTAGAGCTAAAAGTGATTATGCATAAACATTAACATCACATTCAATATATAAAGCAATAATATGTCAAATTAAATATCCTAACACCACCCATACTAAAAATGCATTTAAACTTGGATTTAAACAAAACTTTAATCTTGCTCAAGGTTTTCAATAACCATGGCTCTGATACCATTTTGTAGGATGTGGATATTTAATCATTACAATAGAAAATCGATTTTCCAATGAAGATTAAATCCAAATGCATAGTGGATCTTAGAAAACACTTTGAGATCATAGGAGTTTTATTTAAATCCTCATACATAAAGGTGAGATGATAATCTTGAAGGAACTTTTAATGATCTAACCAAGTGCTTCCTCCCTTAGGTCTTCTCTCTTGTTCTCTTTAAGTGTCTCTACTCACTTTTGAGAGAATAAGATTGGCAAATACCCAAACAATGTAAAATGTGCTCTAAAGGGTATATTTATAACCTACAATTAGAGTTTTCTATTTGCACATTTTTTCTTAGACTTTATTGTAGTACATCAATTAAGTCGCACACTTTTATTAGAGTCAAAGATGGACATAATTGGACTCACAAGACTCAAGCTCCAATATATATTTCTAATTATGTCAACTCTTGACCAATTGAGATACATCTATTAATCCCGACTTACTCTACCAAAAATTCGAGATCGCACTCTTGAGTCGAGCGAAAGTTATGGAAGCCAATTATGATTCGATAACAATATCCTCCGACCACCGTTTCCCAAGTCAACCCCCGGTTGACTGTCAATATGTTGAAGTCAACAAAATGACCGTTTTGCTCTTCAACATGTATTAGCCTCTAAGTCCCATTTCATAAGGGGAATTTGTTGTGATCACATCACAACACCAAGTCCAACGATCTCATCGTCGAACTATTGAGCTCAGGTTCAATTCCCTTTAGAAAATATCTTAAAGTAACGATCGTCTCATCATGATGATTAATAGATTCCACTATTGCACATATATGATCTCTAACTACTTCGCCCAGATTCCCAAAGCACCGAGATTGATCTCCTAATTAAGACTTTACTCATTGGTACCTCAAAGAACTTGAACTAGCAATTAAAGATACATTACTTGCTCAGGATTTAGGTGACTTGTTCGATAATCGAGTGATGTCTCATTTCGAGTGGTCACAAATGAGTCATCCACGCGGTCTCGTTTAACGTGCTTCAAGAAACACGTTATTGTTTTTATTCTCAGATCTAGACAAAATTTAATAAGAACAATACAACCTTATCAACATAAAGCGTCCAACTTTATGTACAAATTGTGAACGACATATTTTGATCATATAACAAATTGTGTCTCACTATATCCAAACCGTCGAGTATATAATTTGTTATATTTCATATGATCATGAAGTTTTAGATTATTGTCGCAAATTCTAACACGTGAATAATATAAACGTTAATTCAAAATGTCGTTACAATATACTTACTATAAAAATGGGCACAAGAAATTAACCTCAAATTGAATGGGATTGTTTATATCTTTGATAGATGCGTTGTTAGATTAGGATTCTTGTGCTGTAGGCATTTGTTGTTCGAGTAACCCACGCACAATGTGTACTACAATGTGCACGAGACACGAAAATAGCAATTTTTTTGCGAGGATTTGAATTCGGAGGATTTAGCCTATCATAGGACCATTGGGAGGATCCTGTACCACCGTACACGTTTTGGACATAAAGAGTATCGACTCAGAACTGTTCTCAGCATTGAGACGACATGCTCAAGGAAAGAATTCTAGAAATGATGCCTTCTAAGTAGCTGGCCAAATATCAAAAGCAAAATGTACTAGAAACGCTGAAACTCTTCCTCCATGGGGATTGCAATCTACTGTACATTTCAGCTCCAACAAGTGTATCCTGTTGGCTTCTGAAGCTTAATACTCTCTCTCTCTCTCTCTCTCAGGCAGCATTTGCAGTTCTAAAAATGACAGAAAGAGCTACAAGATAGCATTCTCTGATGCTGGTGATATATAACACATCAACAGGGGAATAATTATTTGAATTATACAATTCCTCCATGCAGGTACACGATTCTATTTATTCAAGACCAGAAGTCCCACCACTGATAACTAGTTGTTGGAGAATCTTTTGAATCAAAACGGCCCCAATCTTCAGGAGATGTCAATGAACTATCTGCAGCGTCCACCATCTTCAAAAGCTCAGTTTCTTCATCCAATCTGTTGAAATAATCTGCTGCAGATCTCATGCTGCTTTCGTCATCCGAAAAAATATGTCTTTCTGATAGGTCTGGCTTCAGTTCTGCTGCTTCAAATTCACTTATGATATTATCTCCATTGGCAATAGCTGGTTCTTCATCATTGCTGCTGTTTCCAGCATTTTCTTGAACTTCCTTCAGCTTCTTTAACTGTTCAAGATCACTTTGTTAAAACCCATGTTCATTATAAATAATGCATTGTCCTATGCTGCTTGTTTAGGGTAAAGTTCAGTTAAACATGAATATAGCAAGTCAATAACCAACATGTGATGTTTTTAACTACTGACAATACCCAATATGATATCATGACCAAAAATTTGAAACAAGCAATTTAGTTCGTCTAAATCAATCCAGATCGTCCAAAGATCAAACAAGCAATTGCATTCAAAGATATTAGTATTGTCAAACCAGTCATTCTTTTACGGGGCCTGTCAAGGTAAACCCCCAAACCGACGTGTAAGGGTTTGAACTAATCGTCCTGTGTACTTTTTAAGATAGAATCCTATGACTCAATACTGCTCAAGTTAGCAACCTATGGATGAGGAAAATCAAGATGGAGGATTCTCATTTATCATTGGAAATGATTGTTAGCTGCTCCATACAAATCAATGAACTAGCTTGTTTTGTGAGGTAAACTATATATTATTGCCCATAAGGGCGGCAGGCGCAGTTAGCCTGCTAGATTGGAAGTACATATACAAGATCAAGCGAACTGTCCAATACTATGCACTAAACATGTCGTTTAAGAAGGAGAGTAAAATTGAATAGTTACTTGTATAAGCAAGGACTGTTTCTCTTTCTTCAAGACTTCGAATCTTGAAGCAAGATTATTGTAATTAGCCATGAGTACGCTGTAATCTCTCTCAAGTTTCTTTGACTTCCACCGGGCTCTCTTATTCTGAAACCATATTGCAACCTGTCGAGGCTGCAATCCCAACTCTTTTGCAAGCTGGACCTTCTTCTTCGGCTCGATTTTTGTTTTAGAATCAAAGATCGTCTCTAGCGACCGAGTTTGTTCGTCGCTAAATCTTATCTTATTCTTCATCTTCTTAATTGATGATGCTGTTGTACTCATGTTTGCAGGACACTTGTTGGGATTTTTCTCAAAATTCTTTGAAAATGGAAGCTCTAAATTAATTAATAATGATTTGGATTTGAATTTGTTGGCACTGCGTGTTCATGTACTTCTTGGCGTTCGATGTGGCAGAATCTTAAGGTTTCTGGTTTGGTCAGGATTCTGAGTTAGATATAGCTTTTGTTTTATAAAACTGTCCACTTATTAATTTCTTGTTGTCTTTAAACTGCTTTTTCTTGTGTCAAATGATTCGTTTTAGACATAATGTATATGGTACGTTTAATTACAGTCCCTAAAGTTGTAGTGAAATTTCTGTCTGGTTCTTAAAGTTTATTTTCTTCTAAATCCAGTATAATTTCAGTCTGATCTCTCATTTGGAGAGATTTATTGAAGATAAGATCTAAAAAATTATACATTTGACCATATCTAAATGCTTAAGATTTTAAACAGTTATCCAACATGGTATTAGAGAAGACAAAAGATATACATGTAACTCATTTAATGAAATTGTATGTGTTAGGCTTTGATCGAAAAAAATGAACCTTGCCTACGCCTGAGGATAATGAAGATAAAACATAAAAGATATACATGGAACTATATCTAAAACAATCAAATCCTACCCTACCCTATCAAAACCATTGTGTACTAACAGAACGTTTTATTCTATTGCCATATTGTGCTAAAAAAGATTGATGGCGTGATGGAGCCAAGTTTACTTCCAATCAATTTCACGCTTTATTCAAATAGTTTAAGATATGAAGTTTACCAAAACGGGATTCAGGGTTTCGTCATCATGTTTTTAGCATAATTGAAGCTTGTGTGGCAATAGGATTAACGTCTAATAAGTACGTAGTGCCGCTAACACGATATACGTAGATTTGAAGCTAATCTCACTAGCACAGTGATCAGATTGGAAGTGTAAAGAAACTTTATTGACTGAGCTCAAACAAAATAAACTTTAAAGACCAACTTAGAATTAAGATGCAACTTTAAGGACAAAATGTATATTTACTCTATAATTAGTCAAGAAAGATAAGGGTTGGAAATCAAGAAAGCGGCTCAAGCTTGTCTAAATGAGCCGATTGCTTGCTTGTCGTTTTCATTATATTCAATTTTGTCTTTAAACGGTTAAATAAACCTTTTTGTTTGGGAACGCGAATCACGTTGTGCCATTATTTTTTCCAATGTACAGGTCTAGAAGGTGGTTGGTTTTCCACTTCTCCTATGTATGTGTTATGTATCGAGGTTAGTTGAATGTTAGGGATGAAGTGAATTTAGAGGTGTCAAGACGGACGGGCCGATCAGATCCGTAAAAATCGGTCCGGATCGACCCGAGACCACGGGCCGAACCGTGACCCGAGCGGGCGGTTCACGGGCCAAAGAGGTTTGACCCGTGGGTTTCGCGGGTTTAGGCTTCACGGGCCGCGGTTAACCCGCTGGCCTGTGAAAAAAAAAAAAAAAACCAAAGTATGTGCCAACCTAATTGGGATGTACTTAAATTATAAATTATAGTAAAAGTAGGTGACAACCTAGTTGAGATGTACTTATGCTATAAATATTTGATAATAGTAATTAGACATGCATTTAGTTGTTATTTGTTTAAATTAAATTTAACTTTGCAAAGTTATAAATAATTCATGTAACATTAAATTTGAATTCTATGTAAAAATTTCTTGATATAATTATGAATTTATCATTTTGTTCAATTCTTAGTTTACATTTAACAAAAAAAAAAATATACATTTTTTGCTATAAATATGAAAATTTTTATAATTTTATTTATACAATCATACGGGCCAAACCGGAACGAACTGCGACCCGTGACCTGCATGGGATCGACCCGGATGGGTCAGCGGGCGGGCCTGGGTTGTAGTCCAAAATTGTGGGCCGACCCGGTCCGAAACCCACAGCGGGCGGACTTTTTTTTTTTCACGCAGGCCGTTACCGGGCTCACATGTTGACGGGCCGACCCGGATTGACACCTCTAAGTGAATTATAGTAAAACTCATAAAGAGAGAAAATAAAAGTTGAAATTTATCGTTGAAAGTAGTAATAGTACTATTACTATTAAAAATTGTGCTTTCGACTATCTAAGTTGAAATTCATCGTTGAAAATTCACCTTTTGTAAAAACATGAAATCGACAAATGTAATATGTTGGTGAAAGTCATATCAAATTTTTTTTTTTCTTGGAGGGATTAAAGTCCTTATAAATCACACTAAATATCGTGGCATTGTTTCTAGCTGTCAATGGCTATAATTTCCAACAGCCATAGTTATCGGTAATAGTCGTTAATCATTTACTAGGTTTTGATATGTTTTATTGGGTACTAAATGGTACATATCATAGTATTATTAATATTTAATTTTATATCTATTTTGACGAATCATATATTACTTTATTTTACTTTTAATTCTTGATTAATTATTAATTGAGTTATTGTATTGCATTCAGTTTGTATTTGGTGTAGATTAAAATTATATTTTAGTAGAATTTTATAAAAGTGGATAAATGTGTGGTTGAAAAGTTGTGGATCCCATAAAATTTATGATTTAAATTAATGACTTTGACTTTTTTTTTTTTTTTTTTCATCAAATTTTAATCTACATCAAATAGATGCATAATTTGACCTTCCCAAGCTACATGTTCAGCTTGCCAAGTAGAGCCCATATTAATAGTTGGCAAGTGAATAATTAACAACATATTAATCACTAGTTTATAAAAGAACTTTATTGGCTTGATTCATCCGAGCCTGCTTGAACAAAGTCGAGGCCTAACGCCACGCTTAAGTCAACACTTATATAATAGTCAGTCATCAATTGGAAGCGAGCAAGATGGTGGAGCAACCCATTCTCCTATAAATAGTATCGCCCAAGTAACACAAAATGTATGCATTAATAACACTCTAGTCAAATCTCTACTTATATATTTCTTCCAAACCCGATTCCCCATATAACTTCTATGGACTATTAACTTGACTAACCCCTTTTCTTAGTTTGTTGATCTTGGTGTTCTAAAACCTTTTGTACGAGTGTACAAAATATATGTGGTAGGTATTAACATGGTAGAAGATTTGTTGATAACGGTTTGCAGATTTTCGAGGCCAATAGGCCGGTGTATGCTTGTGGGCTTTGGATCGAACCCAATAGGATTTATGTCTATTCTCTTCTAAAGACTAGTGATATTTGTTGGGATACAAACTTAATTGCCAAACTAAGGTTTACTACAAAAATTTAGGAATTTCAATCAAATTTTAACTTATTTAAAGTTTTAAATGAGTAAATTAGAAATCAAATATTTTATTCATTTTAAATAATTTTCGATAAATAAATATATCTTGTTAATCACCTCACGAAGTGAGAACATGAATATGATTGGACCCATTAAATACAAATTACGAGTCCCACTGAAATTTGAACTAAAACTTGCCCAATTGCACTAAAAATTAAACCATTTTTACAACAAATACAAATGAGCATTGCTATTCATCCCCAGTGGGGATGCATCCCCAGTTTATGTGGTGTTAATGTGGCATTAAATGATAGGTGAAATTAAATAAGTCATTTAATTTCACCTATCATTTAATCAATCATTTACAGCCACATAGACTGGAGATACATCCCCACTGGGGATGAATAGCATTTTTCAATACAAATTACTAACCACTCATCATACATTTAAAATACTTGTCTATTAATAAAAATGGAAACGCGTGTAAACTGTAAACTAATGTTAGCCAGCAAGCGAAACGGCTTGAGCTGTCTGCACACACCCCAAGGTGGCTCGGCGCCAACGTATCCACATCTAAACCTCAAAGATATTTCAAGTTTTTCAAAGTAGTCACTACGACCAAACTATTAAATTATCCAATGAAACAATTTATCCAACATCTGTCACCCTATAACCAATGGAATTGCGCCACCTATCAACAGTGGAAACTTGACCCTTTTGGATAAGAAACGATGCTGCTTTGGAAGCTTATACACGCTGTATAGGACACGTGCTGAGTTAAAACATGTCATTCATGAGCATGTTTTTCATAGAATTTATTTTACAATTGAACTGATTTGATTTGTCTGAACAAGTGGACGGTTCAAATAGAGAATCTATGTGCGAAGTATGTATTCTCGAGAAGAGAATAGTCGTGGTGATCCCTCAAATAGCTCAAATTTCATGAGTAAATCGAAAGTTGAATAGACGTTGAATTTCACCCAAACGTCTCCATCATATCCTGATGCTAAATATCTCAATTTTTTTAAACTCGTTTTCATCAACAAATTTCATCAATTTTTATCAAAAATAATAAAAATATAATTTTTAACCAAATCAAATATGGACTAAGTCACCAAATTTTAATTTATATTAATTAGGTCATTGAATTAAATTCAACCACTACATCATATTTTATCACCTAACATTTCCTAAATTAATTGAAATTCTTTAATTCATAATTTAACCTATCTTCCATGCAGTCACTATGTGATACCCTAAAACGAAAATGATAAAATGACTATTATTGTAATAAATAACGTGTTCTTTTTTTCATTTAAAACTTTTTAGACACCGACGTAGTTGTAAGTTGACAAACTATACAGTGATTATGTGGAAGATTCGTTACGGTGCAAGTAATTTTAAACAATTTGGGAAGACGATAAGTACTGGAGTAGTGAAATTTAAATTTGAATTTGAAGTTTAGCGATCTAACAAAAATTAAATTAAAATTTTAGCATTTGTGTTAGAATTTGAGTGTGATATGAATTTTATTGGGAGTTTTTAGTATGACTTGAAAAAGTCTTGAAGGAATTCAAGATGGATAACGAGAAGGTTTCCCATTTTTGGTAGTTTTTTCTCTCCCTTTCCAACTCAAATACTCAATTATTTGTAATACATATTATATTAGGATTTTACATTATATTCTCCTAGTATGTTAGAGATTCCTATATTATAAATATTTAGTGTATACACATATTTATTTGATCCATTCAGGAGTGATCCAGGTGGATCTAGATTAATAGAGTTCAAATCGTAGTTAAAGATATCCAAAATAGAGTCTTGTGAGATCCAGTCTAACATGTTGTATTTTCTTACTTTGATTATAGTAAATTCTCCGCTTTTTGATTTTTCTCATCTTGAATTTCCATATAAATCTTGTGTTATTGTGATTGTCATTTTCATCTTGCACATTATCTTGTCATTACTATTTGTTCGTACAAAACTCGCAAGTATACGAGATCGGTAACAAGTATTAAGTGATGAATTAAGAGTTATCGTTCCACGGGAAATAAATATCAATAAAGTGTATTAGTTTTTATTTAGATTTAAAGTAAGCAAATGAAATAAGATTTTGGTTGTTAACTATTCTAAATTATTCTAAGAAAGCTTGTAAAATTCGAGTTTTGTGTTTCTAGGGAATGAATGTATTGGATTACGAATCCACCTATTATTATTTATTTCAATTCTTAATTATGTAGTTAATATCATTCATGCATTCTTGGCAATTGATAATCTATTGTAATTAATTCTCTTTTTCAAGACAAATTAAATCTATTCTACTCACGACCCGAATCTATTCCTAGTTCGAATTCGAATGAATAGAACGCATGAAAGTTTAGATTATCTCACCAATTGCACACGTAATAAATATTATTCATAATATCTATTGCACGTATGTTAATCAAGCAATGTTCTAGACTTATTGTGAGCCTCTCAGTTATTTATTACATGAGTTCATGAGTTGTTTCAATTCCCGACCTTCAATGATCAAATATATTCTTTCATCACTCGTAAGATTCACACACCCCAAAACTTATTATTTTCGCTTTTTTTTTTTCAAGTGTGATCTAAGGTTGAATTATATAACCTCTCTAATTTAGGTAAATCTCACTAATTGCAAGTCAATATGTCAATAAATAAGGATCATCCATTAAATTTGATTGTTTCAATCTCTAAAACTTAATTAGACTAATAATCTCTTATCAAAAGCCAAATTTTCTTAAACTATTTGGGACATAATTAAGGTATTTTGGTGCGTCTGTTTCATGCACCTGGTTTTTTCTATATTTTTTTCTCAAATTTTTTTCAACGTTTTTTTCTTTATTTGAGCATTCTCTCCCTTAAACTTTCTAAATGGCCCATATAATAAGTTTTAAGCCGATAACTCCCAAGTCAGTTGACTTTAGGACAATAGGTTTTAACACATATGCTTACTAACTTGAGTCATAAAGGTTACGAAGAGAAATTTTTAAATAAAATGTGTGTGTGTGTGTGTGTGTTTTTTTTTTTTTTGCCTTGATTAATGTAATGTCCCTCATTAAACACATATCCAAGTAAAACGACCTCTAATTTGAAATTTTCACCCAATTGCATCACATTGACCTTAGACAATCCACACAAGATTTTTAACTTCACATATGGTATCCCTATTTATCTTAATATTTTCCTACAACTATGAAATCCCCAAACTATTATAAATTTGGTCTAAAGATGTAAAATTTAGTAGTTTTGAATTTAGCACCTATGATCTACTATTTCAACATATCCAATTATGAAATCAACTCATTCCTCCGCAATGCTTAACTTAATTCATGTGTTCAATAAATATCAAATTTTATATGAAAAAACAAAAATTAATCTAAACATGCAACTTATTCGTCATTCATAGATCAATTAACGATTCAATATATTTTTTTATTGTCTACCAGACCAACTCACTCACATAAGTATATAAAAAGAAAATATTGAGAATTCATGTTTTCAACCCTCAAACTAGAGGTGGCAATTGAGCCGAGCGGCTCGTCGGCTCTCCCGCTCGGCTCGTACTGTTCACGCCCACGAGCCGCTCGGGCTCGTAAAAAAACGAGCCCGAGCACAAGCCGAGCTCGCCCAAACGAGTGATGTGATGAGCCTGCTGCTCGGCTCATCACTGTAGACGAGCCGGCTCGTGGGTAATATATAAAAAAAAAAAATTACGAGCCACGAGCCGAGCGGCTCGTGGCTCGTCCACGAATTATTTAAGAATAAAAAAAAATAAAAAGACAAATTCAGTGACCGTTTTGGTTCGCGAATTTATTTATTTTTCTTCTATAAATACCCACATAAATCAAACTTTTTTTTCCACCAATATCAATCTATATTCTCTCATTCTCTACTCTATACAATTTACATTCTCAAATCTCCATTTATTTATCAACAATATCATTCATTCATTCTATAATCATCTTCTACATTTCTATATTCAATTTCTATTTTTCTTAACAAATGGATTCACGATCATTTGTTGAAAACTTGTTCGGTATGGAAAACAAAACACAAACACCTGCCCAAAATCAATTTGTGAATGAATTCTCCGGTCTCAATGAATTACCAATTCCAGAAAATATTGAAGATTACGACGTTCATCAAGGTAGTCGTCCAATTGATTTGGATGACGTTGATGTTGATCCTAGTGTTCCAATTGATTTGGAACAAGATGAAGAGCCTACGTCAAATATTCTCGATGCAAGAGGGAAAAGAAATGGGAAGAACAAGGCAAAATGTTGGGACCATTTTAAATTGGTTCAAACCGGTCGTTTGGTCGATGGAATCCCCGAAACCAAAGCAGTATGTAAATACTGCCAACAACGACTGGCATGGCAAAGAGGCATTGGAACTACCCACCTCAATCGTCACTACAAAGCATGTGTGACCAAACATGGGTTTCTTCCAGCTGGTCAAACTCAACTCCAGTTTGATTCTCCAGGCGCCAGTGGTACTACGCCACTTTCTATATGGATGTATTCAGAGGAGGAAGCTCGAACGGGAATAGTGAAGTTTGTTGTCGCGTCTGAGTTGCCACTAACAATAGTGGACAACTAACATTTCGTGAACTACGTCAAAACATATCTTCAGCCGAGGTACGTTGGGGTAAGTCGAAATACTCTCCGTGCTGATACAATTAAATATTTTCTTCATGCAAAACAACTATTGATAAATGATTTAGAGAAATATGGGGGTGTGATATCTTTAACTTCTGATATGTGGGAAGGGATTAATAAGAGAGGTTACATTGCTGCAATTGCACACTATATAGACCCACTTTGGGTTATGCGTAAAAAAATTATTGCTTTTAAAATTGTTGAGTACCCGCACAACGCCCAAACTATATTTAATGCTATCATAAATATAGTTAAAGAGTATAAATGCATGAGCAAAATTCGTTCTTTTACTTTCGACAATGCTACCGTAAATAAAGTTGTTAACGATAAATTGCATAGAGTACTTCAACCCGATTTTGGTGGTTATTTATTTCATATTCGATGTGTATGTCATATTTTTAATTTAGTAGTATAAGACGGTTTAAAACATGTTAAGGATGAAATTGACCGAATTAGGAGTGCACTTATATATATCACGATTACACCTAGTCGAAAACAAGCATTTGAGGAATTTTGTTCAGAAAATGGAATGACAAATACAAAAATATTTATTACTGACGTAGGCCATAGACGGAATTCCACTTACTTATTATTAAAATCATGTGAAGGTTTCGAACATTTAATTACTGAATTTTATAACAATAGATATGTTAGAGATGAAGACGAAACTATTTTGAATGAAATCGATTGGAATATAGTTCTTAAAATAAAACATTTTTTGTCCACATTTTATGATTCTACAAATATATTGTCTGGCGTTTATTATCCTACAAGTTGTATGGTTCTTGAACGTCTTTATGCAATTGATAAGACTTTTAAAAGATTTCAAAATGACCCCGATTTTCATGCAGTTATATATTCCATGGAATTAAAATTCAGAAAATATTGGGAAGAATTACCTATGTTATTTCCTTTAGCATGCGTCATGGACCCCCGATATAATTTATCGGGTACTAAATTTGTAATTGATAAAATTTCAAATTCTTTAACTTTTAGTATACCTATTACTTATAGGAATTTGGAAGAAACATTACGTGAAATGTACGAATTATATGCTTCACGAATGGGTACACATATTACTCGTGTACCTACATCTACTCCTCCCACTAATCCAACGGATGACGACGATGTAATTTTAAATTTATTCGAAAGCATGAACTCATATAGATTTAATTCATTTGCATATGCATGTGGTTCATCGGTGGTAGTAGTAGTAGTTTGTCATCCACTGCATGTACTCAAACTTCGAGTAATAGTCCAAATGCGTTGCCATCTGAATTAATCGATTACTTTCGTCATACTTTGCCTACTAACAAAGAAGTTAAGAAAAATTCAGAAGAGGTAATTAAATTTTGGCGAGATAATGAACGTCGATGGCCAGTAGTTTCTGCAATGGCAAAAGATCTACTAACACCTCATGTTAGCACTGTAGCTTCGGAGTCTGCTTTTAGTGCAGGGAAGAGGGTTCTCTCTGAGGTCAGGAATCGACTCAAAGAAGATATTTTGGAAGCGTTAATGTGCGTGAAAGATTGAGAAGACGCTAGTTATCGAATTCAAGATAAATATATCGAAATTGCTTGTAAGTGATATTTAATTTCACCATAATCATCACAAAATTTAATTTTCATACATTTATAATATTTTTTAAAAAATTGTACACGTAACAAGTTGTTCGTGTACAATTTTTAACTCCACCTACTAAAAATTGAAGTAGCTGGTCCCAAGCCCGGATAAAGGAGGAGGGTCTATCTTTATTTTTTTATGTATAAAAAATAAAAATGTTTTAAAAAATGTATATTTAAAAAATGGTTTATAAAATGTGTTTATACTTTACATATATATTATTTTTAAGTTTAAGTATAAAATGGTAAACAAAAAACATATTACATTATTACTCAAGTAACTTAGTAACTCAACAAAACAATTTTTGTTCTTATTTTTCAAAAAATTATAAATTTTTTTGAAAATGTATATTTAGAAATTAATCACAAAATATGTATATATATATCTTTTTCAATTAAACTAGTGTGTTATGTGTATTTAAAAAAAAAACGAGCCGAGCCGAGCTCGCCCAAAATCCCACGAGCTGAGCTGAGCTCGTCTTGGCATGGACCGAGCCGGCTCGGCTCGGCCCATTGCCACCACTATCTCAAACTTAAACTAGACATTGTCTTCAATGTCTTAAATTCTAAATCCGTATATAAAGAGAAGTGGAAAAAATGAAGAAAAGACACCCCTGATGTGACTTCTTATCCAATGACTAGCTTCATATTGCTTTCGTTGGCTTCTTGGTCAATATTGGTTTAAATGTTCCGCGATGTTACGTTTCTACACAATGCGATCAAATAAATCATTAAGGCTAAAAAAATTTGGAACAAGTGTTACTTAACCCTAACATCTAATAAAACAACTAACCTATCGAAGACTGAAAGGAAAACATGGTATGGATGAAGGGTCACTAAAATTGAATAAAAAAATAAAAAAAAAACTAATCTAAATTATCTTAAATTATCCTGAATCTAAAAAAAAGAATAAATTAAAGGGACAGAAGTATTAGGTTGCCTCCCAACAAGCGCTTGTTTAAAGTCTTTAGCTCGACTCCTGTTGTTTTAGGCTCTTCATGGTAGGTTGAAAATAAAGTTTTCAGTCCTGCATTTTAGACAAAGGTTGCATTCTTTAGTTCATCATTGACTCTCCAAACAATCATGTTTCCATTATTGTCCCTACCAATAATTCCTTCTACGTCTGGTTTACTTTTGTAACTCTCCCAGTGATCCACTTGTTGGCAATCTTCAAAGTGGGATGGTTGTTTGATTGGATTTTCCATGGTGAAACTCTATTGCTTATCTTCCACCCTTAGGACTATCTTATTAGTATCAAAATCTAGCAAAGCTCAACTTGTAGACAAAAATGGCCTTTCCAGGATTATTGGCATCTGATATGCCTCTTCTATGTCCATGATGATGACGTCAGCTGGAAATATAAACTCCCCCGTTTTGATGAGCATGTCTTCAATTATTTTGTAGGGGTACTTCAATGTTCGGTCTGCCGGCTGAAGGATTATAGAAGCAGCTTTAGGATTTCCCAATCCCAGTTTCCTGTAAAGAGGTAAGGGAATTAGATTAATACTTGCTCATGAATCAATTAAGCAATTAATAGTATATAAATTTCCTATGGAGCAAGGTAGAGTGAAACTATTTGGATCTTTAAGTTTGGGAGGGATCTTGTACTGGATGATCGCGATGCATTCTTCAGATAGAGCTATCGTGTCATGTTCAAGCAGCTTCCTCTTTTTGTTCAACATCTCCTTCAAAAACTTAGAGTAATTTGGAATTTGAAGAATCGTGTCAATGAATTGGATGTTAACATGCAGCTTTTTGAGGATTTTCAAAAATTTAGTGAACTGTCTTTCTAGTTTAGTGTTTTGCATTCTTTGAGGAGAAGGGATCAGAGATGTGAGTGTTGTGCCACAAACTGTTGTCTTGAGTTGTAGGCTGTCTGAAATTGATTGTTGATCCGTCTCTGTTACTTTTTCGGACTGCTCCACCTGTTTCTTGCTCTCAGTAGATATTTTACGGTTCTCTATCTCCTTCCTTTTTGCGATGATTTCTGGCAACTGAACACCATTCCTAGTCGTGATGGCTTGAGTGTGCTCGATTGTTTGTTGCCGTCAAAGTCTTTAAGGGAATGGAATGGGTGGTACATAAGCTTTGACAGAGTTGGGAGGAGTGAATGATGGAAGCTCAATAGTTGCATAATTCACCCCCTCAACCGCTAATACCTACTCCCGTGGGTTCTTCTTTGTGTTACTCGACAAGATACCTTGTGGTCTGTTGGCTATTGCTACTGCTATATGTCCCACCTGTTGTTCCAAGTTTTTTATTAAAACTTGTTGATTTTGAAAATTGGTCTCATTCTTTTTAATGTACTAAGCTAGCAAATCTTCCAACTATGGCTTCCTTACTTGCTGTTGTTGCTGCTGTTGGAATCCTGGTGGTTTATTCTGATTGTTTCATCCATGTCCTTGTCCTTGATTGTTAGACCATGAAAAGTTTGAATGGTTTTTCCAGCCTGAATTATAAGTGTTGGTGTAGGGATTATTTTGCTATCTCTGAAAGTTCTGCACGTAACTTACTTCCTCAGACTGACTAGCATGTGTACAGGCCAAAGGGCAGCTTGTAGTAGTATGATCTGCCCCACAACCTTTGCAAATAGGTGGTGATTGGTGTACCATGTTAACTAACCGGGATAGATTGTTTATTTTCAGCGTAAGAACTTCCATTTGTGCAGTAAGCGCTGTCATTGTATCCACGTTGTGTATCCCTGCTATTTTCTTTGGAGCTTCCCTATCAGTTGGCTACATCGACTGATTTTCGGCTATTTTCTCAAACAAATCATAAGCTTCATTGACGTCAAGTTTTATAACTGATCCTCTCGCTGAAGCATCTACCATATTCCTGAACTTTTGTTGTAGACCGTAGTAGAAGAGATACTACTAAGCTTGCTTAGGAATGTCAAGGCTAGGGCATTTCCTGAACAAATTCTTGAACCTCTCCCATGCCTCAGGGTAGTTCTCTAAATCTTTCTGCTTGAAAGTGTGGACTTCATTCCTGATTTGGTGGACTCGAGAAGGTGGGAAGAATTTTCTCGTGAATTTTTGAACTATATCAGCTCATGATTGTATGCTCCTTGGAAGTAAACAAAAAAACCATTATTTAGCAACATCTTTCAGAGTATGAGGGAATAACCTCATTAGGAAAGCGTTTGCTGGTACCCCTGATCACCTCACATAACATGAGAAAAGCCAAAATATGTTCATGATGGTTCTCCGTGGCTTTTCCAAAAAACCTGATGTCTTGGTGATTTTGGAACAAATTTATGACACCTAATCTAAGGTGGAAGTTAGGCTGTCCAAAGGGAGGGTATACCACGACGGGTTGCACTGGTGCAGGAATTGTGTTTACATAATCCCTAACAAAAATAAGAGCTTCATTCGGGATGACTCTTTGTTGATTTGGCCGTGGTATTTGCCCTTGAAGTGGAACCTGATTTTGTGGTTGATTCTGATTTGCGGCCATTCTCCTTGCTTGACGTTGCACCCTTCTGTGATTTCTAATTGTCTTTTCGTTTTCTTGATCTAAATGAAAGAGATTTGGCTCGTTAGGATTTTGCATATACCAAATTCGCCTGAAAAAAAAAATCAAGACATAAGAGAACTCAAAAGTGTAATAATGGCCTAAAAGCAACAAAAAAAGAAAAATTAAAGTGAATCTAAAATATCAAATACTCAAGATTAATACCATTATTCCCCGGCAACGGCGCCAAAAACTTGTTCGTGCAAAACCCGCAAATGTACGAGATCGTTGACAAGTAATACGGGATGAGTTAAGAGTTATCATCTCAAAGAGAATAAATGTCAATCAAGTGTATTAGTTTTTATTTAGATTCAAAGTAAGCAAACGAAATAGGATCTTGGTTGTTGATTATTCTAAATTATTCTAAGAAAGCTTGTAAAACTCGAGTTTTGTGTTTCTAGGGAATGAATGTATTTGATTACGAATCCACATATTATTATTTATTTCAATTCTCAATAATGTAGTTAGTATCATTCATGCATTTTTTTACAATTGATAAATCTATTGTAATTAATTTTCTTTTCGAAAACAAATTAAGTCTATTCTACTCACGACCCGAATCTATTCCTAGTCCGAATTCGAATGAATAGAACACATGAAAGTTTAGATTATCTCACCAATTGCACACGTGATAAATATTATTCATAATATCTATCGCACGTATGTTAATCAAGCAATGTTCTAGACTTATTGTGAGCCTCCTAACACTACAACAAACAACTATATATTTAATTGGTGATCAAACAATCAAATAATAAACTTATGCATGTAAGATTAATCAAGAAAAACAAGAATTTAACTAACCACTAGTCTTAAATTAACAATAAATAATAAAATGTTTCATCTTCATCGAATACATGAAATAATTAGTCTAGCGTAATGTTATGTAAATCACAAAATAATATTTGAAAAAATATCACCCGGAATGAAAAATAATGAATGCAAAGTGAAAACTCAATTTCATCTTTGTATTTCTTCAACCCGGACTTTGAATCTTCAATCTATTGTGATAATTGCCCTTGAATATTGTTCTAGACTCTTTCTTGTGGTGAAAATTAGAATTTGATATGCTCTCAGTCGTTCACGCAGTTCACCTCCTTAGAAAGTAGGTTAAATTTGATTTTTATAGGAATTTGGATAAAATCAGAATATTGGGCCGTTAAGGCCCAGAATTAGCATTTGCGTGCACGCCGTGTTATTCCTTGCCCGCGTGCCATTCAAGTAGTCCGCTCCCAATAAATAAAAACTAAGCCCATGCGCGCGCGAGAGCGCATGCATAAAATCTTCTAATTGTTTCACTTTGGTCCTCAAATTTCTTTATTTATTTATTTTGGTTCCTTCTTTGTATTTTCTTGACCCTCTATCTTCCAACTTCATCTAATTGACTCCAACATCTCTCCAATCATTGATACTAGGTCCGAATCATCTATAAACATTTTGCGATTTAGTTACCAAACTTTGTATTTGATACAATGAAGTCATTTTCCGCTATTTTTGCATTCTTTTCTCCAATTTTTCATCAAATATTGAGTTTTACCTACGAAATAAAATATAACACAAATTAAGTAGTATTTTATCCAAAGAACAGTAAAATATCATCATTTAGGATCTCGCATAAGTGTAGAAACTACACTTATCACTATTCATAACAATTGGCTCAATTTCTAATAAACCGGTATTCGCTTTATTTCTAACACCCTGTTTGACTTCCATTAAAATAAAATTCTTTTCTCATACTCATTTTCAACCATTTATTCACACAATAAAATATTTTGCAAATAAATTCAAAACTTTTCCTTACTTTTTAACAACACGTTCTCAAAAAAAAAAAAAAAAAATCATTATTTCGAACATCATTTCCCTCTATTTCTCTCCATAATGGTCATCAAACAAAAGCTTAATGTCTTGATCAATTGAAATTTCATTGAAATTTCAACTAGGAAAGCAAAAAATTTCCACCCAATTCTACCGATATTCACCTTAATGACGAGTGCTAGACCCTTAGGAATCATGGATAGTCTTTTTATTCGTTCCAAGAATTTAGATCATGTTAAGGATTATGTTAAACTTTTGTATATAACTAGATATTAGATGTTTCGTTCAATCTCTTAACTGTTTTTTAAGTCGCAGCCTCTCAATTATTTGAACTCAATGGAAATAATGGAGTGGATAGTTATATTAATATTTATAGTGGACTATTACTATATTTTTTTAATGAGGATCATGTATTATTGGTCTTGATAATATATAATATAGACTTAGATAGGATTAATTTTCTAAACACTTTAAGGAAGTTACAAATCTTATAATAGTTTTTGATACTTAATTAGTGTGTACAACACTTGATACGTACATTATAGAGTAAATTTAATGAATGCTCATCAAACTTTACTTCATATTACTACTTCCTCATCGAACAATAAAATATAACTCGTTACTCACCCATCTTTTCAATTGATTACCCATTCGTCACTCATTTAATTTCTGTCGTCCTCAACTAACGAAATATGTCACGTGACGGACGGAATCCAACGTGACATATAACACACTTTATATCTATAATATATTAAATATCACATCAATGAGAATCATTTTTTTGGACGATTTTAATCTCACTACAATAATACATTACTTTTCGTTTTTCAATATGTAATAAATACTACAAAATTCTTGTCATATATGAATTTCATGTTATTAATTCTCAATTAATTAACATTGACATTAATCTAAACTCAATGAATCTTGATTGATGAATCTTCATTTACATAAATCTAGAGTTATTATAGATGGATTTATTTCTATTCATGTATCTAAAGAATTTAGTGGGTGTTTAATTTCATGTATTAGTTATTATTCTTACGAAATTCTTATCATGTATGAATTTCGTGTTATCAATTCTCAGTTAATTAAAATTTACATTAATTTTGACTTGATGAATCTTACTCTATATGAATCTAAAGTTATTATAGATGAATTTATTTATATTCATGTAACTAGGAATTTTAATGTGTTTAAATTATATATTAAAAATTAATACTTATGTATCAAATGTAGTATAAAAAAGTTGTTCATTTGTAGTATTTCATCATCACAAAAAAATTTGAATAATAGAAGCTGAATTTTGAAAGCACAATTTTCTTTTCTTAAATTTTTATCCTAAATTTTATTTCCTTTAAACCGTTTGAGACTTACCACATCCTCTTAACAAAATAATATCAAATATTACTTTTACAACACTTTAAAAAATATTTTAAAATAATGTGCAATGCACATTCAACTTTGACTAGTAATATCAAATGTGCCAAAATTGTAAAAAGCCATGTGCATCATAAACACACTTCTCAATCAACAGAAGAACCTGCCCAAATTGAAATACAAATTCGCCCCCAAAACCCATGACTAAAAATCGCCCCCCAAAATCCCAGCTGAAATCTTGTTTAACTACATATTTCTTCTATTGAACAAGAACAATCATCTTTAATAGTGAAAGTCTACAGACACATTAGATGACCCTATTTTTAAATTGCTGACTGCATCATATCCGTATTTTCCTTAAAGACTTCTTGCTGATCCTAAATCAAGCATTTGGAATTAGTGGCTAGATACTCTGTTTAACAACTATCAACTGGAGGCTTGTGATGCAAAGACTGGAAATGAACTTCTGAATATCATCCTTGAACATGTTCGTTTTCTATTTCTCTAAATCAATTCAATTTTTTTTCGCTTTGATATGTGGATCAAATGTATAGTCCAATTTGTTTTGAGTTTGTAAAAATCTGGGCACTTTGCTTTATGTAGAACAATTTGTTTAGTGTGTAAAGTCATATATTAAAATGAAGGTCTGATTTGGCTTTGACAAATCCAAGAAGGGTCTAATTAGATTAATGACCACAACTTAAGGGTAACATAATTGTTGTGCGTTTTGCAATAGCATTTGCTTGTGTTTAATATGTATCCAAACTGATTATTGTTTGCTAGTTGGTTTTTCCATTTTAACTTAGGCAAAGCTAGTGCCTACGAGATCATACACTAGTTCAAGAAATGAAGTTCAACCACCACCACCTTCACCATCTGAGGTCCAGTTCATGCCAACGTCTGGGTTAGGTGTGATAAATGATGTACAATATGATTGGAGGAGAAAGGCATGTCAACTGGAGCATTTGTGCAAATCCCAATTGAAAATTGTTAGATATTTGATGTTATGTAATTAGTTATTCTGTGTACAAAAGGACTAGATTTGATATGCTGTAAAAAGTTAAGGAGTAATGTGCAATTTGTCAAAAGTATGATTTTCAGGTCTAGGATTCAAGAATGGGAACAGAAGGAAAAACAGCGTGAATTATCGCTAGACTGTTGCCAAGACTTGGCTCGAGTTTCAAGAGTAGAAACATCGTCACTAGACTATAGCATTTGCTTCGCTCGAGCGACAAGCTGTAGCTCGACTGTCATTGAGCCCTTGCTCGAGCGACAGTGTTGTCCGAAGAGATAGATGATTCCACAAAGTTAGGAATTGCTATAGGATAGCAAAATCCAGGAGAGCTTTGGAAATTGCAATCAGGAGATCAAATAGTACATGTCGTCGTCTAGTCTGATAGACTATAAGTTAAAGAATCGTTTATAGTGGATGTTGACTGTCAAAGTGCCCGAAATTTTTACCCAGTTGGGTTTCTCCTTGATCATTCTTGTGTTTCTTTATTGCTTACTATACATGTGGTATTTAAACATAGGAAAACTTGATTTGTATGTTTAAAAATCTAAAATAATAATTAAATTAGTTACTTGCTGCTAATTAATTCTTAAATTATTTTAATTCCGCCTTATTACCTATTTATCCCCTTTAAGTATTGTTAGGGTCGAACTAGATAACTTTTAATTGGTATTAGAGCCTTAATTCTATTTCTCACCTTTATTGATTTCTAGATGAGTCAGTCATTATTTATGCCTCCGTTTTTTACGGACGCAACTACCCTTATTGGAAAGTTCGAATGAGAGCTCTCCTTAAAGTTTTGGATGAACGTATCTGGATAAGCGTTCAAACTGGGTGGACTCTACCTTCAACTTCTATTGCTGGTGTGGTCACACCTACAGATACTTCCCTTTGGACTAAAATGAAAATAGATGAGTGCAACTGGAACGTCAAAGCTTTAGATGCCATGTTCATGGCTGTGTTTGTGGAAGAGTTTATAAGAGTTTCGATATGTGAGACTGTTAAGGAAGTTTAGGATATTTTAGAAACCACACACGAGGGAACTAAAATTGTGAGAAATTCTAAATCACAGATGTTAACCTCTAGATTTAAAGAAATCAGGATGGTGGATGATGAATCATTTGATGAATTCTATCCTAAGCTTAATGACATAGTCAATTCGAGTTTCAACCTAAGTGAAAGGATCCCTGAGTCGAAGATTATTAGAAAAGTCCTTAGATCCCTACCTGAAAGGTTTATGTCTAAAGTCACCGCTATTGAAGAAAGTAAGGACCTAGATGCAGTAAAAATTGAAGAACTCGTAGGATCCCTTCAAACTTATGAACTCGTCGTTTCTTAACCTAAAAAGATTAAATCCATTATCATAAAAACTATTAGAGAAGAAGAAAGTGAGTCTACTGATATTGAGACGCTTAGGGACAACAAAATTACTTATTTCATTGAAAAATTTCAGAAGGTAATGAGGAATATGAGGAAGCCTCAAGAACGAAGAAATGAAGTCCTTAAAAAAGTATCAAAAGATAGGCGTTAGAGAAATACCTCTAGAACCTCCATTAAGAAAAATCAATTTGTTCAATGTCACGAATGTCAGGGTTACTGTTACTATAGGAATGAATGTTCTAATCTAAAAAGGAGTGAAACTAAAGAAAGATGTAAGGCATTAGTAGTGACCTTAAGTGATGAGGAATCAGATTCTAGTGCTCATAGTGATACATCTGCTGGTGAGGATAAACAAAATTTTATGGCCTTCACTTCCATTGCTATGATAGAGTCTGATAAGGAGATTGATAAGGTTAAAAGTGATGAATGGAGTGAAAAATTCGAGGAAGAGTCGGAGGATGAACCAAATATTTACGAATCTTATCTTGAACTATTTGAGGAGAGACTAAAGATTAAAAATGTTAATGAAGCTGTGTTGAAAAATGTTAATAATCTTGAATGAGAAAAAGAAAAACTCTTGGGTGACATTCAGGACTCTACCAATAAATTGAGTGAGTTGAAACTTGTTAATGAGAACCTGAAAGCTAAAGTTAAATCCTTAACGAGCGATCTTGAAAAATCTAACACTCAACTCCAATCATTCATAAGTGGTTCACAGAAATTGGATAAATTGGGGATGAACAAGCCTGCTGAAAATATGCATAGTCTGGGTTACATTCATAATGGCAATACTACTGCTAGTACATCAAAGATCACATTTGTCCTGGCCACCAACAAAGCTCGGAATACTATTTTTCCTTAACCAAAGGTCAGTATGCCTTAGGATCGAGACCTACTAAATAAAGTAGGGTCATTGTCCTACATATCAGCAACAACCTCCAAGTAGGTATCAGCCTAGGTTTATTCCCACTTGCCATCATTGTGGCGCTCTGGGACACACTAGACCTAGGTGTCATAAACTTGTGACTAGAAGTAAAAGTCAGGACTTCTCTAGAAAGGTTAACTTTCTTACCAATCAAGTTAGCCATTTAACTGATATAATGACTTGGTTAACTAAATTACTTCACTTCTAAGAAGGTTTAGGTTAAAAAGTGTGACCTGGAAGGTCGTGAAAGTGATCATGCTCTTAAAGGTAAGAGCATCCATATTTCACTGTGATTCGGTTCTTAGATGCATGCATGCGTTGTTTATTGAGTCCATTCATTCCTGCATGCATCCCACTTACTTTTTGTCTTTATTTTGTATTGTGCTTTTACTTGTTTTGGTATTATTTAAAAATAAATATATATAAACAAAAATATTTTTATTTTATTTTGTTTTCCGCTTATCATGCATTGAACTTAACAATGTTGGTATTGATCAAGTATGAGTTTAGTTAATAAGCTGTAACATAATTTTCATTGCTGGCTTATGTTATTTATGGAGTACTTAGTATAGGTCTCTTTATATACCATATGTACTATACACACTATGAATTTGTTAGTGGGACTCTATCGCGTATGTGAGATTTAGGATGCCTGTCACATATTAGTAGGGTTACTTTGAACATGAATTGACATTATTTATTAGATCTAAGTTCAAGAGTATTCTTGATATAAACAATATATATATTAAGCTTGAGAGGTTTCTTACAACCTAGTGCCTATAGTCAGCTGACTTGGGTTAACCGGTCTAAAGCTCGTTACAGAGGTCATTTTAGTCGCCTAATAAAATAAAGCTTTCACTTAAAATGAAAAAAAAAAATTTTGAGCTTCAACCCTTAAGGTTGTGAAAAAAATTATATGCTAAAAGTTAAGGAGAAAAAAGTGATCTCTACAAAGTAAGCTTTCATGTATAGGTTCTACTGTACTGGACTTTGTTTGACTTTCATAAGTAGAAGAATATTTTTATTGGCAGTGATGTTATGCAAGTCCTTTCTCACAAATTTAAGGTATGGAGTCTTTCTACCTAAGGATTAGTGGCATTTTACACTTATGTATCACTTATACAATTTACTCTATGATTAACTTGGGTCAAATGTATTAGAATGTTTACTGTTCACTGCTTACACTTGTGCATGATAGCACCTACTTTGTTGGGTTCATGTATGGTATTTCTTGATCCCTTGTCATTTTGTGACAAAAGGGGGAATAACAAAAAAAAAAGCATTATGTGATGACTTATTGAATTATACGCATTATGTGATGACTTATTGAATTATACATGATACTAAATGAACATGTATAACATGATAAACTAGTTGACTCAAAAAAAAAAAATTTATGTGATATAATTTTAGTTTTGCTAAATTAAGTTTTTGATATTTTATTAGTGTTAATGTTTCGTTTTGGAATGTTGGATTGTATTGATACTATGTCTTAATATAGTATATGTTATGAAACTACAAATGAATTGCAAACTACTTAAATCACTTTTACATTTAAACTGTTTGAACTGTGTTTATTATTGATCATGTTTCACATACATTTTATATTGGATATTTGAGTTGTTTATTTCAGAAAACAAATACTGAAAAATGAAATGAAGAATCATTTAAGGACGATTTTAAGTTGAGTCAGCTTTTGAGTCTGTAATTTCTTTAATACTGCATTGACTTAGACTGTAGTTTTGTCACAGAATGCCAAATGAGAAGTTTGTTAGGTATTTGATGGCTATTTTGTGTACAAAATGACTAGATTTGATATGTTATAAAAAGTTAAGGAGTAATGTGCAATTTTGTCAAAACTATAGTTTTTAGGTCAAGGGTTCGAAAATGGGAAAAGAATGAAAAACGGCATGGATTTTTGATGGACTGTCATCAAGTCTTGGCTCGAGCTTAAAAAATAGAAGCATCGTTGCTAGACTGTCGCATCTCCTTTGCTCGAGTGACAAGTTGTCGCTCGACTATCTCTGAGCTTTTGCTCGAGCGACAGTGTTGTTCGAAAAAATTTTAATTTGTTTTTTAAAGGTTTTTTTCCCCGGTTCATTCATTTTATAACCTACCTATAAATATTCTAAAGTCACAGAACATACTTGACAAGGTTGAACATCGAGAAAAACTTATACTGTCCGGTCTTCTTCATCTATTTGGCTTCAACCTTAGTCCTATAATTGGCTTTTGGTGAGAAAAGTGTCAAAAACACGATCCAAATACCAAACTGCTGCTTCCTCCATATCTGTTAGAGTTGCTGAAGATCAAGGAAAGGTGACTAGAGTTCCAGTTGGTGAAGAATGCTATGTTCTTCGTGCATCCATATGAGATAGACGATTCCACAAAATTAGGAATTGCTGCAAGATAACAGAATCCAAGAGAGCTTTGGAAACTGTTGCTGGGAATTGGTGCAGAAGAACATAATCCAGGAGAGCTGTAGAAATTGTAGTCAGGAGATCAAATAGTACGTGTCGTCGTCTAGTCTCATAGACTGTAAGTTGAAGAATCATTTATAGTAGATTGTTAACTTGCAAAGTGCCCGAAATTTTTACCCAGTTGAATTTCTCCGTGATCATTCGTATGTTTCTTTATTGCTTACTATATTTGTGGTATTTAAACATAGGAAATCTTGACTTGCATGTTTAACCATCTAGAATAATAATTAAATTAGTGATTTGTTACTAATTAATTCTTAAATTATTTTAATTCCGCATTATTACCTATTTACCCCCCTCTAGGTATTGTTAGGGTCGAACTACGCAACTTTAAAAAATATCTCAGTCCCAAATATGGTGGAAGATTTGCAACAAATTGAGGTTCAAGAAAATGCACAGAAGAGGGCAGCTAGAGAAAAGAATAGAAGAGTAGTAACTAGTAAGAGGCTCGGTTCCACATACACCTCCAAGGAAAAGGACCCATGCAGCTACTTCGTAGAAAAACAATTTGTTTTTAGTACTCTACTTTAAAAGTTATGCCATATTTTGCAACAAACTAGTTGGGATTGTAATCTGCTACTTAAATCAAGATCTCGCCTCTCAAAATCAAGATCTCGCATTGCAAAATTGATCTCCATTTCAAGAACAGACACCTTTGCCCATGCTTCTTCACAATCCGCCTACTACAACAACAAGGAAAACTCAGTTTGAAAAACACAAACCCTTTGTCAATATGCAAATACCATTTTTGGACTATACGGTTCAGTAGATAAACTTCAATATAAATTCTAAAATCCAGCACATGCTACCACAAATTGCTACATATAATTATATGCAAAAGTGCAAGCCATCCGTTGCATATGTGCCAATTTTACATCAATACAAAAATGACTTCCCCTCCCATACTCAACCCCCATGCTCTTCCCTCTTTGTTATGTAGTTATACATTATTTTTTAATTTACTTTATTTTACAAATAGCATTTTATATGCATTTTCATTTAATTGGAAAGTAAATCAATGGCTGTAAGAGTTGTGGTTCTGGTGGAGATTCACTTATAAAACTGCAAATCATACCTTCTCGTGCTCAAGTTCTTTCGGTCTTTTGCTCTCATCGCCAAATTCCTCTTTTGAAAAAACATCAACTGAGTTATAAGTACAAGAGAAGCACGTATTGTGTCATCTATGTCTATTCATGCACAGAACTTAAGCATGTATTCCAGATGTTGTACGAATGCTTAGTAATATTAACCTTTGAACATCAGTAATGAGATAGCATCATGCTTATTTAAAGATTCCAATATCAGCTGATATCAAGCCGAGAAACTGAAAAAAAAAAAATGCTAGCAACATAGGATCCCCGTATTACTTAATCATGTTTCAGCAATACTGGTACAGATCTATTTAAAGTAAAATATAAACTCATTAGATAGTATCACAAAAATGATTTTTGATTTTGATAGTTAGCAAACTAACTTGACACTTACCTACTTTTCTACTACACTCAACTCACAAAACCTTATTTGATACTTTTCCACATTTGGGTAAATGGATCCATTTATTCTTTTCCACTCTCTCACGGGTAATTTCCATGGTAAAACCTCATAAGCTACATCTTATTCAGTTGCATAATTGAATGCTATTTTAGGCCAGATTCTTCCCGCGACCATCTTAATATATTCTGTCACAACTTATCTTCAATAAGTTTTACCTAGACGTATTCGCGAATATCCTAATTTCTCAGCATCTCTTCTAGATTCACCAAAAACCTATCTTAGCAATATCATCTCAACCACATCAAGATGTATATATGCTGCAAATTACAGCCCACTCAGTTAGCATCGTTCTGGACCAATAGATTTTACCTGCTTTCCTCTTCAGATGTCCATCGTCAACTGCAAGAGCAGGTTTTTGAACTTCTCGAAATTCAAAGGCAAAAGCAAGCTCTATAAACACGTGAGGAGAAAGGAAAACAAAGTCAAAAATATCAAAGCTTATTTTCTTGAATATACAAGAAACCCACATAAAAAACTGCTCTATTTTATGCAAAACATAAAAAAATATACAAGATTCATTAAATCCTTAATCTCTTCACAAGAAAATCCGTAAAATGATCAGGTCAGGAGCAAATTACTAAAAATTAAGCCTAAACAAGCTAACCTAAGTTGATATATTTCTTGAAGATGGTTCAATCCTACAAAAACAGAGCAAAGTGGAATGTCACAAGACTAGGGCTTTCAGTTAAAATCCACCTAAATTTTAGCCAGCCTTCAGAAAATTAAATTTCAGAAAACTAAATGATCAGGCCGATGGGTCACTACTGCATCTGAACTGAGGTGGCAGCCATGACTAAGCTGCTGCGGTTTAGTATTGACCCAAGAGGTCTGTAGGAAAGATAATGCCACTGAATTACAAGACATTTCTTCTTCGATTCTCTCATGTGAAAATGCTTGAGCAAGAAAAGAAACAATTTTCAAGAAAGCCTCGAAAACTTACAAAAGGTTACGGAGGCGAAGCAACTGATCTAGGGCTCGAAGTCACTGGCACATAGGCGAAGCTCCGACACTTCCTTTTTGTTCCTCAACAGCTTCAACGCCGTCTTGCTACATCCGGTTTCAATTTAACCTCAATTTGAATAGAGAACCGCCCATGGAGATGATAGAGAGCAGGGGAAAGAATTGAGGAGAGGCCGAGACGTGATGAGAAAAGGTTAGAGCTAATGTTAAAATAATTTGATTAAGTGGATTGTTGGACTTTTTGCAACGTTTTTAAAACGTTGCGAAACGATTAGAAAAGATTAAAAAAATGTGAAAAGTTGCTTTTTGCAACGTTTTTTAAACGTTGTGAAAAACTTTATCTTCCGCAACATTTAAAAAATGTTGCGAAAAATAAAAAAAAAAATTCACAACACTAAAAAAATGTTGCAAAAAGGCAATATTAGCAACATTCACTTCAAAAATGTTGTCAACGCTCAATTTTGTTAAGTAATGGAAACATTCATGTATTAGAATGTTACGATAGACCCCTTTAGCAACATTTAACTACCGAATGTTTCCTTTTATGTGTTGCAAATGATCATTTTTGGCGCAGTGACAAACATTTTTAATACATAATTGATTCATATTTATGGCAAGATGTATTATTTAATTGAATCAATATTCTAAAAAATTAAATAATAGAATTCGTAGATTCAAATCTTGGTACTTCGTTATCACAAGAAGTTGTGATTGTGAGATACAATTACAGATGACTGAATTTTAAATAATTCGTGGTTGTAAATAATAACAAGATACAGATATCACACGTGTGACATTTCTTACTTGTGAAGTAAGTAGCCGATCTCACAAGTTAAAGTGTAGTAACACTTAAATAAACACGTGGATGTTTTTGTTATAGACGATACATTGGAGACACGATGAGTAGATTCCAAATGGATAGCTATATGAGTGCCATAGTTAATCTATAACATTTTGTAGTAGAGTTGGTCCTTTGATATGAGGTAATCATAATGTCTTATATGAAGACGGTCATACTTTAGTGATGTTTGCTCTGCAAATGATCACTAATATGACATCGTTCGAACATTTCAAGAATCATGTGAAGTTTGTGAACGATCAATATGTTGAGTTTTGATAGTCAATGAATCCCAAGTGATGAGGTAAACAACCAAGTCTAAGGCTCAACCCGAAAACAACGTGGGCTGTTGGAAGTAACTTAAATAACTAATGTTCCTCATGGCCCATTTATATTATCTCTTGGATGACTTTGAATTTTGGTCTATTTAACCTCTTTTATTGGTCCAATTAAATCTTAACATAGCATATATATGGGGTTTCTTCCCTAACCGTTTATGGGTGATTTGTGTGAAAAGAGAAGAAAGGAACTGTGTGCAAGAAGAGAGAAAATCGGCAACCTCTTTTGGTGAAAAAAAATGTGGCTTGATTTTTGGTCTTGTTTCTGGCCATATTTCATTGTTTTTCTTCTTGCCTTTGTAGCTACAAATCATCACCATTATCTTGTCATTTGTGAGTGAGATTGAGGAGCAATGGAGGTGAATATATTGATTGTAGATTGGAGTTATTTGGATTAGTTGTTTGGTAGAAAAATATAACGTGAAACTGAGCTCGAAAAACACCATTTTGACGATCGATTCTGCGACAAATTAGATGATTCGTCATTCTCAGATTGTAAGAAATTATGATCTACATTACATTTAGTTTAGTTGATAACGAAATCATTGGCAAATGTGTACTCATAAGACGAAAAGGAGCTTTCAACTTACATTAACTTAATAGTAGGATGAAAGATATAATCGATAATTGAGATGACACATATCTATGTCTCATAATTGATCGAATTATATTGAAGAAATGATTATAGTTTCACGATAAACTAATAAGTTTGATTTTGTCATACCACATGACATTTTTTCCATGTATTGCTCAACGTCAGTCTAGGACAACGAATATGAATTGATGATAAATTAAAATGGATATTTAAATTTATCGATTTTGATTAGATCAAAATAATAATTCATGTCGTTAGATACTGTGATCGAGAATCTAATGGGTTACACATAAAAAGAGAACTAGAAGAATGAGATTCATCAATTAATTAATTAACAAATGTTGGACAATCAATTATTTAGATTGTTTATTAATAGGCCTAAACTAATTAATTCATGGATCAGATTTAAATAATTAGGTTAATTAAATATTGGACCGAGTTTAGTTTTAAGAAATTGGTCTCATCCATTTAGACTTATATTAATAAGTTATTAGGTTTCCAGAAAAATTGAACGGAACATACAATTCATTATCATGCTAGTACAAGAAAAGAGAAACACTAACTCTCTCATTCTTGTTTCGTGTGTGGATTTTCATTAGAGACTGAACAATTGGACAACTGTAAATTGTAGATCGTAATTGTTCATGTTTCAAGATCAACAAAAGAGTTTGCAGAATTTACAAAATGTATAATTCTTATCACAATTTTTATCTAGGCACAAAGAAGATCATTGGTAGGAATTGAAATTATTTTATTTTTCACAGTGCATGATTAAGTAAATTCTCAACAGTGGTATCGGAGCCAACTTTATGTTTGTTAGAAACTTGAAACATATATACATATAATATTATATATAAAAAAAAACATTTAGATGATGAATGCTTTATTAGTGGATGATTATGGACTCAATCATGTGGATGTGTTGAATAGTTAGTTTTATTATTATTTTTTATCGGCATGCGAGTCCGTTGTAATTATTTTAGGAGGAGACCATAAAGATGGAACATTATTTGAGTCAGTGCAATAACTTCTAGAAACTGACTAACTAATATTCCTTATGACTCAAGAATGACTAGATAGTAAAAATCCATAATAATCCACACTATTATATGTATATTTATTTGCATGTTAGATGTAAAATAAAATATATATAATTATCACGATGAGACATTTGCATGATAAATGTCTCCTTAAAATATTAAGTCATATTTATTATTCGTTTTCCATCATTATAGTGAAAAATCAAAGTGCTCAATCGATCTTAACTTGTTGGGTATACTCAAAATTGTTCTATTATGTACATGTTTGACACTACGAAATATTAGATATTCCTAAATGATGGGTTTTGACTTAAATAAAATTTATCTTCTATTGATTACACTCAAGATGAATTCTAGAGACATGTTAAACTAACAAATAAGACGAGTGAAGACAAAGAGTTGTCAGTTTAATAATCTGAGAGTTATATAAAGATACAATTGATAATAGTATTTATCAAAATATTTTATCAAGGCTTGTTGAGTACACTCAATGTCTTAATATAACAAATAGAGATCCCAACCCACTAGAGTTGAGTATGGATTCTATAAATTTATGTGGGAGCATAATTCATTAAATTTAAGTTAAACAGTAGCAACATAATAAATTTAATAAAAGACCATATTAAATTAATTGATGTATTTTATATATTATTTTTTTACTTTTCATCATTTATATTTATTGAATCATGAATAACCATAATTATTTGAGAAGCATATAGGATGCCAACAACTAAATCAACTTTCTTAATTAGCACCGCATTTTGAGAATTGCTCTCAAACATGAGAAATTTGTTTATGTCCTTGAGTAGTTATTTTCAGAGACACGTGTTGATAATTCGACTAAGGAAGAGGTGACTACTATAATAAATACAACGATGATGATAGTATTGCAACATGTCTGATGCTTGAAAATATGTCACCTGAGTTAAAAATGCAATATGAGGTTATAAATGCTACAACAATAACTCTTCATCTCAAAGAGTTGAATGATGAATAATCACATGTACAAAATGACAAAGGGATCTCCAGTCAATGCTCATGTGCTGAAAATGATTGGCATTGAGAAGTTGTCTCAATTAGGTTCAATCACGAACCATGAACTAAGTATACTTAGGTTGTACAATCTTTGCCAGAGAGCTATTCGTAACTAATTATGAATTTTAATATAAATAAGCTCAAGTGCACACACTCTGAGTTGCTAAACAAACTTAAAACTATTAAGCCCAACATCAAAACTAGTAGTGGGCAAGTCTTGGACATTGATTCATCTAACGACAATAAGAGGACGTCTAAATGATGATTTAGGAAATCATCCAAAATAGCTAAGACAGTCAAAGCGAAGAAGGACAATACCAAATTCAATGACCCTTATTATCATTTTGAAATGATAGGTCATTGGAAGAGAAATTACAATGCTTATACCTACTTCATTAGTTTCTTGGGTATTAAATACCATATATGGATCACACAATTGTATAAATATGCAGAAATTAAATAGAAGTAGACCACTAAAAAAGGGTGAAGTCGACCTACACGTTGAAAATGAGCAAATGTTGCTGCATTACTTAAAGGAGCATGTTTTTTGTGATTGCCTTTATGCTTAGTATTAAAATTATAGAAATATTATTTTGTTCCATACCATTACCAAGAACATTATTTAAATTTCATGTTTGGATATGAATTATTTTAATGTTAAGGATAATTGTTATTCATTTTTATTTTCCTAAGATTTTAATGGTTATGGTAACTTACAAAATGGCATTTATATTCTAAATACTAAATATTCTATAATGAGTATATAAATTCAAGGCATAGAATTGATAATATTACATATATGTGACATTGTAGACTTGGTCATACATTCACATTTCCAAATTACATAGAAATGTATATTTGGGGTCTACTGATTTGAATCATTTGACGAATGTGGATCATGCCTATTAAGCAAGATAACCACGTCCCTTTTTACTTGAAAATGAGAAATAGCTGCACAATTATCAGGCCTAATAAATAGTGATGTATGTGGACCTATGTCAATTATTGTTGGATAAGTCTTCTCTTATCTCATCACATTTACTGACGATTATTTCAGAAGTGGTCGTGTATACTTGATGAGATTCTAGCACGAAACTCTTAAAAATTTTAAGGGATTCAAGCTAGAAGTAGAGAAATAATAAGTAAATATATTATCACACTAAGATCTGATCAAGGTGGAGAATAACTTAAATGATGATTTTTTTATATTATCTAAAAGAGAATAAGATTCTCTCACAATAGACTCCAATATATACACCGCAACATAATGATATATATGAAAATAGTATTCATGCACTATTAGATATAGTGAGATTATTGATTAGCCATACAAACCTCCCAAGATCGTTTTGAGGTCATGCACTAATTGTTGCAGGCTACGAATTAAATCGTGTCCCATCTAAACCGACTCACTATTATTACTTATTGGAGATGGACATAGACTGCATGTGGTCGTGGTGGTTCTTGGAAATTTAAGAGGTAGGGTCAGGGTTTACTTTTGTCTTTTTACGTTGGTCGTCAATAGTTTTCACCCTCGTTAAACCCCTTCCCTCCTTCCCTAACAAATCATTCTTGCCTTCTCTCTTTATACCCTCATGACAGAAGGTGAAGCTCTTGGGGATACAATAATGAGAACCAAAAAGAATTGGAGATTATGATTGAGAAAAAGGAGCTTTTGTTTTGAGGTGAATGTTTTCTGGTTCGAAAACATTCATACATTGTACATATGCAAATCTGCAATTAGATTATGCTGCTAGTGTTGTCGGACCAGGCTTAATTCTCCCCCAGAGACGGAGATAGGGGGTCGAGAGGGGGGGGGGGAAGGGGGAGAGCAATCACCCTCCCAACATTGTCCGCTGGTCCATTATTCCTAGTTAATTTGTAATATATTTTTCAATCCCCCCCCCCCCCCCAAATTTTGACTCGCCCCCGCAAAATTTTAAATTTTTTTATTTTTTTACCATTAATAAATATTGACCCAATAACTTACGCTTTAAAATTCAAGCCCAGGTGCATTAAAAAAATTTGTTTTAGCCCATTCGTTTCCACAAATCAAGGCCATCAACCCACTGTTCAAGGCCCAATTGAAAATGCAAAACCCAATTTATATAAAATGAAACCCAAACCCTTCACGGCTTCACCTGTTGCTTGGGTTTTTGTTTTTGCCAATTTGAAACTTCCCAAACCGCTAAACCCCTACCGATGTCGTTCGTCGTCCACCAAAGTCCAGCCATCTATCAGCCAAAACTGCTCACTGTTCGTCTTCTCAATGTTCAATTTATTTCGGTAAGTCATAAATCATAAGTGAAAATCGGTCTGTAGCTTACTGTTCTTACTTTTTCTTCTAATCTTCTTCACTTTTTGGCCCTGCAGCTCACTGGTCAAACTCTCACTCTCTCAGTGAATCGATTCAGACCATTAATTTTGGCCCTTGTGTGTGCAGTGTGCAGACTGCCAGCCTTCCGCCCTCAGCCTTCATTTGCAGTGAGAGTGAGGTATGTTTGGTTTATTGGTTAGATTAGATACTTAACTTAGATTATCTACACTTGTAACTTGTTCACATCACATGAATTAGGCATTAGACAATTTATACTCCGCCCCTAGTAGAATAGTCAGTATTCGGTAGTGAATAGTGATTGAATTGAACATTGAATTTCAGATTTGAATTATAAGTACTAATTTGAATTATATTGTGAGTAGTGGGTATTGAAATTAATTTGAATTACTAGGAATATTTACAGCATGAAGAAAATTGATTTATATTTCATATTCCGAGGTCATAATGAAAGACTTAAATACATTAACAGAGGGAACTTTATTCAATTGATTAAACACATGGCACGTTACAATGAAGCTGTGGATGCAGTTGTGTTGAAGAATGCTCCAAGAAATGCAACTTATACTTCTCCTGAGATTCAAAAGCATATGTTATCTCTTCCAGCATCCAAGGTACAACATTTTATTGTAAATGAGATTAGTAATGCCAAATTTTGCATATTAGTGGATGAATCTCAAGATTCATCAAAAAGAGAGCAGACCATTGTTCTTAGATTTATTAACAAAGAAGGTTACATATGAAAGAGATTTTTTTATTTGGTTCATGTTGAAGATACAAAATCATCAACTTTAAAGAAGGAGATACATAGAGTGTTCTCTCAACATAACCTTAGCATACAAAATATCTGTGGTCAAGGATATGATGAAGTTAGTAATATGCGAGGATAGTGGAATGGATTGTAAGCTTTATTCATTGAGGAATGTCCATATGCATATTATGTTCATTGTTTTGTTCATCGACTCCAATTGGCTCTTGTGGCAACAGCTAGGCAAGTAATTCCAGTAGCTCAGTTTTTTGATTACTTAACTCTTATTGTGAGCTTGGTTATCTCTTCTAGTAAACAAAGCGACAAACTTCGAAGCTCTCAAGCAGCTAGAATTGCAGAAATGATTGCCAATGATGAGTTTGAAACTGGAAAAGGAAAAAAATCAGATTGGAACTTTAAAACGTGTTGGAAGTACAAGATAGAGCTCACACTTTGGTTCCATTTGTAGTTTGCTTGTTTTGTTTGATGACACTTGTTTTGTTTTAGTTGATATCATCAATGATGGAAGTACTTTAGCTAATAGGAGTGAAGTTGATGGTGTTAATGATGTCATGACATCTTTTGAGTTGGTGTTTATTCTATATTTAATGAGAGATATCTTGGGATTTACAAATGTTCTTTGTCAAGCATTACAATTTAAATCTCGGGATATATTGAATGCAATGAAATTGGTGTCAGTGACGAAAACTCGACTTCAAAACTATAGAGAAGATGGATGGGATGGATTGTTGAACAATGTAAAGTCGCTTTGTACTTCAAGAAATATAGACATTCCTGATATGGCTTATTTATATAAAGCAGGTCGAGGGAGGACTTCTAAGCAAAAAGATCCTATCACTTTGCAACATCATTACAAAATTGACTTGTTTCTTGCAATACTTGATTTTCAACTTCAAGAGTTAAGAGATAGATTTAAGGAAGATATGATGGAATTGCTTATTCTTAGCTCATCATTAGATCCTAGATACGGCTACAAGGCTTTTGATATTCAGAATATTTGTAAGCTTGCAGATAAATTTTATCCCGCTGATTTTATAGATCAAGAGAGGTTGCATTTGAAAGATCAATTGGAGCTATATCAAACTAAAGTTCAACGTAACTCTCAATTTAAAAATTTGACAACACTTCCCGATGTGTGCCAACTGTTGGCATTGACAAGAAAATCAATGAGTTATAATCTTGTTGATAGATTGATTCATCTAGTCTTGACTCTTTCAGTTTCAACAAGTACAGAACGTGCATTTTCAGCTATGAGTGTCATTAAGACAAGGTTGCGTAATATAATGGAAGATGATTTTTTTGTCTAGTACAATGCTTGTGATATAGTGTTGGAAAATTCTAACATGTTTGGGGCCACACGTAACATATTAAAATGTGTGGTGTTATTATTTAAAGTATATTAGTCAATTAAAGTGATCTACTAAAGATGAATTTTGACTAATGAGTATTAGTTTTCATGGAATTAAAGTGTAGAGATCGAAAATGTGTTTTAGATTGTTGAAGGGGTCGATTTGAAACAAATGAAAGATAATGTCCTTTCATTATCTTATGATTATATGGGGTCATGGTCCCCAATTATTGGTGCGATCTTGAGTTTCTCTACATCCTCATCAATAAAGAGAAAAAGTGAAAAGAGGATACACCAATCAATTGGAAAATCTAACCCATTCAGGCAAATAATCAAATTATCATGGATTGATGTATGTTTTATTTTTTTATTAATTTCTAGGATTTCAACATGGAGTCTAAATTTAGGATTTATATGAGAAATGATTTGATTATAATATTTGGATTGAATCTATAATCCCTTATGCATTTTCTATCAAGTGGTATCAGAGCCACTCCATGATTGAAATTCTTGAGAAATTGAATTTTGAAATTCTGAATTTTATGGGTTATGTTGATTTGATTTCATGTTATTTTATAAAACTTAGCATGTTACTATATGAATTTTTGATATTATTAAGGATTTTATTTCAAAAATTCGGATTTTACAAAGAAATGATTTATAGATCTGCGAAAATCAAATTTCTGTTTTATTAAAAAAAAAATTGTTTCAGCAACGGCTGATGCCACCATCGCTGTGCAGGCACCGTGCGGCGACAGCAACGCTGCTGCTGGCGATGGGGGGAGAGGCCGCCGCACGTGTCCCCCGGTTGAGAGATCTTGGCGGCGCCGGCCAATGGGAGAAGAAAGGTATCTTCTTCCATTAATGTTTCAGATTTTGGAAGATAAGGGGACGAGGCATGGGCTGGAAATTAGAAATTTTAAAGCCCCTGCTTGCAATTTCATATTAGGGTTAAATTTTAAGTTTCAGCCCCTAAGGTTTTAAGTTTATTCAAGTTGGGCCTTAAGGTTATGGGTTTTAATAACTCAGTCCCTAAAATTTAAAGTTAATTCTAATTGGGTATTAAGGTTATGAGTTTTAATAATTCAACCTCTAAAGTTCTGAAATTAATTAGTTTGGGCAATTTAAGTTTTGAATTTTATAATTTAGCCCCTGAATGTTCATAATTGGTTTAAATTGGCCCCTAAAGTTTCTAATAATGGTTTTCAAGCTCCTAAACTTTCCAATTATTAACCCCTAAAGTTTTGAATAATTAATTTTTGGGTCTCTAAAGTTTTCAATGATTAATTAAAGATCCCTAAAGTTTTGAATTAATTAATTTCGACCCATAAAGTTTTGAATTATTAACACTTAGGCTCTTAAAGTTTCAAGATAAATACAATTAAGTATTCCGCTTTTCAAATTTTGATATAAAGGACTCATTTGAGAATATAATATTCGAAAATGACTTAATTGAAGCAATATGTTGCCAAAACAACATCTCTTGTGGAAATTAATTAACTTAGAATATTAGAAGGAATTTGTGTGTATGCTTGTTCATGCGGATATTAGCCAGCCCAAAGGAAGGTTAATATTTGGCCGAATTGTATGCACACTTGTGGTGGTAAATATGTGACAATTATAAGGTTTCCATGTGAATAATAAATCAATCCAAAGATGAGTTTATTATTTGATAGGAGTTATTGTCAATGTTTGATCACTACACCAAGAGTACCACTTACAGTTAATATTACTGTCCAAAGACTTGATATTAATGATGTGCTAGGTATCTTGAGATGGGGCTTACCATTATCTGAAGAAGTAGCTAATGCCAATAATTTCCTTTCCGAAATTGAGAAACGTTTTGCTTAAAACGATAAGGCTGAAACAAACACGTTTTTGCAAAACTTGATTTCTATAAGGTATAAAGGCAAGAGGAACATAAGGGAGTATTTTATGAAGATGTCTCGTATTACTTCTAAACTTAAAGGACTAAAGCTCGAGATGTATGATAACTTGCTCTTACATTTGGTATTGATTCCGCTTCTTGCACAATTCAATTAATTAAGGGCAGTTACAACTGTCAAAAGGGGAAAGTGTACTCTTAATGAGCTCATTTCCATATTGTGTGCAAGAAGAAGAAAATCTAAGGCAAGATAAACCTGACGTTACTCACTTGGCAAGTACTTCTAAGGATAAGTAATAAAGAATAACAAAGTCGCATTCGGTTCGGTTTAATATAAACAGCAAAAGCCTGAAAATGATAAATTTAGCTATAGCTTTTTGTGAAAATTTAGGATATATAAAGAGAGATTGTACTGAATACCATGCTTGGCGTGCAAAGAAAAGTACACTTCTCATTTCGGTTTGTTTTGAAGTAAATTTAATGTCAATACCTAGACACGCTTGGTGGATGGATTTGAATTTCAAACCCTAAATTTCAAAATTTTGGATTTTTTACTTTTTTTAAAACAAATTAGGATCGCCATAGCGTGTAGAACCACGTATGGGCGCTACGACGCTACATTTCGACTGCACGGGCAACGCGACACGCTAAGTGCTAGTTGTCCAAGCAGTAGACAATGCCTCAACTCTATCCATGGTTTTTTTTTTTTGTTAAAACAAATATAAAGAAAAATAAAAATAAAAGATAACGAATGGCAATTAAATTTCAAATCTTGGTACTTAAAGTTTATTTCAGATTACTGATTTTTCAAAATAGATTAGTTGAAGCAATATGTTACCAAATTAATATCTCTTGTCTAAATTTAATTATTTAGAATATTGGGAAGGTTGTGTGTATGTAAATTCATACGGATATCGACCGACCTAAAGGAAGATAAATATTTGGTTGAATTACATACGTACCTGTGATAATAAATATGTGACAATTATAAAGTTTTATTTTATGCGAACAATAAATTAATCCAAAAATAGATTTATTGTTTGACATGATGTACTGTCAATATTGGATTGTTACACTAGGAGTACCACTTACAAGTTAATATTTATGTTAAAAGACTAAATATCAATATTGTGTTCGGTCACTTGTGATAGAGCCCACCATTATTTGAATTTATTGAATGTCTAATACTGATTCTCATGTGAACATTTTAATTAGGTTTAAGTAATATATTTAGTTAATCCATCCATTTCTACAATATCAATTCGATTCATGTGCTTGAACCAAAGTCTGAAGGCTGGAAAGAGAACGTTTATATCGTTCTTGATGGACGATATGAACCTAAACTTTGCGTTAAGGACTGAATAAACAATTATTCTTACGAATAAAGTTATGCTAATAAAAATGAGACTCGGATAAGTAGGATAGTTCAAACCACACAAGTCTTATGATCATAAAGTGTGTAATTCCACGAATATTTAGGGGCGATGTGTTCAATAAGGTAACTACGGCCAAAGAACTTCTTAAAGAAATTAAAAAAAAATGCTTTGTAAAAGGCGAAAAAGCCAAACTAGTATGCTCCAAGCGAATGTGGATTCATTAAAGTATAAGGATAAAGAAAACATAAAGGAGTACATCATGAAGATGTCTCATCTTGCTTTAAAACTAAATGCATTAAAGCTGGAGCTATCTCATGACTTGTTCGTGCATTTAGTTTTAATTTCTATTCCTGCACAATTAAGCTAATTTAAGGTCAGTTATGACTATCAAAAGAGGAAAGTGGACTTTTAATGAGCTCATTTCATATAATGTGCAAGAAGAATGATGGTTAAAATAAGAGAGAACTGAAAGCACTCACTTTATATGCACCTCTGATGACGAGTTACAGAATAAGAAAATTGCATCTGTTTCAATTTAAAAGAAACAACAAAAGCCTGAAAAGGTTAAAACATCAGGTTATTACTTTTGTGAAAATTTGGGACACGTGAAGATAGACTATATTAAAAACCATGCTTGGCATGTAAAGAAAGCACACTTCTCACTTTGGTTTGTCCTGGGGTTAATTTAGTTTTAATGCCTAAACACATTTGGTGGATAAATTTCGGTTGCACTACTCACATAAGTGTGTCTATACAGGGTTGCCTGAACAATCAAAAGACAATTGATGATGAAAGATTCATCTATGTGGGCGAAGGCAAATCAGTTAAAGTTAAGGTTACATGAACTTTTAAGTTATTATTAAAGATTATTTATTATTTGGATTTGTAAGATATATTTGTGGTACTGTCCTTTAGACGGAATTCGATTTCAATTTCTATATTGGACAAATTCATTTACTCTTGTTAATATTCAGTATAGTATTTTGCTTAATTCAAATATTTTGGGTACCAATTCTTTAATAATCTATAATTGCTTAATTCAGTTTGTCTCTCATAAAGAAATCTTGTATGTGAATTTACGTGTTATTAAATGTAAATTAACTAATGAGAATTTGCTTTGTTATGACACAAATAATCAAGTCACATCTCTTAAAAGAAAAACTAAATGCTTATGTTGAATGAATTCTTGATTCCCTTGATTATTTAGACTAAAGTGTTTGTGTTAATTAAATTAAGGGGAAACAAACAAATATAAGGAGGGTATGTGCTAATAGAACTTTGGATGTTTTAGAACTAATTTATACAGATATCCGTGGGTCATTTCCTTTGACTTCTTGGGATGGTCAGTAGTTCATAAAACTATTTTTCCCGTTATGGCTACATGTATCTTGTTCATGAGAAGTCTTAGTCATTGAACATGATCAAAACTTACAAGGTTGGGGTTGAAAATCAACCTAGAAAAAGAATAAAATACGTTAGATCTGATCGTTGTAGTGAATACTATATTAGATATGATGGATCAAGAGAACAATGTCTAGAGATAAAACAGAAAACTTAATGATATGGTAAGAAGTATGACTAGTCATTTCACCTTACCAAGATCCCTTACCATGAATGGCATTATTGAAAGACGAAACAAAACACTTAAGGATATGATAAGAAGTATAGCTAGTCATTTCACCTTACCTAAATCTCTCTAAGAAGAAGCACTAAAGACTGCAGCTTAAATTCTCATTAAAGTTCCAAGTAAAACAGCTGTTAAACGGTTACAAATTTTTAAACATAATTAGGTCAATATTCGATTCTTTGAGAATGTGAAGTTTGCGAGGAGAGATAAGATTTTAATATTAGAAATTTTGTCTTTAAAGAAGGATAAATTCTTGTTCCATATCTTCTTCAAGAACCAATTTCGGATCAAGATAATATTATAAAATCCTATATATACAATCAAGAAATTGTTCTAGATAAACAAATTCAACAACCTCAAGAACAAATGTCATTAAAGAGAATTCACTAGAGAAAGGAGAAAGGCAATTCCAGATGACTTTATAGTATTTCTTCAAAAAATAAGAATGACATTGGATTGATGGAAGATGATCTAATCAATAAATGTTCATTAATTCATACAAAGGAATAATTCTAAAGGGTATATTAATGCCATGAATAAAGAGATAAAGGCCACGAAAGACAATGACAATTGGGAACTCATCGCATTGCTTGAATGTGCGAAACTCATTGATTTTAAATAGATATTTAAAATCAAGAGGGATTCGAATGGGATATGGAGAGATATAAGACTCATCTTACTGTAAAGAAAATTTTTCACCGATTTCTACGAAAGACTCTTTTAAATTATTATGGTACTTGTGATACATTTTGATCTTAAGCTACGTTGATGGTTTATAAATTAAAACAAAAATTTATCTATGGGCTTAAGTAGACTTCCTGTCAATGATATCACAAATGTTATTAAATAATTATCTCGTTTGTTTTTTAGATGAATTCAATTGATAATTGTGCATGTCACAAGTTTAGTGCGAGTAAGTATATTCTTCTAGTATTATATGTCAATGACTTAGTGCTTGCTTGGAATGATATAGTCTTATTATACGAAATCAAGAAATCAAGAAATTTTTGTCATGGATTTTTGAAATGAAAGATCTTAATGACACCTCTTTTATATTAGGAATATAGATACACCGGGATCGATCTCGGGGTATTTTTGGATTATCACAAAATGAGTTATATCGATAATGATTTTAAGATATTTGGGATGCACAAATATAAACCAGGTGATACCCTTATTTTTAAGGAAGACAAGTTTAATTTCAATCAATGCCTTAAGGATAAGTTTAAAGAAAATGAAATATGGAAAATTTAGCAGTTGAGAGTTTAATGCATGTTTGGATTTGCACAAATTCAGATATAGCATTAATTGTTGGAATGTTTGTCATATATTTTAGTAACTCTGTAATGAATATTTGGAAAGAAGCCAATGGGTCATTCGATATCTATAAAAAACTAAGAATTACATGATCACATACATGAAATTGGACAAATTGGAAATCATTGGATATTCTGATAATGGAATATGACTGCACAATTTTGTCACGGTCTAGCTACACATTTTGGATGGAATTGAAAGATCACTTAAGTTATTATATGACAATAACAGTGTTGTATTTCAGTAGGAGCTCGATGATGTCAAAATTTATAGATTTTACATTCCTAGTTGTTAAGGAAAGAATTCAAAGTAGTCATCTTTCTATAAAGCAATTAGAACAAACTCCACGATTGTGGATCTGCTTACTAAAGAACACCACCCAAGGTCTTTCATAAGTATACTCTCATATGAGAGTTGCATATTTTAATGATATGACAGTTTAGTGGGAGTTTGTATTTGATTGTTGTTTGATTCAGACACATCTTATGCTTAAAAGTATTTAGATGATTCTACAGAAATAAAGTATTTAGTTCGATGTCACTCTAATTAAAGTTTTGGTTTGATATCATTAAAGAATAAGGTTGGATCAGTTGAAAATAGACATGTTTGGAGCACATTACATGTTCATGTTACACATCCACACTTGATCTATGTCATTTGATTGTATTGATGACCATTGAGAATGTAGTTATGATAATTGTAACGAAAACAGCTTTGATCATATATTGACATAATTGAAGGACGAGATTGTTCGAAGATTCTTTTGGATATGATAACAAAAGTTTTGAGCTCATAAAGTTATACATATTTATAAGGTAACATATGTGACCCAAGTGAAAGATTGTTGGGACAATATTACGATAGCAAAAGTTTTGAGTTCATAAAATTATACATATTTATAAGATAACACATGGGGGTGCAAGTGGGAAGTTGTTGGGAAAATCTTTATTGTCATGTGGGCTGACATATGTAATTAATTGTGTATAAATGTTAGCTTAAAGTTTAAGTACAAAATTAAAGTGATCTAATAAAGAATTAAGTAATTTGATTTTGGGCATCTAAAAAGTGAGGGTCGAATTATTGTATAAAGACCGAATTCATTAGAATTGTATTTCATGATTGATTGAAATACATATGAAAATATAAATATTATTATGGTCCCAAATTTATATGTGATTCTCATTATTTGTATCATCTCATCAACACAAGAATTAAAAAAAAAAAAAAAAAAAAAACATATTGAAGAGTAAGATTCAAAACTCACAATCAAGAACAAAAAAATCAATAATCAAGAAGAAGGAATTGAAGCAATCAAAATTATGGAACAAGAAACCAAAGCCAAGAACAAGAAGAGTCAATATTCAAGATTAAATGTTAAGAAGCGAAACATGAAGAGATTGCAGTTGATCTTCAAGATTCAAGATTCGGAATCAAGATCCAATAATAAAGAACCATTCTCAATGAATTAAGGTATGTTCCACATTTAACAATTCTCTTGGTGATGACATGGAGGATCTGAAAATTAAGTGATTAGATTTTTAATTTCTTAAAGTTTGAAGTTTCATAAAATTCTAACAATATGAACTTGAACGTGTACAAAAACTTCTAAAGGTCTTAATGTTATATTCGGACACATTTTGAAGGTTGAAACTATTAAAAGAAATTTGAAAACGATTCGAAATCTCAAATTGGGAGGAAAAACTATCTCCGGTAGAAATTAAAATTGGATTAAAATTGAAAAACTAGTTGTTATTGTTAACTTTCATTTGACGAGTAGAACCCAATAACGGTTATATTTTCAATTTTAATTGAATTTTAAGCACGACCGAACACGAAACTAATATTCTGAGCCAGCCAGATGGCAGACCAAAATTTTCTTTGATGAATTGTAAATTCAATAAGGAATTCTTTTATAGGGAGTGGTTCACCTAAAAAAATGAACAAATTTTCTCTTTTTCTTTACGAGCCCGTTTGGTACCGATTAAAATTGAAAATATAGTTGTTATTGAGTCTTACTCGTCTAATAAAAGTTAACAATAACGACTAATTTTTTATTTTTAATCCGATTTTAATCTCTCCCATACGAGCTCTGTAAATATATGTTCTATTCTTTGTTTAGATTTATATTCGTATTCATGTGCGAAAAAATGAGTGATGACAGGTATGGAAGATAAATAACTTAAAAACAACACTAAAGAAACTCTTAATTTATAATAGTGATAAGGTCTCAGTCGAACAAACTTTTGATTCAAAATTCTTTCATTTGTATTGTCTTTGTCAACTATTGCATTTGATAGTGCAAAGTGGATTAAAGAAAATTAAGAATTTCACAATAGAAAATTGACAAATCCGTTTTACGAGTTTTAGCCGTGCCACTCCTTTAGTATTACGAGTGTTCTAAAAAGCGTAAAGTATTGTTAGACGTGAGACATGATAATAAAAAGTGTAAAGTGTGATTAGACTTGGAGGCGAAACTTCAAGTTTTACGAATTTAAGTGAGGCTTTATAAAAAAAATATTTTCTTATTTTTAATATTATTTTAAATTTCTAATCATTTTAAATGATTTAAGAACTAAAATAATACATATCAAACATCTAAAATCATAAAATGTAATATTTACTTAATAATTCCTACCATTAGTCAATTATACATTTTTCAAGTTCTTGAAACGCAAAAATTAGAATATTTTCATAATTTCAATTTTTAACTAAACAAGTCCTACTTAATAAATTTATAAGAATTTTGTACATGTCTTTAGAGTTTGCAACAAAATAACGAGTCACAATATCATAATTACATAATGTAGATAACACAATAGTTTAAATCTTATTTAATTATTTTTAACTTTTGTACAACTAAAATCGTTTAAAAACTTCAAATTTAAGTCAAATGAAAAGTTTTTTAGAAATAAAAAAGATAATAAGCTAAATTCAAATAAAATATTTGAAAACAAAAATCTAATAAAGCGCCCCCAGCAAAGACGAAAGAGAAGATGGAATAAAACTTAGCTGTTTAGGAATTGGAAAATAAAAAAGTATAAGCACGAAGCATGGCGTTTTGCCCAAGCTTCAAGCTTAGGAGGTGCCTAGGCGCTGCCTAGACAAGCACCGCTTAGATGAGTCTTTTAGAACACTGTGTATTACTCATTTGTTTCACGTTGTGAGCTGTGAATGCTTTACAGATTATAGATAAAATGATTTTTTTTTTAAGTAATGACAAATTGAGAAAAAAAAAATTAAAAATTCATAACAAAAATATGCCAATATTGTGCTGGCCTCGGGGTATAGAGTCTCGAATAAAACTAAATGGTGCCGAGTTTTCTTCAAATGAAATTTCGAAAAAGAAATATGTGAAGCTAATTAAAATCGAAGAGTATAAATCTGAAAATGTAATGTAATAATTACTTTGTTAAATTATTCCCATTAGAATAACTTAAAAGTTAAAACACTATGAATACTATGAAACTCATTATTTTAGAATAATTAAATTGATGTATTTAGTACTATTGTGTCTACAGTATGCGATCTACTAAAATCATGTATATAGTTGTGAGTGATCGTTTCAGTTAAAAAAAATGATGATAGCCTTTTTCTTGGGTTTCATTACAAATTGTTGAAATTACAATATGATATAAATAATTGAAAAATAAGTGGATAATAACCGTGGATCATACATAAAGTGATTAAAATTAAAGTCATGCATCCCATCGTGAAGTATTGCATTGCACAAAATTGTAGGATCCCTTGTTTGGGACCTATTTAATCGCTAAACATAGATCAAATCTACTTTTTATCTACACATTTAATGAGATTCACATCACACCACTTAATTTTATTATTTTATAATTTAAACCGATTATAATCTATTCCCAAATAAGCAATATTGTAAGTTTTTCTCATTTACGTTCATTTCCACTTCTTCACGGGCCTCACGGTCGTGTTGAGACAGGAAAGGTGGTCCGATTTACATGGTTAGATCCAAGACTTGTGATATCAAAGCATGAGGGATCTTTTGGGTCTACCCGCCACTAATCCATGACAAAAACTTGCCAATGGGTCTCCCTTTTTTACAGTCTTGAAGCCCAAGTTACCAGTTCTCCCATTGTCCCATTATCTTTCACCCAGCCCAAATAACCACTTCTCCCATGATCCCATAATTTTGACATAGAAGTCGAGACTTATTTTTCTGTCATCTTGACCATTTCGTCAATACATTTTTTACACCTTAATACATCACATATTTTTAGCAAATACTGTTGGATTTTGATACCCAATAAATTTTGGACGATGATGTTGAATAATTTATATCAATGTCTTGGTGATGGCTCGACCCGAAAATAATTTGAAGCCACTAGAAGCAACTTAATTGAGTTAATGTTGCTCGTAGCCCAATACTCGTGGATAACCCAAGCTATTGAATTGGATGGTGATATTAATTGGCCCATTTATTCTTAACATTAGCCATTTTGTTGGAGTTCCAATACTTTGGTTTGTCCACTTGAATTGGCCCACATTTGATGACCTAATTAATCAATATATATAGTAGTTGTGTGATGTGTGTGCAATAGAGAAGAAACATTGAGGTGGCCGCTCTTGGTGGTTCGTTTGAGAGTTCAACCATTACACTTTTTTTCTTCTTCCCTTTCTCATATTGCTACCACCATTTTCCTTTGTGGGGGTGAAAAATAGTAGCAACCGGAGTGTTAAAGTTGTGGGTCAGAACCTTTTCAATTGGTGTTTGTTTGGTTGATTAAACTGAGCCCGGATCAAGATTTCTCAAAAATTTCTGCAACAAATGGTATCAAAGCTTGTGTTAAGAAAACAGTAAAAAATTAGGGCAAAAACCGGCTAGAAAATACCAAAAACGAAGCAAAAAATCGGCAGAAAACTAAAGTGAAAACTATCTAATTTTTCATTTTCTGACCAGGACCTGTAAGCTCATTCTTCGACCAAACCAGAAGGAATCCGAAAAAATAGTGGCATGTTTCCGACTCAGCAGGCGGAGGCAATGTTGGGTAGACCGTGCATGGTGGTCGACGACAACACGTGGGGCTCCGACGACGCGCGTCATATGGTTTCAGGCGACGACTCCAAAAGATAAAATGTTGCGGTGGTGATACGAACCCTGTGATGTTGTTCGTTTTCAATTTCGAGGAGTACGGTGGAATTTGGACGATTTACCCTTCGAGATTCTGTGGCAGGTGCTATTTTGCATTGCCACAGTTGACGTAAGCTTAAGTGCGGATAGTGGTAGCCCTAAAGCAATGAATTTGTATCACTCGACATTTACGGACCTGCAGTTGTGTTTCGCTCGATATCGTGTTCTTTCCCTGTTGTAGTTATGATTTTCGTAAGGGTAACAATTTACTTTTCGCATTAGAAGTCATCATGTATGGTGACATGAAGATTGGGGTTACTGTGAACCATTGCATGTTGCTAGACCTAAGAATTACTTGTTAATTATTTATCTTGGATTTTTTGTGAATTTGTTGCCAATTAATTTTTTCATTATTAGAATTACACGTGACCTTAGGCAAGTTTGTTCGACTATTCTGTGTGAATTGGGTCTATATTTTACTTGAGGTTGTTGTTGATTGCTTTTTGTGTTTGTGCATTTTTTGGTAAAATGACAACACATTTTGAGTTGTGTTTTTTGATGGAAAATATGTGATTTTTTCAATTTAGTAAAATGAGATGTTTATTATAAAACTTTTGATGACAAATGTAGGTCTAAGGCAAGTAAGAAATATTTTTAACTGTAGTATTTTGGACATGTTGAAAATGATTGTCCTACGAATGATAATAAAAGAAAAGATAAGGAGAGTAGTGGGGCGAATGTTGCCACTGTGTCTAGTTATGGCCTGAGTAATGTTTATTGATAGTAAACCTAGTTACTGCATGTATTTGAATGCTTAATTCTGTTACGTTGACATGTTATACTTTCAATTTGTATGTGAGTTGAGATATATGACATACTCATTTTGCTCTGTGAGTGGTGTGAAAAGAGTGTGGTAGTGAGAAAAAAGAGGGACAACCATTTTCTCATTTATCTTTGTGAGCCTGTGTGGTTTGTGAGATTATATGGAGCAACCATATATGGATGATCTTTTTTCTCTTTGTGAGCCACTTTTGTGAATATAGTGGAGTAACTAAATCTTTCTTCTATTCTCTTTGTGAGTGACACTCTCACCATTCCATTTGTGGGATAATCCTTTGTGGATTTTTTAGGCATTAGTGTTAGAATAATATGTGTTGATTTAAATTGAGCTCTAACCATTGTGGTCGTAAAAATTGTTGATTTGCTGAAGTAAGTTTTAGAATGCATTAGCAGTAAGTGTGAGGATGCCCTTTTAGTAATGTGAAATGTAGATGTCGAAGGGTACATTTGTGGTATATATCGGGGATGTGGAATGTGACATTTAGATCACAAATTGAGAGGTGATTAAATGTTGGAATTCTTTATTTGTGAAGACCGTGATCAGGTGGAATGTGAGACAGACATGTCTATTACTTTTATTAGGTAGAGACTCATTATCCACCTTAGGTTGGAAGAAGTGATATTGTGATAGAAGATTATCCCGTGGACTTAGGATATATTGTGGTTTATTAGTTAGACATGAGGTTGGTGATCAGTCTAGTAAGTATGGTGGGCGATAAGAGGATATATGTGTTCTTGAAGTGTAAGCAACACAAAATGGAATATGATAAGTGTGGTGAAATCTTTTCATGTGGTCATTTATGCATTTGTTGCATTTGATTAACTTCGTGTTAATCAATTGTTCTATATGAATGTATTTTTTTTAAAAGATTAGTGTTTTATCATATATTATATCTTAATCGCATGTTTATTTTCTCTTGATTGTTTACTATTATTATCTGCTTCTACTTGAATTTGTTTACCTTAACCCTGGTTAGTACATAGAGCATGACGGTATGTGTTTCGGGTCCGAAACACGAGATAAAGTCTATGATCCTAATTTTATTGATTACTTGATTATACTGTTGACCTATGGTTGATATCTCATTTTGATTATCACAAATAAATTACGTTTATTTCTAACAAATTGGTTTCGAGTGTCTATAGTGATTATTGTATATTAATAAAATTGGAGACACGAGTTTCGAGACGATAGCGATTTGCATGCGACGATCGAATTCGAACTTAAAGATTCGCAAAAGACGCAATTCAAGATACAAGTCCAAGAGAATAAGAACAAGAACTTTGAACTCGAAGAGAACAAGAACAAGAACTTTGAAAACTAAAGTTTAGAAGTTGTTTATCGGAACTTAAATGTAAATGTATTAACTCATCGATTCTTAGCAAGTGCATAAAGCTAAAACTATATTTCATAATTCTTCAATTGCATAAAATCGTTTTAAAAATGAAGATGATTTTGGAAAATGAACATTTTTTATATAGTAAACTAATTTCAAAATCCAGTCATTTCAGTCGACCGATTGGTCAACTGAAGTATCGCGGATCGATCGGCCGGTCGACCGATCGATCAATTGAAGTTTCAGCCAAAACTCCAACGGTTTGATTTTACAACAGCTATATTCACACTTTGATTGACCGAAATTGATCAACCGAAACTTCCTGCAGTTCAATCTTTTGATCTATAAATAGCCACCTCTTTTGCATTAAAAGAAAAACAACTTACAAGAGATATTAAGAGAGCTTATTTATTGAAAATCATTTAATTTACTTGATTCTACATTTTATTTCATTTATTACAAAAGAATTTATTTATTGATCAAACTTATTGCATCTATTTTATCAAGAATTCTATTTTACAAAGAACTTTTCTTAATCTCATATATTCTTCATTCTTGATAGAAGTTTTCTTTGCCAACACTTTTATCAAAGTATAAATCTCTCTTCATACTTAACTTGTATTATTTGTTAAGAGAGATCATAGGTTGAAAACTTTGATACAACAATACAAACTATTTCATTATCCATCACTCATCAAAGTTTACAACATAAACACTTGAGCTTTATTATTTGCTATCTATTGAAGTGTTTACCTAATTCTCTAATACTGAACTTGATTATATCATTGGTTAAAAGAGTTTCTTCAATTGTAAAATTATTGTTTACATTTTGGTGGTTTCAAGAGCTTTTTGAAAACTCAATTGTTATTAAAGATATGTGTTCCTTGTTGTAAGTCACCTAAGAATAAGTGTTCATTATTGTAAGTCGCTTAAAAACAGATGTTCATTGTTGTAAATCACTTAAGGACAGGTGCTCCTTGTTGTAAGTCACTTAAAGATCGATACTCCTTGTTTGTAAGTTACCATTTTAAGTGAATTTAGTCTTACTCGTGTCAGAGATCTTGGTAATGGGGACGTCGAACATATTGTGTATTGAACCCCATTAAATTCGATTGTTATCTTTACATTATTACACTTTACTCTACATTGTCATTTATATTGTGTTATATCTATACTTAAATTAAGTTATTGAATTCGCATATTTATCTCTCGTATTACACTTTGTCTTTGTTTCTTGAGTTTGAATAATTTTGAGACTAATTGTCAAAAAAGTTTCAAAAATCAATTTACCCTCTCTTGGTTAGTTATTCTTAGACTAACATATACAAGTATTAACTTCATGTTTTAATTACTTGCAGGCTAATTGGGTATCAATGTGGAGATTTATTGGATAATTTATATCGACACCTTAGTGATGATGCGACCTAAAAACAATTTGGGGCCACTAGAAGCAACATAATTGAGTTAGTATTGCTCGTGGCCCAACATTCGTGAATGACCTAAGTTATTGAGTTGGATGACGATATTAGTCAACCCATTTATTCTTAACATTAGCCATTTTGTTGGGGGCCCGATACTTTGGTTTGTTCATTGGACTTGGCCCATATTTAGTGACCTAATTAACCAATATGTATATATATCGTGTGGTGTGTGTAATAGAGGAGAAATGGTGAGGTAGTCGTTTTTGGTGCTTCGTTTAAGAGTTCAACCATTGCACTTTTTTTCTTCCTCTCTTTGTGATATTGCTACGGCCATCTTCCTTCTTTTGTGGGGGGTGAAAACTAGTGGCAACCAGAGTGTTAAAATTGTGGATCGGAGCCTCCTCGATAGGTGTTTGGTTGGTTGATTAAAATTAGATTGAATCAAGATTTTTCGAAGATTTCCGCAACAAATAGAAAGACATCTACACGTTTATTTGACTTGATAATATATTATACCTTGATATCTTCCCATTAAATAAAAAAGTGTGATTTGTCAAAATGTCCAAAATTTATTGAGACGACAACAAATTTGAGATAGCACATCTCAACTTGTGGAGGGCAGGCATGCAGTTGCATTGACTAATTTAATTTTGTGTTGCAAGTGAACTTAATTTAAAAAACATGATACAATTCTATAAACTTCCTTTCAACTTGGCAATCATATATCAAAATATTGTGCTTAATAATTATTTGGTCCATTAAACTAAGAAAAATAAAAATAAAAAATTGCTTAAGAATTTATTTTATTATTATTTTTTTTCATTTGGTCCATTAGTGGAAAGCAATATTTCAAGTGTCCCACTATAGGTGATCTTCCATATCTTAGGCTTTTTTTTTTTTCTTTTTCCTTTTTACTTATTTCCAACCCCTATGGAGCATTACTTAGTGGAAGTTTTAGTTGACTACAGCCTCATTTTCAAAATTCGCATGCAATGTGTGGTCGAGATAGATAATTACATTTCGAACTCCACCCATTCCACTAATGAACTTAGTTTTAAGCACTGTCCACTTGGCCATTCCATTGACAAATTATTGGAGTATATTTCACAAATTTTCATTTTTTCTTTTTTTGAAACAAAATGAGATGAACCCTTTAATATGTTGTTTCACAATTACTTTTGTGTTTTTGATGCACAAATAGGTGTTTTTGTGAGCTCTATCTTGAAGCATCAAAGGGAGTATAGTCTTCACAATACCGTTGGGCAAATTTTTTAAATATGATATGGTGTTTTTACAAAAGACTGTCTACGTTTTTTAAAACTTGCTTCCATGATTAAAGAATAGTTAACACGATGAAAACAAAATATAGTGTATAATGTGCAACCTTTAGCATTTCGCTAGATTATAATCTAAACAATTGCTTATAATTAAATTAGACTATCATATATGATGGGGATTAGATAAGACATGGATGGGAGACGGATGGTGCCATTTGTTTTATAATTATTCAGTGTCTTTTTATTTTACTTTAGAGTTTAGGGTGCCTTCTAATACAGTACTTAAGACCTTGGGGATCAATGAAGTAATTTCAATAACGATTGGAATTCGAGCATATCCAATGTGTTCTATACATGCATGGTACATAGATAAGAAAGACTTTCAATCCACATGATATTGGTATCTAACGAATAGACAATATTGAAGTTCAAATTTTATCTCCAACAAAATACGGATATAATTTAAATTTATTTAATAAAAGAGAAAAAAAAAATAAGAAATATGAGAGAGAAAATATAAGAAACGTGAGATATAAAGAGAAGGTCAAATTTTACTATTTTTCTACTGAGTCCCGGTCACTTTCAATTTGTATTGAAGAAGAATGTTTTTAAACACCGTCTATTTTTTTGTAAAACATAATTTTCTAAGCAATATGCGATTGCATTGTAGATACTCTAGCCGACATGGATACGACCAAACGATGTTTTCATCGATTGTATTGAATTTAAATTATAAAGTATTGATTTTTTTATTTTCTAATTTGTATATTCAAATTGGTACTATGCATCTCTCATATTTTACTCTCCTACTACATGTGGTTTCTTTCTCAATGCGGTACACTAGTTTCTCACAAAAGGAAGACGTCTATAAACTTTAATTCCAGGGTGTCAACACCCGTGGACAAAAATACCATTTCAAAAAAGAAGAAAAAAAACATGGGCAAAGACTTCTATATCCAATCAAATTAATGCACTTTAAACAAACACTTTCCATTCCTTTGATTTAGAAAAGGTAGATATTGACAACCTTATTCCCCAGTTCCCAGTCCATATCGAAATATAGACTCTCCAATTTGAATTAACAATTGGTTACTCCAATAATTGAGGTGAGTTGGGTTGTGTTGTGTTGGAGCTTAACCAATCATGAATTTATAAGCGGGAAATTTACATTTAAGTGATTATATAACATTATATACAAATTATTATAATTCCATATGGCGCCTTCCAATTCAGAGTTATTAGGCAGCAACCTCCAAATAACATGAATAATGATATCTATCATTAGCGGTGTTGAACACTAGTTTAGGTGTAAGAATGTCTTTGTTAAGGGATAGAATTTCATATCGAATAATAATAAAAATATTGACCAATTTATAAGAGTTTGAATTACTCATCTTAATAAGGTTTACCTTTTAAGATAAAATCTTAAATCTTAACATAGTACCAAAGCTCGTTAAACTTCAATGAGCAATTCGATTCGATTCAAACTCAAAAAAATTGAGCACACGAATTTCAAGATTGGTCTGTTCAACCGAGCCAATATCTTGCGGAGCATGTTAAGGAATATAATCTCACATCGAATAAAGATGAAAATATAGACCAATTTATAAGAGTTTTGGTTACTCATTTTAATAAAGTTGACATTTTAAGATGAAACCTCAAATTTAACAGTCTTATGTCCTACTAAATTAATTATATCTAATTAAACTTATAATTTAATAACACATGTAATGTCACCTAAATCGATATTAAAATATTGAGTAGCATTATGTATAAAAGAAAGGTATTTTCATTTATTACACTTGCATCTAACGCGCCTTATTTGACTTAACAAATCGATAGTATAAGATGAGTGATCTAGTTCGACTACCTTACAGGATTAACGAGTTGGCCTTTTTGCACGTTTGATGTACGATACTCCTATGGTGTAACGGTTGGGAATCTACTTAATCATGCGCAGCGGAATTAAAGCAAATTTCGATTCCTAAACAAGGATATGCTTTGTATTTAAATAGAAAATGTGATAAGAATTGTACCTTTGATGAATTGTGTAAACTCTTTTGCTGATTCTCGAACTCGAATGATCACGATCTACAATCCAAGCTGTCCAATTGTCCAACCTCCAATGGTGATCCACACAGAGAACAAGAATGACGACTAGAGTTTTCTTTTCTCATGCTAACAAGAATAATGAATTTTTCTTCATTATTTTCAAACCCTAGCAGCCTATTAATATAAATTCAAATGGGCTTGGCCCGTCTCCTAAACTTAAGCCAGTCCAATATTTAATTAATCAAATTAATTAAATTCGGTTCATGAATTAATTAATACAATTAATTAATTCGGGTCTATTAATAAGAAACTCAATTAATTAATTATCCAACACTTGTCAATTAATTAATTTGTGTGTGACACATTAGGTTTCCGATCACGATGTCTAACGACGTGAATTATTATTTTGATTTAATCAAATCGATAAATTAAAATATATCTTTTAATTTATCATCAATTCACATCCGTCGTCCCAATTTGACATCTAGCAATATGTTATGGCAATACATGTGACGAAAAACGTCACGCGGTATGACAAAACCAAATTTGTTCGTTTACTATGAAACTATAATCCTTTCGTCAATACGATCCGACCAATTATGAGATATGGATATGTGTCAATCTCAATTATCGATCATATCTTTTATCCCACTATTAAGTCAATGTAAGTCGAAAACTCCTTTTCGAATTATTAGTTCACCTTGACCAAGGATTTCATTATCAATTTAACTGGATAAAATGCAGATCATAAACTTTTACTATCTAAGAGTGATGAATCCTCTATTGATCATTCACAACATTCATATGATTCTTGACATACCCGAACGATACCGTATTAGCGACCCTTGGCAGAGCAACATCCAATATCACCAAAATATGACTATACTCATATAAGGCACTATGATGACATCGAGTCAAATGACAAATTCCACTACCAAATGTTAGAAATTAACCACCGACACTCAGATAGTTATCTATATGGAATCTCCCAACGGGTCTTTAATGTTTTGTTTTATAACAAAACATACACTTGTTCATTCAAGTATCGCCATACTTTAGCTTGTGAGATCAGTTACTTACTTCATAAGTAAGAAAATGTCACATGTGATGGTCTATTCATAATAACGATATCCGTATCTTGTTATTACATACAACCACGGACGATTTAAGATTCAATCATATGTAATTTGTATCTCACAATCACAACTCTTTGTGATTAGCAAATCATCAAGACTTGAATTTACGGATTCTATTATTTAATTAATTAGAATATTAATTCAATTAAATAATAAATCTTGTCATAAATATACATTAAAAGTGTTTATATCCAAAATTGATTGAATTTAGAGCATAACACTTACAGTAACTTTGTAAAAAGTTGCCTCCATATTAACATAATTAATAATGAAAATTCAAAAGTCTTCAAGGAATTTCTCCTAAAGTTGGTCCCCACCATAAAACCCTTTTTGTTTCCTCATCTTTTTTCAAATTCATTTTCAACCATGTATTTTAAGAAATTCAGAATTTTATCACCTTTTAGAACACATATTTCATCAATTTCTATCAAATATTATTAAAATTAGCATTTAAACCCCTGTTTGACACACATACTTTAAAAATACATTCTTTAAAAACTCATTTTCAACAACGTGTTATTCAATAGAATAATATTTTTCATCACATCAATAATTTTTCCTTACCTTTTAACCTCATATTTTTCATCATATCACTATTTAAAATACATTTTTTTCTCAATAATATCCATCAAACAAACCTTAAGTAAAACAAGACGTGCTAAAAATATTTGAGCAAATGAGTGGTACAAAACATTGATATTTAGGCCAACAACTCAACTGTTATATATATATATATGTGCTCCCTCCATTCCATAAAAATTGGCCCCTTTGTCTCAAATTATAAGTTACTTTTCTTGTTAAAAGTATAGTTTATTTCTTAGTTTTCTAAAATATTCATATTTAATATGACTTCTTATCAACAAATATGAAATATTTCTATTTAAATAATTATTTTATGTAAGAGTATATTAAAGAAATATAAGTAAGATTTATATTTTCAACTATATTAATTACAATTTTTCTATATGTGCAGAGGGAAAAAAAAACTATCATCGTCAAAGGGAGGAAATATATGAATAGACTCTGATGAATGCTATTGAATTGTGTCTTTTCAAGTCTCATTGTTACAAGAAAAGATATGGACATGTTCTGTACCTGCCATTGGCTCACTTTCTAATGTGACCTCGTTGTTATCTTCATTGTCATATTTTTCTTTTTTAAAACAGATATCTCTTTTTTTTTTTCAAAAAAGAGTAGAGTGATGGTAAATAATTTAATAAATGATAACATAAGAAATTATTAGTATGATTGGTGCATTAAATTGAGCCCTTGTTTGAGCCTCATTTTATTAAAAATTCATTTTCAATCATACATTTTTCAATAAAATAATTTTACACGTAAATCAAAATTTTTTCTTATTTTTTAATTACTCGTTCTCCAAAAATCATTATTTAAAAATACAAATTTTTCTTCAAAATGGAGCTCAAACAATGACTGAATAAATATATAGGAATGATTGACCTGTAATGCTTTGATGCTTGACTAGAGTTCTTTAGAGTTTTGATGCAACGGGAGTATGGTGAAATATCAGAATTTGATGTGCCCAGACACATTTTATTTGCCTGGAGAACTCGTTCTCATCGAACCGCCTAACGCGAACCTCGTACAAATGGGACAAAGTAGTAATTGGCCTAATAGAATCATGTTATAGTGATATAACACTCGACATAATAGTTGATATTATGTCTCATGACATTATATCATTTGACTGTTTAAAATATAGTCAGCTTTACCATCCAATCACATCCGGTCGCATTTCCTTCTGAGGCAGTTCCTGCCCTAATATTAGGTTGTTGGGGGGCTCCACTCTTTATCCCTACGTCTCTCCTATAAGGCCTTCATAGTCTGCTATCTGGATAAAATTGGTGTCGTCCTTTCTTAGCTCACAAAAAGAGCCATTGTTGTTGGTTTGACTTTGATTTTTCTCCATTTAGGATCTCCACATCTTGTCCACTTGAACCTTTGTTCCGTGAAACCATGGTTTCTTGCGTGGCTCTTCATACTTGTACTTCAGCAATGTCGGATGGTGACAACACTTTTTTTATTATTATTATTTTTATTTTTTAGAATCTAACTTATCTTGGGTCATTGAACTTCGATTTAACATCAATTAGTGAGATGTTAGACACTGGAAAGTTGATGTCTTGAACGTAAAGATAATGGCGACTGAAGTAGCCTTCCACATGGACTTGGTCAATAGTACTAATAGTCACCAAACTTTTACATCAACCGTAATTAGGTCACTGAACTTTAATTTAATAGCAAATAAAACTCCAAGTTCACAATATTATTTTTTAATGTATTGTGTTTTTCTACTACTTGTTTCATATCTACTTATTTTAATGTTCTCTATAGGATTAATTGAAAATGGACAGTAATTTGTGAATACTACCAAAAAAAAAAAAAAAAGTTAATTATCATAGTTGCTACTATAAAAGGTGCAGGAAATGAAACTACGGTCGTATTGCGGCTTCGTTCTTGAGATTTTGATTTTGGTATCAGAAAAGGCTATTCTTTCTCGGGATATCCACACGAGTTGTTACCTATTTTCAATTAATCCTTTATAGATATTAACAAATGTTGATATAAAATAGATAGTAAAAGATACAAAACATAACAAAGTAATATTGTTAAATTAAAATGCTTTAATTGGTGTCAAAATTGAAATTCAGTGACCTAAATTCAGTAGAAGGCCACGTTGCTGCTGTTAGCTTTAATGTCTATCTTATCAACTTTTGTTACGTTGTCTCACTAATGAAGTGATCTAACTGTCTTTAAATCGAAGTTCAGTGACTCAATTGCTAGCAATTGAAGTTAGTGCACTAATTGCAAGTGAGGTGAAAGTTTAGTGACCGGTGGTACAATTTTAATTCCATAATTGATTGAGACTTTTGAATTTTTTTTAAAAAAAAATTTCCTAAAGGATTTTACGGATGAGGTTTGAATCCAACTTACTTGAAAATAGCTCTTACCACTTGAACTAAGCCTCGACCAAATAAATAACTATATCCACTAGGGTTATTCCCCTTTGCTCGGGGAAAGGGCGCCCGAGTCTTTCCCCAGGCAAAATAGCATGGCACATATCCACTATACTCACCTATGTAAATAAAGAATAATGCATATAACACCAAGAGATATGCTACACTTACAGAAGGGGGTGTGGTGATTGGTTTCGCAGATACTGACAAATGGGGGAATGAGCCCCACACATGTGAGTGAGTGTAAAACTTTTCTAAAAATTTCTTTTGTACATATGGATTAATCCATAACATTAATGGTACTAAAACATTAAGTAACTTTTTAATTTTTATATTTAATTAAATTTAAGTGGACCTATTGCATTCATCTATCTAGACTCCAATTCAAGTGAAAGTGAAGGTCCTTCTTAATTGTGCAATAAAATTAGAATTCATTTTAATTACTAGATAGTAAAAGAAAAATCTGGGTGCCAGATAGTTTATTCTATAAATACTTAAATAACCTACATCTATCTCTCTGTCGGGAAACAGTTGAGAAATCTATCTGATTCATTTTCCTATGCTTTTTATTAATGTCAGAGTAGTGTTTATGCCCTCACTAACTGACCAGGTTCCTTGGGAACTCCTCTACACCCTTCTCTCTTCTTCTAAAGCAGTGACCGTTTGACCACAGCAGAAAACAAGGGACTGTCATTTCTTGATTTTTTTTTTTTTTTTTTTCTTCCTTCTGGGAATATGGGCGGCGCCGGCGGCGAAAAGAGTCTTCTGCAAAAACACCTACACCTGCTCCACCACCACCACCATAATTGTGGAAAGAAGCAACAAGTGAGAGATGTGCCAAAAGGGTGTTTGGCTGTCATGGTTGGGCAAGGGGAAGAGCAGCAAAGATTTGTAATTCCTGTAATTTACTTCAATCACCCACTGTTCATGCAGTTGCTCAAAGAAGCTGAAGAAGAATATGGATTTGACCAAAAGGGCACAATTACTATTCCTTGCCATGTCGAGGAATTTCGATCTGTTCAAGGTTTGATTGACAAAGAGCACAACTGCAGCCACCACCACCATCATCATCATCATCATCATCATCATATGGGCTGCTTTAGGGTTTGATGGACTAAATTGTATATAAATTCCTGAATTCTGGGCTAGTTTCTTAATTTGGTTTTTTTTTTTTTTTTCTGAGTTTTTATTTTGTGGTAGGTAAAGACAGTTTGGTGCCGTAAACAATGACGTTAATGCTGTAAGCTATTTATGTAATGAACGCAGCATGCAATTGTTGCTTGCAGTTCATGCTTTTGTTCACTTTAAGCAAAAATTGTCATGAATCTTGCTCATTTTTCCTTTAATTCTTTAGTTTTATATCTCTAAATTATTAACATGAAAATTATTTAATGTCAACTGCATACAATATTCAATAGTTATCTTGAGTTCAAGTTTGGTGTCCCGAATAGACGTCTTTTCATTTACTGAGAAAATGTGTAGAGGCATTAACTACAAATTTCAACTCAATTATACATCCCAATCGTCTTGACTCGGGATTAGTAAGGTGTCAAATTAAGTGAGAGGTGCATATGCATCTTATCTTTTAAAAGGTTAAGTTATCAAAAGAAGACATGTTATTTATTTAAATACTGCCGTCATCGCCTCTCATATAAGTTGAAAATCATATATAAATAATGCTACATAGCACTGCTGGCAGTTAGAAGGACCCTAGGTGACAAAGGGTTCATTTATTATTGCACGATGAATGAAATTATGTCCATGTTTGATAGAAATTAAAATCAGATTTTTTAAATAGATTTAATAAGAGTTGATAAAATGTGTAGTTAAAAAGTTATGGATCTCATAAAATGTGTGGTTAACAATAACTGTTAACTTTGACTTAAATTAAAACCTGAGTCCCTGTTTGATTCACATTCTTTAAAAATATATTTTTTCAAAACTCGTTTTTAATCATAATAAAATAATATTTTTCATCACACTGATAACAATTTTTCTTACTTTTTAATCACATATTTTTCATCATATCACTATTTAAAATATATTATTTTCTCAATAATATATGTCAAACACAATTTTAATTTTCACCAAACAAGGCTATATCTCAATTCATTCATCATACAATGAATCAATGGCCCTCATTGTCAACTTGTCACATAAATCCAATGGTGGTATTACATTTCATGTATTCATGTGAAAGGTACGACAAGAGGGGGATTTATGAATTTTCATAAATGAATAACGGGCAAATTTATAAACATATTTATTTAGTCTTCGCTGTTTATAAATTTAGTTAAAGTCAAACTTAATTTCAATTACACATTTATAATAACTACTCATTATTATTCTTATGAAGTTCGCTACTATCTTCTTACCATTCCTCTTTATAAATTATTTATAAATTTATCAAATGGAGAATTATTAAACTATAGCCCATGTTTGGTGGGAATTAAAATTATTTTTTTAGTAGATTTTGATAAAAATTGATGAAGTGTGTGGTTGAAAAGTTGTTGATTTCAATAAAATATATAATTAAAATTAATTATTAACTTTAAATTAAATTAAAATCTGTATTTTAATTCCTATTAAATGAGGCCACATATTGACAGTTGAGCAGTATCTTTGATGGTGTGTGTGCAGGTGTTCCTATGTTAGTAATTATTATGTGGGTAGATATGGACGAAGATAATTAATTTAAGCGCATTAATGCAGCATCAGTACTGTTAGAATTTCGCACAGCAAGGAATTGGGTAGGTGATTGATGGCACAAACTTGACTCTGTTTTTCTACCTACGTACAAATGGCAAAACTGAATCCACAAAATTGATAGTTCATTTTGACTTTTCAAATTTTTCTACTATGTGTTTGATTGGATTGAATTTCATTGCATTGCAATATAATTTGAGTCACATTCTCATTTTTATTTACATTCTTTTACTCATTTTTAATTACACATTTTTCAATACAATAATATTTTTCATCACATCAATAAATTTTCCTTCTTTTTCAATCATATATTCACCATCACATCACAGTATTATTATTATTATTATTATTATTATATATATATATATATAATTCTCTCCTAGAAAATGTGCATCAAACACACTATAAATGTCAAAATTAAACTTTAATTAATAGCGTTGAAACTACACTTACTATATACCTATCCACCATTCTAATATATCACATTATTGTAATGTCACTTACAATGCAATTCAAACAAGAACAAAACGTTTATAAATAGTTGCTCGTTTAAGAATATTAATTTCAAATTTCAATCGTTCGTTTAATCTTCTAGACAGATCGAATGACTAATGTGAACATCATAATCTATATTGCCCAATTAGGCATTGGAGTTCATTTTAAAAGGTCCACAAATAGTTCTTTTTTATAGGATAGATAAAACAATTAGATATTTTTTTCATACGTAATCGAAATAGGATTTTAGATGGATCGATTGCTAGTTTGAACATAATCCACACTAATACCATAATAGGTTTTAGAAATACATATTAAAATGTCAACTTTACTAATAGGAGGAGTTCAAACCCTTATAACCTTTGTATTTAACCGGTGTCGTATCTAAATTTAAGAGAATTGTTAGTGTGACCCGAATCTCGTTTGGTATATATTGATGGATTGGTTGAAGAGGCCTTGAAGAAGTCAAAAGATGGAGTAAGGAGATTTTTTTTTTTTTTTTTTTTTTTTTTTTTTGGGTGAGTGCCAATCAAAAAGAAAGAATTAGAATTGGATTAGTCAGGATTGAGATGTTTGACAGAACTATCAGGACACTTAGTGATGTGAGGCATGTTCCAGATCTAAAGATGAATCTCATTTTTATTTTTAACACCCTTGATTTAAAGGGGGGTACAAGTATACTAGTGAAGGTAAAGTTCCAAAGGTCAGCAACAGTGCTTTTATTGTGATGAAAAGAAAAAGAAGCTTAGCCCAATTATATGTATTGTAGGGATCTACAATTACAAAAGATGCATTTGTCACCATTTCTTCCTTGTCTGATGAATAAGTTACTAAACTTTGACATATACAGTTTGGGCATATGAGTGAGAATGAGACGCTGAATTGAGTAGAGGATGACTTCTTGATGGGCACAATATTTGCAAGTCGAAGTTCTGTGAGTATAGTATTTTTGGAAAACAGAAAAAGGTCAGATTTATTAAAGGGAGTCACAATATGAAAGGAACACTTGATTATATTCATTTTGATCTCTAGGAACTAGAAGAGTGCCTTCTAAAAGAGGTGCATATTATCGGTCCAAAATAATTAACGACTGCTCTAGAAAAGTTTAGGTTTTCTTCTTGAAACATAAGAGTGGTGTCTTTGCTACTTTTAAGTAGTCGAAGACAATGATTGAGAAGCAAACTAAAAAGTAGGTAAAATATCTTCTCACAGATAATCGATTAGAGTTTTGTTCGAATGAATTCAATAGTTTCTTGTAAGTCGAAGGGATATTGAGGTACTTGACAGTGCATGGTATTCCGCAACAAAACATTGTGACAGAACAGATGAATAGAGTCTTGATGGAGAAAGTTCGTTGTATGCTTTCAAATATTGGGTCGCCTAAGACATTTTAGGATGAAGCTGCTTCTACAACTTGTTTCCTTATCAACCGTTCTTCCTAAATTTCTATTGAGAAAGGACTCCAGAAGATGTATGGTCTGGTACTTCTCCTAGTTACTCACTTTGAAAATATTTAGGTGCCATGCGTATGGTCATTTAGATAATAGAGAATCGAAGCCAAGGTCTAAAAAGTGCATATTTCTTGGTTATAAACTTGGTGTTAATGGATATAAACGTTAGTGTCTAGAAATAAATAAGGTAGTTATTAATAGAGATGTTGTGTTTAATGAACACACAATGGTTCACAATTTACCTCTAGGAGATTTTGGTAATACAAATCAACGGAAACAATTGGATACTCGAATGGAGTTTAAGATCAGTTCAAGATCTAAACCAGAGTTTTCAACTCAATCTAGTTTAGAAGTAATTGAGAGTACCGCTATGACACCATTATAAAAGGTACCACATTATTCGATTACTAAAAATAGACCTAGAAGGGAAATTAGACCTCTACAAAGGTATGGGGAAGTTAACTTGGTAGCTTATGCATTAAATATGGCTGAAAATATTAATTCTAGCGAAAAGCCTGCTACATACACAGAATCAATAGGTTGCAATGATTTTAATAAATAGGTGATTGCTATGCAATAGGAGATAGAATCACTTCATAAAAATGGTACGTGGGACTTAGTGAAATTACCTAAAGAAAATAAGGTTGTTCGTTGTAAGTGGATGTTCAAAAGGAAAGAAGGTATACTAGAAGTTGAAGAATCCAAGTACAAAGCAAGATTAGTGGCTAAGAGTTACAGTCAGATTCCAAGAATAAACTTCATAGATATGTTTTCTCTGGTTGTAAAGCATAACGCAATTAGAGCTTTACCTGGTATTATGGCTATTCATGATTTAGAGCTTGAGCAGTTGGATATGAAGACAACATTCTTGCATGGAGAATTTGAAATGGACATCTATATGGCTTTTTAGTCACAGGAAAGGATGACTATGTAAATTCGTTGAAGAAGTCCCTTTTATAGCCTGATGCAGTCATCGAGATAGTGGTATAAAAGGTTAGACTCATTCATGACTAATCATGAATTTAAAAGAAGTGTTATAATAGTTGTGTGTACTTTAGGAAGTGTGGTAATGGGTCATTTATATATTCACTATTGTACGTCGATGATATGTTAATAGCTATAAAGGATAAAGCAACTGTAAGAAAGGTGAGAGCTTGGCCGAGTGAATAATTTAAAATGAAGGATATGGAAGCAGTAAAGAAGATCCTTGGAATGGACATCTTGAGAGATATGAAGGTTGAAGATTATACTTGAGTAAAAAAGGTACATTGAGAAAGTACTCTATTGCATCTCATGTGTTCCTTATTCGAGAGCAGTTGGATTGCTCATGTATGCTATGGCTTGTACACGCCCGGCAAATTCTGACAAAGAACATTGGAAAGAAGTGCATCGAATTTTTAGATACCTGCGTGTCTCTACTAATGCTTGTTTGCATTTTGAAAGAAATACAGATGAAGTCATTGGATACATTAATTCAGATTTTTTAGGAGATCTTGATAAAAGGATATCTCTTACATGGTATATGTTTATCATTGATAGTTTTGTTATCAGTTGGAAGACTACTTTACATAATACAATGGCATTGTCGACTGTTGAGGCAGAGTACATGGATATTACATATGTGGTTAAGGGGATTGTTAGGTGAAATCAATGAAAACTTGCAGATGTCTACAATTTTTTATGACGATCAAAGTGCTATTTTTCTAACAAATGATCAGATGTTTCACGAGAGGACAAAAAATTGATGGAAGGTATCATTTTGTGCATGATATGATTGTTCGTGGTGATATTGTAGTGAGCAATGTTGACAAAGGCACTCCTTGTGGCCAAGTTTGAGCATTGCTTAGACTTGGTTGGTATTTGTTGCTGAATTACCCATTTGGGACTTGTGTGGAAGAGGTGGAGAATTGCTCGTTGAAGAGTGAAGTATAATTCTTTGCATGTCAAGGTGGAGATTTGTTAAAGTGTAACTCAAATTTCGGAGGATTGGTTAAAGAGGCCCTTGAAGAAGTCTTTGGGTAGAGAGTAAGTGCCAGGCACTACCATTCGGGCACCTAGGCACCATTCAGGAAGAAAAAAAATCAGAATTAAGCAAGGATGAGGCGTCCGAGCATTATACTGCAGTACCTGTTTTGCGGTCTGCAAAATTTTAAAGCTCTCATTCCATTTAAAACACTATAATTATGGTTGTATATATACTTTACGACTTGTTGGCTCTTCATAGCATTAGAAAACATTAGATTTTGATTAAGAGTATCAAATCTTGTAACAATAATCCATATTTTGATTAGTGAATTATTCTTATCTGCCCGTGATTTTTTCCCGTTTTGAGTTTCCACATCTTGTGTTCTTGTGTTTGGGTTGATTTTCATATTGTCATACTACCTCGTTATTCTTTAATAAAAATTGCTTTAATGGCAATTCATTTTGAATAAATTAAGTTGTCGTGAACTGAAAGATGTAGATAAAATTGTTGACACAAAAATTAGAGAGTTCAACAAATTGTGTTAAGAAATATGTTCAGATTTTCATCTAGTATAAGGAACATGTCAGTGACGAGTTAAAATATTTTGAGGACTTGCTCGTCACTTTTGAAGGTAACATCATATGTTCCTCTCCTCAATATTGGCTGAGGTGGGTGATTATGATGAGTGCCTTGTCTTTTTTAATGTTAGGAGTAAAAAGGGGAATTTGGGTGTACTAAGCCGTAAAGATTAAAATTTAGATTTTAATTTAAGTTAAAGTTAATAATTAATTTTAACCGTATATTTTATTGGATTCACAATTTTTGAACCCTACATTTCATCAATTTTTATCAAAATTTACTAAAAAACTGATTTTAATCCTCACGAGTTAGGGGTTAAAGGAGGGCACGGATCAATCAAGAAAAGTCTGTTGTAAGTGATATCTCAAAATATCTATGCAAATACCTTTGGACAAAAATATCTGACATTAGCCACTAATCGATCGTGTTAAGTCAAATAGCCCAATTTACGTCATATCGTTCTCGTGACTTAAATACCAACAAATTAACGCTTGAAAGGGGTGGGGTCTTTAACCTCCGATCTTGTGAGTTTCATTCATCTCTGAACACTATTTTTTAAAAACAAAAGTCATGTGTTCAAACTGAAACCAATTTTACCAACTGATGACAACAATTGAACTCAAAGTATTTGTTTTGTGTTATGGTTAACTTTTCAATATGCTGACAAAGTTATCCAAATTCCATTGGGAATATAGAGCCCGTTTGATACCGATTAAAATCTAATTAAAATTGAAAATATAGTTGTTATTGGGTCTCACTCGTATAATAAAAGTCAATAATAACGACTAATTTTTCAATTTTAATCCGATTTTAATCTTTACCAAACGAGCTCATAATATGACCACAAGGACACAATATAACAAAAATTCCAACTATAATTCTAGGTATAATTTGAACAATTTTAGATAATCTAGACTTGTAAAATTAAACATCAAATTACATTTAATATGTGCAGAAAAGAGCATTATTATTATTATTATTATTATTATTATTATTATTATTATTATTATTATTATTATTATCTCTAGGCAAAATATTTCATTAATCCGTAAGCCATTGATATATTTCTCCATTGAATTTCATTTGCAATCATTGAACTTTAAGCGAATTTTCAATTGAGATGTTAATAAATTTAGTGATCTAGTTGAGATTTTGTTGAAAGTCAAGTGACATGCAGATAAAAGTCACTCCCTAATGTGTTGTCTATGTTTTTGGACTTGATAATTTATGGCTAATTGAGCATATTTCTACCTAATTAGTTTAATTGTGGGCAAAACTCAAATTTGGATACAATTTGCTCAAAAAAAAAAAAAAAAAAAAAAGGGCAATTTTAAGCTAACTTGGAGTTGATTCGAAAAAAAAAAATTGAAGGGTAATTGAATTGCAAGTGATTGTTAAGAAGCATTGAGAGAGTAGTCGGAGGGAATTCAAAACTTTCGGGAGTGAGATTCAATATTTGAAAACTTTGAAGGACTAAATTGCACATTCTTGAAACTTGTGAAAGACCAATTCTAGATGGTTATGGGAGTTCAAGGACCAATATGATAGTATCTAGAAGTTATGGGATCAATATTGAAGATGTGGATGGATCAAAATTGGACGAAAATGGAGAAATTTGGACCAGAGTGCAACAATATGAAAGTTGAGTAACTAACTTGGGCATGTTGAAAAGTGAAAGGGCCAAAATTAATGGTACAAAAAGCTTAGGGATTTAATGTTGAAAAGTAAATGAAAAGAAAGAAAAGACACATGAAAATACAAAAATAGGAAATATGCGCATTGGTGGGCCCCAATTTGAAGGAATAAAAGGTTATGTTGACGTGAACCACAACAAGCGAACCACTGTCAACCACGGTAGGTCAGTTGTCGCTCTTCATGCATTTTTTTTTACTCATTTTTGAGGCATAACTTCCAAGACATTCCTAGCCTTTGTTTGAGCCACGTTTTTTTCCATCAAAATGCATTCTTAAACAGTGATTTGATCACATTACAATTCTACATTTTTCAATGGAATAATATTACATCCAAATCCAAAAATTTTCCTTATTTTTTAATCACGCATTCTCTATCATAACACTATTGCAAAATGCATTTTTTGCAAAAAAAAAAAAAAAATGGGTTCAAACAAATCCTTAATAATGACCTCGTCTATGACAAATAAAAGAGAGGACAAGTATTCTGAAATAGAAAATTAGAGAGAGAAATGAGAGAAATCATAGGAAAAATCAAGAAGTTAGGGGCATGTTCTGTTGTGTTTTAAGTTTTAAATTCATTTTAGATTTTATATTTTGAGCGTCCATTTTAAGATTGTTGAAAATGTGTTCTTTTTGTATATCGAAAAATTATTTTGAAAATACCCAAAATGCGTTTTGAAATTTTTTGATTTGATTATAACTGAAAACATTCAAAACGACAAATTTGTGATTTTGAATTTTATTTGTAACTTTTTAACTTATTTTTAAAAACATTTTTTCGAAAATAAGAAAGAGAAAGCATTTTCACTGTTTTGGAAAATCGAAAATAGAAAACGACTTGAAAATAGTAAAGAGAACATTAACATGCCCTAAAGTTTTCAAGTTCTTAGTGTTAAAAAATGCAATTTTTGGTGCAATATCATCAACTTTTTCTCGTTTTTCCTTCAAACCAATGATTTACATCAATTAATTCTTATATTTTTCTTCTCCCATGAGGGTTAACCATATTCAAAGTTAAAACGAACGATATAACCTAATTTTGAACATTAAATTTCAATTCTCAATATTTTTTAATTTTAATTTCTTCCGTGTGATGATTTTACTTGTATTCTTTATTGACTTTGAATTGATTACTAATTCATAGATATTGTGAATTTGTAACGAACTTATAGGTGAGTTATATGTATTTAGACAATGTAATATAATCGACTATCTGATAACAGGTAGAGATGCACTTCTATTATTATTGAGGTCTTTAATTGAATTCATGATAATTTAATGTGTTTAATTGAGACTTATTATGATTCACGTAGAGATATAATGAGTTAGCTCGATTAGACAAGATTGACTTGAACTTAAGATCGGTACATTGATTTAATTTGTAAGTTCGACCAATAGAATTTTAGGAATCAAGTTTGAGAGGTAAATTTAAAGAGAATAACTATAGTAAAATTGTGACTCCTAGCACTTTTCCTACGTACGTTAAAAATTATAAATTAAACGCACTTTTGAACTATTTTCTTATATTTTATAATTTCTAGTATATAATTAAAATCAATCTTAATTATTTTGATTCGAATAGAAGTTAGGAATAGTTTAACTAATAGTTAGGTATATAGTTCTCGTGAGAACGATTATCCAACTAGTTCTTGTCAGCGATATCGTATACATGCAATAGAAATCACGAAACAAGTTTTTGACACTGTTGCCGAAAAATATTATTTTTAGTACTGGTTTAAATTATTTTTAGCTCTAGTTTTATTTTATTTTTTATTTATTCTTTTTCATTTTCAATTGATGTAAACGAAAAGAAGTAAGAGATCAGCAACACCATGAGATGAGAGATCTTGACTTTAATGACATCAACATACTATTGGAAGATATCTTCGCAATGCGACAATTTAATACGAAATGATATATTGCACTTGTCGAAGTTGTTGAGGGTTACTTGCCCGCGAAATTGTCACCCCCAAATCATTAGCAAGCATGACTTGGCTTTTAGAAAATTATGGGAATCACCTCAACTGGGTTTCCAATTATAAGGTGTGAACGCGACCCAGATGAGTTCGACCGGTGAAAAGGTGTGAAGCTGCATTAAATGAGAATTGCTTGTTATTGGCCATACTAAATGAATAGAAGAAATTTCCTAGGATGATCCAAGCTCGTAGTTATGAAAACCACCTCTACTGACGCGCGTCCAAGTACAGGGTGTGAAGGGAATATCTTTGCCATGCAACGACTTGAAAGGATGTGAGCCCAGATAAGTTCAGATGATCCATGTCAGTAGTACAATTCATACTCACAAAAATGCAATTCGGGATGGGAATAACACCTAATTTTTGTTGGTCGCAATATAAAAATAGTGATAATTGCACTAATCCCCAACAAGAAAGGAAAACTTTCCATTAAAACTTTCTTGTGCAATTGTTCAAGATTTTGGATAATTGACCGATCATACAACTCGAAGATTGTTTCGCGCGGCATCGCTAACAATTAAAAGAAGGTTCAGACGATTGTGTAAGGAACAGACCTCTTGAAACAAAGTCCTAAAAAGAGTGCTTTATTGATGAAGATTTACAATGAGCGAAGCGCAAAATGCCTTCAATGGGCGCAAGTACACAGAACAATTGAAAGTTAAATTCGATAAAAGTAAAAAAAAAAATAAAGATTACATATTCTCTGTTCAAGAGTGTTTGATTCGGGGGCCTTTTTCTATGCTTTCTCTTCTTGCACTGTTTGAATTGCTTGTAACTGGAATTCTGGATCGTGGGACATGATGGGGTTGCCCATTAACTGTCTTTGTAACCGTCGCTTAATATGATAGTTTGCTTAGATCCTAGGCGATAATAGCTCCATCGCCCTGAACACTCATAAGGTGTTATATTCGCCCAGAGTTTGGGCATCTAATAAACTTGGGCAATGATAGACCTTTGCTATATTACTCCATCTTGGACCTTTTACATGGTCTCTTCTAGGCCTATTCTTCAAACCTATCAATTGGGCTTCATTCCTTGGGCTTGCGTTTTTATGTGTCAACAAAGATATACAAACTACAAAATAAGAACATTTTGAGAATGAAGACTAAATCCTAACGGAGCAAAATAAATAAGTGATATTCAATGAAGTTGGAATTATCATGCAATCCTCTTACTTCATAGTTTAACCAATCCAATCTCAAATGTCCATTACTTTATTGTGCGAAAAGGGATATTAACCTTATAGTTCTTCAAAACGATCCCCCAAACACGTAAATAGTTTAGTAGCTTTATTTTACTATAACGATTTGGAAAGGAATCGCTTAATCAGGATAATGTATTCTCATGATTTCTTACACCAAATTTTCAAAATCTGGTTTTTGCCGACTGGACATTAAATCGAGCAAGCCTCAGCCACGAAACCATATTGAAATCGCTCGAGCGAGTCTTAATTCCACCAATTTATTATTTAGCCATTTCCCTTTTAATTGCCATACACACCATGCAATTTACATTATTTATTTGAATAATTTCCAAAAAGAAAAAATCTATAAATAAAATATTAACGCATATGTTACCTACTTACCCTTACATGTCACCCATAAAATGTTGTTTACTAATGAAAATTTGAAATATTGAATTTAAATGAAAATGAGGTATTTTTCAAAAAAAAAAAAAAAAATGAAAGAAGGCAAATTGTTACATATTGCTTTTTATAAAGAACAGGTATTTTTTCAAAATTTTGTAAAAAGACATAAATTTCAATTGTTTTTGACAAAAGTAAAGTATTTGTCATGTTTCCCCTACAAAATATTACATAATGGGCTTATAATATGCAATGTAGGCCTATCCCATTAACCAGGTACTACGGCTTAGGGACTAATGAATCATGCTAGGTTTCAAGGTTTTGTTTTTGAGGAAATTACACCTAACCCTACTTTTAAATTACCATTTTCATAAATCCTTAATAAAGTTTCATATTACAAAAATCAGGTTTTAATTAATAATTTAAAAATATTTAAAATTTTTTATTTTTATATCTATCTACAATAAATTCATTTATATAACTCCACATACCCTATTTACCCATACCCTAAAATCAATTAATCCCTCAACCTCTCCACTCTCAATACCGCCGCCGCCGCCCCTTTCTCTCTCTCTCTCTCCCCATCTATCGAATCTACCCACAGTGTGGTGGTGAAGAGATGTCGCCGCTGTAGAAGGACAATCAGTCGACGTTTTCCGCCGGCCCCTCTCTCTCTCTCTCCCCCCATCTATCGTATCTGTCGTTCGATCCAACCATCGACGTTTTCCGCCGGCCACTTCACAGAAGCCGTGAGCCACTTCTTTTTTCTGTCTTCTCTCCCTCACTTCGTTTCGCGCGCCCAGATCTGTAAATTATTTTTAGTTTTCGAGTTTGATGTATTGGATGGTTGTGGTGGTTGCAGATCTGTTGGGTGTGCAGTTAGGTGTGTGTATGGGTGCGACGGCGATCGTGGTTCCGTGGTGCTGCCGTTGCAGTAATGGTGAAGTAGTGGTGGATGTAGTTTTGGGGTGATGATAGTGGTGGTGGGAGGGTGTGGTGTCTCTGTCTTCTCTTCCTCACTGCGTTCTCGAGTTTGATGTATTGTAGATCTGTTTTTGATGCATACATGTATTTTTCTTGGAATGTTTTGATGTATTGGATGTAACTAATGTGTGTATGGGTGCGGCGGCGATCGTGGTTCAGTGGTGCTACCGTCGCGGTAATGGTGAAGTAGTGGTGGTTTTTTGTGGATGCTGTTTTGGGGTGGTGATAGTGGTGGTGGGAGGGTGTAGTGTTTGATTTATTTGAGATGATGTCGCTATTGACCGACGACGGTGGTGGCAGGGCTGGTGGAGGCAGTGGCGAAATGGTGGTCACAAAATGATTTGGTGATGGTCACAAATGATTTGATTATTTGTGACCAATAAACAATTTGTGACCAATGAATTCAATAAATTGTGACGAGTACAAGCCGTGTGACCTAAAAATTACTAATTTGTGACCTAAAAATTATTAATTTGTGACCAATAAATTGATGTTTGTGACCAATAAGTTTGTCAATTTGTGACTAATAAACAATTTGTGACCATTGAATTCGATAACCGTGATGAAATTACTAATTTGTGACCTAAAAATTATTAATTTGTGACCAATAAATTGATATTTGTGACCATAAAATAAGTAACGTAACTTTTAAATTTTGTGATTGTGACCGATGAACAAATCGTGACTTTTAAATTTTTAAGTTGTGACCTACGAAAATTTTGAATTGTGACCTAATAAGTGGCGGAACGGTCATCGAAATTCTCGTCGGAATCGGAGCTGTGTCGGAATAGTTGTCGGAACGGTCGTCGGAGATGAGTGGTGATCGGAAAGTCGGTTGGGGTGGTAGGGTAATTATATTAAATTAGAAATAAATATTTAATAATAAATTGATTTAATAATTCATTAATTATTAATTAAAAATTTTAAAAACCTGATTTGTGAATTTTCAAACTTGTTTTTGTATTTTTGAAAAGGTGTAAAGTAAACACCTTAGAAATGTAATGTTCCCTTTGTTTTTTATATATATAAGTTCCTGTTTGGGTCTATTTTTAAACTAGTTGTTGACTCGTGCGTTGCACGAATTTTGTATTCGTTGTGTTTTTATTAGTTTAGAAATTGTATATGTTAAAAAAAAAAAGTAGTTTAAAATTTATTGGATTATTTAAGAGTCTTGGGGGTATATTATTGTCTCGCTAATACTCCATATGACAATGTGATTATTTCAAAAGTTAATATTACTGCACAAAAAAACTCACCAAAAATAAAATTGAAAACATCACGTGTATGTAGAACATGGCGCTACCTGATAATAGGAACGTTTGACTTACATAAAGATTGTAAGTTTACAGAAGTAAAAATATTCGATTCATTAAATAATAAAGCATGCATCGAAAAATGAAAATGCATAACAAAGAAGTTGTAAAAGGATTACCATGCAGCATTACAAAATAAAACCAATGAGATAGAATGGAACTTACATGTGTATGCTAAAACAGAATGGATAATTCTTGCATTGTCATTACCGCTTCTTCTCTTAGTTGCTTATAAACTTCGAGATTTAAGTATACAATAACTATTAGAATAATTACATCAAATCACCTAAAGCACCTACATAACCCCTCAGAAAAATGTAAAACATATCAAGTGAGTATGTGTTGTATTCTTTGATATGCGGACTCTCAAAATAGCTGAATTACCCATGTCGGACATGACATGGGTATGTGTATGTGATATGTGTTAAATCCTCCAAATTTCAACCGGATACTTCATCGTTTTTGCTTCTTCTTTCTTCCTTTTTTTTTGTTTTGCCTTTTCTTTCCCTTTTCTTCTTTCACCTTTTGGCTATCCGTAAATCTAGAGTCGCCGACGAGAGGGTGAAGAAAGGTAGCAGAGTTGGGTTCTTCCTTATTTTTCTTCTTTCTTCTTTCTTTCCATTTTCTTCTTTTTTTCTTTCCTTATTTCTCCATCTGTATCGGTTAGGGTTATGTTTGTATAAAATGAAAACAGACTCCATATAGTGCTTCATTAAATCCAAATTGCAATTAAACCCCTCATTTTATTTTATATAATAATTAGTAACCCCATAATCGAAACTAAACCCCAGAACTCTATTTTATTCATCTTAACCCCCTATTCAATACTTATTTCCTTCTTTGTAAATAGTTGATTTTGGCCTATTCAAAATGATATCTTGAATTAGAGAAAAAATTGAAGTTTAACCGACATAAAATTTGGTTTTTAGTCATAACCCCGTAGCCTATATTTTAAAAAATAAAAGATCCGACACTTAAATACGTACAACTACCCGATAACCATACCCGAGTTCGAGTATCATAGGTTGTTGTAAAGGGGCTTTGCTTCATGTGTGTCATGTGTCTCTTATTGTGATCTATGTTGTGATAAGTTAATAGAATAGACTAATCTTCTATATGGAAGTAGTACTTCCAAATTTATATTTCCTATAATGTTCTTATGTAATAGGAGTAGCACTCCCATATTTACATTTTCTGCAAAATTCTCCGATACTAGATACTGTGAGGAGAGTCATAGGAGAAGGGGAAAGGGAAAGGGGAGAGAAGAAGAGAAAGGAGGGAGAAATAGAAGAAGAAAGGGTGAGAGGAAGAGAGAAATTGGAGAAGAAATATATCATTTTTTTATTCATTCAAAGTCTATTCTATTACAACGCAAAAAGAGCCCTTTATAAGGTTTGAAATATTCTATCTTGAGAAGGAAAATATCTTCTGGAAATGGCCGACTCATTCTGTCGACAAGATGAGCAGCTTTCCCAAAGAAAGTATTGATCCCAGTGGCAATGACAACATCTTCAATCTCTCCTTGTTTGCAAGTGGAGCCTGAAAACACTTCATCCTAGGGCTTTTAGTTACTGGCAATGATTCGCCTATGATAACGATTGATCAATCTTGAGTGGATCCCCTTCAAGAAGTCGAGCATCTGCTGGGATTATATCTCCCAACTTGATGCTGATGATATCTCCTGGCACAAGATCGTAGCTTCCTCCTCAGACCATATGTCGTCTCTCAGGACCTTCACGAAACAAAATGCATAAATTCTTCGTTGAAAACCAAGAAAATGGGACATGATGGTGTCAGTACTTCAGCTATATCTAGTGATACCTTCGTCTTTGGTGCAAGGCCTGCCATTAGTGCCGCTAAATATACCTGTCTGAAAAATGAATCCATGAAATACAAATCTTTGTATCAAACCTCAGTATTCCAATGGTTATGCATAAGTCTTTCCATCATAATGATATGTTCACACAATCTTAAGTCTAAAAAATGGAGGAAAAAATAATTCAAGTGCATGCATAATCACTAACACTGGAATAAAACTTTGTCAAGTTTAATTGCTAAAGTTTTACCGAGCCATCGGAATACCACATTTTTTAGTAAACTTCAAATTTAGCAAAAATTCATTAGTTTTGAGATAATATATTTTTTCATAATTTATTTATTTTTTTGTTATTGTTATGCAAATGGTTTGCCGCTTCGAAATGGAAATCAACCTATCCAGTCAAGTCGAGGGGCAGCGGGAGCTCTAGGACAATACCCTGAAAGGTTGTGATCAACCTGCCCAGTCAAGTCGTCGGGATTGAGGGGACAACGCCATTTGTGGAGGTTCAGGGGCAATGCCCCCTAAAGGAATTCTGATTTTCGTATATGTATAGAATGAAGTTGTGTTTTTTAGTGGGGATGAACCGATTTTTGTTGCTGTTTTTTTTATTCTAAATTCAAACATAAAAATTGTAAAGATTAATATCAAATAGAATTGAATGTTTTCTAGTATTAATATTAATAGAATGAAATGTTCATTTTTTGGAAAAGAAATAAATCAATAATAATTTAAAAAATATAAAAGTATTTTTTTTAGCGAAAAAAGTCGACAGGCACGATATCCGCCAGTTACTCAGAGCTGCGTGGAGACACACACCGTGCCTCCACGCTGAGCGAAGACCCGGACACCTTTTTTTTAAAAAAAAATATGTGCTAAGATGTTTCCATACATCTTTTAATGACTAACTTACGAGTTTTAACATGAAAATAAAACAGGCCATTTTCAACACTTGTTAAACATCCAAAATAATTTTACATTCACATTATAAAAAAACATAATCCTATGAAGTAGATGAGCATTGAATGAAGTAAATGAGCATATTTTAATGACGAATTGATGAGTTATAACATGAAAATAAAACATGTCATTTTTATTTATAAGCTATTTCTGGCGATGAGAAAGTCTGCGAGTAACCTTGCCATTCATTGAAATCTCTCTAATTCAAAATTCGGTGTAATGTGTATCATTGCCTGTTACTCTGGAGACATCCAACCTGGAATGGCTACTACTGTTTTTTTTATTAAATATACATAGCACTTCATGACCATAAATAAGCAGAAAATACTACTCAATTCGTGTTTTGCTTTCACAAATTATTAAAAACTTCATAATTGTTTACTTTTGCGCGTCGTTTTTAATTTGCCTATTACTCTGAACACAGCCACCAGGAATGGCTACTACTGTTATTGTTATTAAATATGCATAACACTTCATGGCCATGAATAAGTCCAGAAAATACTACTCAATTCGTGCTTTGCTTTTACAGATTAGTAAAAAACTTCATAATTGCTTGGTTTTACGTGACGTTTTGGATAGCAGGGAAAAAATATGGGAATGGATACATACAAGACGTACAAAATTACAAAATTGGAGGACTGCAACAACAAAAATGAAATTGAAGGACCGGAGAAGTGAGAATCTGGGAAAATGAACAGTAATTTCTCATTGAGTACTGTTGCATCTACTGTATACTAAAACTGCACTTTTAAAATAGTAGGATATATACATTTCATGTGATCTATAATTTTTTATCAATTTTTCATGTCACACATTTCATAATTTTTGTCAAAAATCTAATTTTTTTATTAAATTAAACAGGGACTTAGTTCTCTTAATAAATTCAATTAAATATCAAATTGTGTAGACTTTAAACCAATTACATTTAAAATAATAGCAACTTATATTAATTTTCTTTTTCTGGAACGTAGAATAGAAGAGATTGCTCCACTGAATAAGATGTTGATTTAATGATTTACTACTACCACCATTAATAGTCCATTTGAGTACTCTTTCCTGTCTGACAAGGTGGATCAAGCAGAGTATGTTGGATATAGCTCCAGCTGGGAGCTAAACAAATTTTACTTCTATACTTTGTGTTGGAAATGCGTTTCAATATACAAAATGCTCAACCATTCACCTATATAAGGTCAAGAACCATCCTTGATGTACATCTTTCATAACAACTTTCTTGATTGAGTGACAATTGGACAATTTCCAAAAAAAAAGAATATTTATTTTTTCATCCAATATTTTTTTACCAACACACTTTCTATCTACAAGGATAGCAAAAAGTAATGTACAAATGGCAAAATCCTTCGGCCGAAGCACCAATGGCTTATTGTTTCAACAAGAAGGTAAGTCATTCAACCGATGAGTCATTATCGATTCAAAATTCTCAATAAAAATATTTGTAGCAAAAAACATGAGAAATAATATACAAGGCTTAACTTTTAAGACATGTTAAATATTAAAATTTAGCAAAATATCTGAAAATCCAACTATATATTAACTTTGACTCCCTCCACCCCACCTCAAAAATGCTTTAAACAAAGAAACAAAGTTAAGGAAGCTATCATTGCTGGTGGAGATACATTAATTCCATAATAATTTTACCTAACAAAGTTAAGGAAGCTATTATTGCTGGTGGAGATACATTAATTCCATAATAATTTTACCTAATATCAGCCTCGTGGACTAGCTCTTTTATACATCTTAACTTAAAAGTCACTTATTTAGCAAAATAAATCATCATCCCATTTGGAGTGAACAACTTTTAGTTGCTATTTTCTCTTTCGGGAAAAGTGTCATTTTTTGGGTGCATGCATGTGCATTTAAAAAAGGTAAGGTGTTGATATACCTATTTTCAAAAGTGTGACAACATATCGTTGTTATGATAATCATCATATCCACTTTACAATGTTTTTTTTTTTTTTTTTATTGAGGTAGGAATCTACGGCCGCTATCTGTGAGTGCGCACTAGGTAAACATCGTTTCATGTGCAGTAACCCGCAAACCACACAGGAGAGATAACCTGTATTAGGCAAGCTCAGTGTGACGGGTTCAACCGAGGAAGTGTTGACTGGGGATTCAAACTCGTGACTTTTGATCTCCGCGTTCACATGCTCCATTAACTCGGCCACCCTTTGGGGTCCAGCATACTGGGTAAACCTCGCTTCATGTGCAATAGCCAGTAAACCACACAGAAAAGATAAACCGCACTAGGCAAGGTCGGTGCGACGAACTCGATCGAAGAAGTGTTGGCAGGGATTCAAACTCGTGACTTTTGGTCTCTGCATTCACATGCTCCACCAACTCGACCACCCCCAAAGAGGTCCATTTTACAATGTTTTGTGTTGTGGGAAAGTGCATCACAAGTATTATTAATACCAGTAGTAATGGAGTATCATTTGAATGAGGTGGATCTATTTTATAAAAAAAATTTAAAATAGTTTGAGTAGAAGCATAAACAGGGATGTGATAATTTACCCAATATTTGTCTCTCATTCATTTAAAATTAGTTTTTCTACATACCCACTTTCAACCACACATTCACATAATAAAATATTTTTCATGTAAATTCAAAATTTTTCCTACTTTTCAACCATACATTCTAAAATATTCAATTTGATCAATGATTATCCCGAAAAATGGCAACCAAACGAGGGCTTAATATTTCCGTTGCAGACGACTTTGTGTGGACTCTCTCTACAGGACAAATTACAAGATTGGAAAATGTGAAACTCAACGAACCTGTGCTGGGTTTATCCTCCCATCCCTGAACACTCATGTAATACTTCCACTACAATAGAGGTGTCAAGACAGACGGGCTGGTCAGACCCGTGAAAATCAGTCCGGATTAACCCGGGATCAGGGGCCGACCCGTGACCCTAGCGGGCGGTTTACGGGTCAAGGAGGTGTGACCCGCGGATTTCGCGGGTCACCTTCACGGGCCGCGGTTAATCGTGATTAACCGCGGCCCGTGAAAAAAAAATTAAATATTATAGTTAAATAGGTGTTAACCATGTTGAGATGTACTTAAACTATAAATTATAGTAAAAGTAGGTATCAACCTAGTTGGGATGTACTTATGCTATAAATATTTAATAATAATAATTAGAAATGCATTTAGTTATTATTTGTTTAAGTTAAATTTAACTTTGCAAAGTAATAAATAATTCATGTAATATTAAATTTGAATTCTATATAAACATTTCTTGGTATAAATATGAATTTATCATTTTGTTCAATTCTTAGATTACATTTAACAAAAACATATTTTTTGCTATAAATATGAAAAATTCTATATTTTTATAATTTTATTTATACAATCATACGGGCCAAACCGAAACAAATCGCCACCCATGACCCACATGGGCTCGACCCGGATGGGTCAGCGGGTGGGCCTGGGTTGTAGTCCAAAATTGTGGGCCGACCCGGAGCCGATCCGGAACCCGTAACAGGCGGACTTTTTTCAGGCGGGCCGTTACCGGGCTCATATGTTGGCGGGCCCAGACCACCCGAATTGACACCTCCCTACTACAACAAGAAAGAAGAATTTGCTCTGAAAATTTAAAAACCTGAGCACCAAGGACAGATGCGAGGGTGGCATGGTGTTACCTGACCCCAAACTTTAGGCCAATTTTTTTTCCTATGTTTTTATCTCAATTTTTGAAGTGGTTATAGGATGTCAAACGAAATCGAAATATTGCATTCTTAATATCATTTCGAAGTTCTCACATTCTAATTTTCTGCATCATTATTTGCACACGAAATGACCAACCGTAGCAAATGTTACGGTTGGTCAAAATAGACCGTTACAAACTAGTATTTCAAAAATCTCGCTAACATGTTAACTTTATAAATTCTCCGATGATCGTATGCTTGCCGAAACCACAAATTGCCTATATTATCTTGGAACTCGTTTCAAGAACTACATTATAGACAAATCGAATGGTCCAAACAGATATCGAAAATTGTTAAAGATGCATCAAATGTGTATCTTAAAAAGAAGTGTCTAACTCGTCTTTTCTTTAAAAAAAATTTAATTATTATTATTTTTGCGATACAATTTTCTCAAAATAATTTACATTATTTTATTAGAAAATTTACATGGAATATAACATCAAGTAAATGTTCGGATGTAAAATTATATAGGGTTTTTTTTTATATAAATTATCCAATGTAAAATTCCTCACAATTTTTTTGTACGTTTGATTATGCCCATAACTCAAAATGTCTGCACCACCGCTACTGAGCTCAACCTGATTCGTCCTTTGCAAGGTTTAGTCCCCATTTGGCCCCCAATTTTTTTAAAACTCATTTTTTGTTCAGGTTCATTTTCAATCACATATTTTATGATATCTACAATTTTTATCAATTTTTTAAATACACATTTTGTCAACTTCTATAAAAATTTATAAAAGATCTAATTTTTAGCTAAGCCAAAGAGGGGCATAATGTTTTCACCTGAGACGCCCAAAAACATGAAAATCGGTTAGGTAATTTAACAACAATATATATTATGGGGTGTTGTGATGCTTATGTTACACAATAAAATGGGGTCTTGCGATCGTACGGCCTTGACCAATGATAAGAAGCGGCACATGTGCATACTAATCCATCCGTGACCATGTGGCTGGCATTTCGAGGAAAGTCGGGACCATGCACAACCATCCACCCACCCTCCGTCGGATCATTTTCTATGGTGGTACCTTGATAGTTGCCCGCATTTGCACCAGTCACGTCCATGCCTCCATCACCTGGTACACTTGTGTATTCATTTAATTTTTACCATATTTTGGAATCTTTCAATTTATTTTCATCTTTAAAAGGGAATAAGGACTTCAAACTTTACGTGGTCTCGACTTTTTGGCTGAATTAAGCACAATGAGGGGGAAATGATGCCTTACTTCTCGAGTGCGTTGAACATAGAAAAACGTATATATTTCTATGGAGTCTATGAGGGGCGATTTAGCTTCTTGTTAACTTAAGCTATTTAAACTCGACAATTACAAACAAATATAATTGCTCGATGTACTAATCCTTGATTTATACTCCATGCCGTATGCGTACGAGCATTTATATTGCACAAGCTTACACCTTAAAATGTGTGTCGGCTTTCCTTTCGATATATCTCAACTGTAATGAGTGGACTTTGAGCTTCAATTTTCATTCTCCAGAGCATCATTTTGAGTATGTGATACACGATTTTGATGTTCTCGCAGAAGAGAACATGAATCTAAGTATCTGTTTGTCTCTCATTCTTTCAAAATATTTTTTTATATATACTCATTTTCAACCATACATTTACACAATAAAATTTATACATAAGTCCAAAACTTTTTTCTACTTTTTAACCACACATTCTCCAAAAATTCACTATTCAAAACAATGATTTTTTTCTAAAAAAGAGGCCACCAAACAGGGACTAATTAAAATTTTCAAATAGAAGTGGGCCTCAAACCTAAGTCAAAATACAACAATTTCCAACAAGTACAATAATCAAAGAGAAAAATTAAAATAAGATCCATGTTATCGCAGGTAATGTCCCCTTCAAAACACAACGTGAAAAACCAAAAGAAACGGAGATCAAATCGAAATAAACCAATGCAAAGTAATATCTGAATGCGTCTAAATTTTCACACATCTTACCAACTCGCTTGGTTCATAGGTTTTATCGAAAACTCTCATTTGTTTAAGCGCGAAGCATAAAAATGTCGAACGAGAAATGTTTGGTAAGGTGAAACGGGATTGGACTAAAAAGTGCTTCTAAGATTTATGTCAAATTAAAAGTCCTCTTATATACTCATAGTTTGTCTTATACCAAGTGACTGTTGGAGGGAATAATCTGTACTCCTAACTTGGTAATGACAAGTTAACTTACAAAGATTTAAGGATGAAGAAACGTCCGTGTGACTTCATGTGCCCACTACATGACCAACTTACCTAAGTAAAACAAATTAATGAATTAAAGACAAAAAAAGTGATTATATAAATCCAAGCCCAAATCCCAGATCCTGTTCTTTACTTCAGATTGATACAAAAATTAATGCAATTTGTTTTCCTACTACATAAATAAAACAATCTCTTCTCTCATTATTGTTCATAAGCCGCGAGCCGAGTCGAACGGCTTTTTGGCTCGGCTCGGCTAAACCTTTTTTTTCAGTATTTTAAGTTATAAATATGTTTTTTAAGCGATTTAAATTTGTTGAAAATGTTGAAGTGCGACCATAATAAATATATGGTCAATAAATTTTAAATATCAAAAATAATTTTACGTTAATTGTGAAACGTAAATCATGATTGTTTATGTTTATTTTCAATCTCAACCGTGTTCCAATGTCCTTTTTTCAAACTTTATTTTTCCTATAACGTTTGATTCGATATTTCACTATATGAATATCCATTTGGATCAATTTAAATTTAAAAAAAAAAACTTAAAATGTGATAATAATAAATATATTGTCGATTAAGTTTAGATATAAAAAATTGTCTTAAATTATTAAACGTAAAATTATAATCGTTAATTTTTCTTTTCTACCCACTATCAACCCTCATACTCACACTAATTTCTCTCAATTTCATTTTTCTTCGATTTTTATCTTAAATTAATAAACGTAAAATCATAATCGTTAATTTTTCTTTTCTACACACCCTCAACCCTCATACTCACACCAATTTCTCTCAATTTCATTTTTCTTCGGTTTTTACGGTTGAAAATTGTAAATTTATAGCGTCAAAATGGATATTGAAGGAACTCAATGATTTTTATAAGAATCATCCTACATCATGCAGTGTTGGTAGACAAACATCTTCTATGAAGTGGATTATTTTGGTTTTTTTTTTTAAATTGATTTAATGTACGGTATCATTAGAACATGTTAAAAAGATATTCAACAGAATTTATGAAATTAGGTGATCGTTTGTCATTATTTTTGCATCTATGATGAAAGTTTTCGTTGTGTTGTAGTTTTAACACTGATAAAGATCCTTGATTTGTCCTAAATTGTGTATTATATTATCATTAATTAATTAGTTTTGACTATATACGTCTTGCATAGTATCTTTGTAAAGAAAATACTAGCAACTGATACATGTAATTGGAGATTCTATGATAACGAGATGAATGAGATATAATGTCTTACCTCAATAGACAGAAAAATAAAGGCTAAATTGAACTTCATTATATCTTTAACAAGGAATCAACCATAATCATCTATGCCCTGTCTTTTTTTAAAAAGAACAAAGAGACCTTGATATGATCTGGGATAGGGAATCACTTTGTTGAGTTTTGGAGTCCAAATTGAAGAAGTTGACAAGCCAATGTTCAAGTTTCATGAAAGGCTCAGGAGCCGTTTCGAGTTGGATTCAAGGTTTGGAAAATATTTGGAAAGAAAACGAGTAGTGTGGATGAAAAAAAAAATAACTTTCAGCTCGGTTGTCGGATTTTCGCCTATGGCTACATTCCAAAAAATGGCACAAAATTCTGCACAAGGTCATATGGGCACGTGGTACTTTTGAGCTTGCGATCGCACAGAAACATGCTGAGAACAATTTGGAGTGAATTTTAATTTTTCATGAATTTCCTTATTTTGTTAGAATTTTAGTTTTGGTAAGATTCTTGCAATCTTTAAGTCATATTTTCGTTTTTCCATATTTTTCTAGGTTTAGTATAAATAGGAAACTTTATTTCATTGTAAAAAAGAATATTTTTGACATTATAAATTGAATGCAATTTCTCTCTTTTTGTTCTTGATTGAACATATACCGAACTTATCAAATGTTGTTATATTTGTGACGTTCAACCCTTGGAATTTATTAAAGGATTATGCACTTTTTGTGATGTTCGCAAATTGAGGTTCGTTGGTTTTTGTAATCAAGATATCATTTAAACTTCGTTTTTGTTTTGTTGTTTGATTCAATAATTTGTGGGTCGAGATTCTACCGACTACAACCTAAATTTGGGCTTTCCCGACGTTTTTAATTAATTTCGCGATTTTCACGTTGATCCCGTACCTAGGTTCGCGTCAGACCTTCAAACGCAAAGTCTAGAAAATAAATTTTGAATCAAATCTCTTAGTATTATTTTTGTCATATATCATTTTTTCAAGTGTTTTAAGTTTAATGTAACTGATGCTTAAGACAAATAATTTTTTTTTTATATTTATGCTATCATATAGCCAACTATGATATGACACGTACAATGCACATGCGTCTTACTAGTTGTGATTATAAATTTGTCCTGCATTATAGTTTTTGGTCAAGGACTATGTCACTGAGTCGTAATGTTTCAAGAAACAAAAACTAGTAGGTAATTAAATAAAGGTAAAGTCCATCAAGGTCCTCAACTTTTGGTTAATGTGGCACTTATGTCCGAGACGTACCTTTTGTTACACTAATTTTACTCGTTCCCAGCATCGGTCATGTGGTTTTCAAGGTCTGAGGCGAACTCAGTAAATTGGGCCCTAGAAATCAACGTAAATGCAAAATCCAACAGTGTATTATGTAACATATTACTAACTTAAAACTAAGCAGTAGAATAACAAACAAATATAAAGAACAAAAGATTTATATTATAAACTAACAAAACCGACAAGAGTTCAAACAATCAGTTAAATACTATTTGTCTTACTGTTTTAGAGGCAAAAACATTAATCAAAACAGAATGATTTAACTGTTCAACCATATCTTTCTCTAGTGATAACATAACCAATTCATTCAATCTTTTTTGTGACATATGTGCGTTTATATCTAATGCCCAATGATTAGCCTAAAAAATAATTACGAAATATCTCAATCATCACATTTAAAGTTTTTAATACAGTTACTACGTGAGCATGTACAATTGATCCTATAGGTTACAATAATCATCCATATAAGCCGACAATGCCACAATTATATAAATCGACAATACTTCAAACATTTTCAATATATTCAATATCAAGTCCTAACAAGCTATTGCTTATTTGAGAAGTAGAGTTATGACGAAAATTATGGAATCACGCCCTTCAGATTCCCACCATCATATCTCACAAGCCTGAAATCAAAATTTCATATTAACCACAGCACCAATACAAAATCTTAAGCTATGCAATTTACCCTTTCTAATCAATAAAAGGTTAAAATTTTCAAAAGCCTGAGCTTTATTTCGCACGCAATTTCAGCTTTATCTATATAAATGAAAAACGACTCTTCCAAGTTCCATAGACTTAAGATTCCCCCATTCTAAAGAGTTCTCGATAGAAGATTTAATAATCCAAATTCACATTGAAATGTTGGAAGTAAATCAAAATATATCTCAAGTAAATTAACTGTCTGTAAACAATAAAAAATGTAAAATGAAATTTCATAGCCAACTAGAAGTCTGGAAGTTGGAAGATACTCCTTTTAGGTGAAAACATTAGCAATAATCTTGAAAATTCAATTACCAATAATAATGTAAGAAAACCTAAGACAAAGAGTGTGAGAGGGTATATACAGAAAATTAAAGAACTACGTACAAATTGAAATGTCAATGAGGTTTTCATATGAGAAAAAAAATGGTATATTTAAAAAATACTAAAATTTGAAAATTCAAAATCTCCTTTTGATTTTGAATGTGTAACATGCTGCCTTCCTTATTACAATTTTTTCCCCCGTGCTTTTGAATTATTCATAAACATTACTTTTTAAGTCGAAAAGTTTATGTAGTCAAAATTAATTTTGAAGGGAATTACTTGAGAGTCAGAAATCACTGTATGAAAACGAAATTGAACAAAAAAAACCTTGATAAAGAAAATTTCCTGCTTAGAGAGACAGAAATCAGAATAAGTTTGAACTTCGACCTGTTCAAAAATTGAACCAGTCGACGGTCGACCTCGAAGAGGTAACGGACGGTTCGGATCGCGCGGTTAGAGTTCTGAAAGATTGAAACCTTCGAAGTTCGAAGGGATGAAAAGGAAAGGAAAGGAAAGTCGAGAGAAGACACCAGAGACAGGAGACGGTAATAGCACGTCGATTAGTTTTGTAGAAAGGGAAGGAGATACTGAGCTAGTGAGTCATTTGTTTTTACTATTATATATATACACACACACCAGGTGCAAGTAACGTGCAATGCACGTTTGCTTAGTTTATATTTAATAGTTTTGTTTAAGAATTAATTTGTTATTAATAAAGATATTTTTTTTGGTTAATTAAATAGTTAATGATGTAATGTTTATGTAATTGATAAATAATTAAATAAAGTGATTCTCTCTGTTATCTCCAACCCAAAATTACAAACAGACGGGATCGAACAGTATAATAGACAAGATTTTAATCGATCCATGTTATCCAACACCGACGTAGAGATGTGCAATTGGACAGGGATACAAATTCATGGCTGGTTCAGGGCAGGAAAGAAATCTATATTTTGTACAAATGAAAGATAGCTTCCTTTTCTTTTTCTTTTTTTTAATCCAATTTTTGTGTTTTCATCTTTTCGAGGATTTGTATGTATTTATACGAGTACACATATTATAATAGTAAATCCCAAAATGCATTTTGTTATCTTTACCATAATTCCTTACCCTTTTGAAAAGGGTAGAGGAAAAAAAAACTTTTCAACGGATCATAATCTAAAAATTTAGATCCTTAAATCTGTTCCATGAAGAGTTCCTTGACATGAACAGATTACTTATCACGTTTATTCTCTATAAATTTAAGTCGATTGTATAAATTCTTTTTTTTTGTATTATGTTAAGTTCATTAAATATACAACAAAAATCTCACACACGAGTAGATCCATTGAGAGTTGCTCCGAAAAGTTGTGTCGATCTATGCTCACACTCTACGTTCTCTAATTTCTCATACTGGTACAGCATTTTTGACATTCCACTTATCCATCGCAAAAAATTACTACAAGATCAATTGGAATTATATCGTTCATGACCACAACTACAAAAATCACACACAAGTGTAGATCTATTGAGAGTTGCTCCGAAAACCCGTGTCGATCTATGCTCACGCTCTCCGTTCTCTAATCTCTCATACCGGTATAGCATTTTTCGACATTCCACTTATTCATCGCAAGAATTTACTACAAGATCAAATGCAATTATATCGTTCATGACCACAACTACATCGTTCAGCCATAATTTATTTGAGATCCAGAAGTGTTCCAAGTGATTTAGGAGTGGGGGGGGGGGGACCCTTCCATCAGCACAACTAAGAACAGAAGAAAAGTGCTTCCATTAAGAAAATTACAGTTAAAATCAACTACCATATATTCTAATAACCTGAAATTTAGTTAGCAATAAGAGCCATATATTTTATTCCATGAATATGAGAAATATTTCATGTCATATAGTTTTTTTTCACTTTTCAACTTAGAATATGCGATAGAGCTCATCACAGAACAGAAAATTTAACCAAAAATAAATAATAGTATTTCATTATTGAAGAACCTTGCTTACAATAGAGTAGTTCTGAATATTGTCAGTACCGACGCCGGAAATCACGTTCTTCCGAGGCGAGGTCACTAAAGTCGCAACTGTTGTTCGATTTTCAGCATATTGGGGTTGCTTTTGAGCCGTTTGTGTCAAATTGCTGCCATGTGAGGCTTCATCCAGAGGTGTGCAGCCTGTAGGGTGGAGGTTTCGGCTGTGGAGTTGGCCGGAATGGTGATTTCCGACGTTTTTCAGTTTTTTTGGCAGAATTTTTGCAGCTTCGATTTCTACAGTTTTTGTGGATGGATTTTTATGTTTTTTGGTGGTAAATGATGCTAGTGTTTGGGGCTTTTCTATGGAACAAGAATCAGGTGGTTTGGGAGGCAAAAAAATTTCGAAATTTTTATCCATTTTTTTGAATTTCTAGAGAGAATGGAGAGCATTGGGGGTAGAGAGAGAAAGTGGAAGGGTGAGAATGGTTAGGGTTTGGTTTAGGGTTTAGGAAATGTTAAACTAAGAAATTCCGTTAGTTTTTTCGTTAAACCAAGAAATTCCGTTATAAATCAAGAAATTCTGTTAGTTTTTCCGTTAAACCAACAAATTCCGTTAAATATGCACTTTTTATATATAGAAAGATATATATATTGGGCCAAAAATTAAGGCCCACTTTTTGGGCCAGAGTGGAAAAAAAACTGGGGGCCAAAAATTGTGGCCTCCTCCAGTTTTGAGCCCGAGGCGCGGGCCTCATCCATCTCGCCTCATGGCCGACCCTGCTTGTTTCGATTCTCTAAAGCTCTCCCCAAAGCCTTCAAATCCTTGCTAACAAGAAATGATCTATGCGATCTCGCATTTCTAGTTGACTTCCGACCTTTTAAAATTGTGGCGTTCCTATTTCCCGAGTGAACGAAAATATTTATTTGAATAGGGTAAAATTCCTCAATACTCATAAAATATATCCTCTTCCTTCAACCCATTCCCGACATTAAGTGGATCTTTAATACTTTAGTAATCATTTTCTTATTCATTGGAAACATGGGGCTACAATATCGAAAGGTTGAACATATGACTCACATCTATAAAAAGTAAAAAACACATTACAAATTTACTACAGGTTTTGTAACTTATTTTCAAATAAGAAATTGCCATGCATACGCTTACGAATATCAATTTCATTAAATTATGATTAGCATCACTTTTGCACCTACACCAACATTAAAGAGCTTCCACCAATATCAAATTACATATTATGTTATACAATAAATTGTCGTGTATCTTGAAAAAAAATGCTCTAGACAACCCCAAAAATTGCTGTGACGCACATGAGTATATTTTTTTTAATAGACTTTATTTTAGTTTGGAATAATCTATTTTGTCGACACGATTATTTTTCTATTAAAGTAAATTAGATGTACAATAGTTGTTTAAACTCCTGTTTGATGCACATTTTTAAAGGAAAAAATACATTCTAAATAGTGATGTGATGGAAAATATGTGGTTAAAAAAGAAGGAAATGTTTTTTTTATTTGCGTTTAATATTATTTTATTGAAAATTATATAGTTGAAAATGAGTATTAAAAGAACACATTTTTCAAAGAATATGGATCAAACCTAACCTAAAACATAATATTTCTTACAACACTAACAAACATGTGTTTCAATTATTTTATTTAAAATATATATAATTAAAAATGAATTTGAAGAAAAATAATACATCAATTTTAAAATTTTTTTAGCTCAAAACATACAAGACAAATGGATAACATCAAAATGAGCTTCTTCTTTGCAGAATAAAGTAAACATGGAAACAAAATAACGCTGTAAAGTTATGGCGTATGCTTCCAAGTGAAGAAAGAAACTTCCAAAATGCACGCACTCTCATTCATCCCTACTGTGTATCCCACTGGTCATCTTCCCCATCCCCACCCCCTCTTTGCAGCAGAATTTGTTAATATTATACGGTGAATATCCAGACAACAAATCCAAAAAGAAAACCATTAATAATGTTTCCATCACAATCCCATATGATATCTCTCTTGCCACCATCCCTCACCAATCATTCTTTTTATTCAATTCCACCCCCACCCCCAGCATAGCCATTCTTTCTTTTTTCCAACTCCTTATTATCACCATTTATGATCAGTTATCAAGCAATAAATCCCTCATTAACTTTCAATTCATTAGTTGAATATACGGTGTAAATATGACTAGACTTTTCCGATCCACGTCTTGCACAGTTAGCGATTTATTTGCTGTCAAATCAATGCCGCCGGAAAAACCCACTTCCCCAAATAGCCTCTCCGTTTACGAGGACGAAGAGCCCGAGCAAGATGAGGACGAGGGATATTTCGGGGATTTTATTGGTGATGATGGGGATTTTGATAAGCCTGTTACGACGCCGTTTATAAGCCCGGAGAGGAGGCACGGGCGTTGGATTAAGACCGAAGATAGAAATGGGCATAATAATCAGCAATTCTCGGTGCTATCGACGGTAGCGACAGCGCTGCGGCGGTCTCTGGTGACTTGCAGCGTGGATAGGGATCACGTGGAGTCTGATGTGGACATAGGGTGGCCCACTGACGTCCGCCATGTCTCGCATGTCACCTTCGACCGCTTCAATGGCTTCCTTGGACTTCCTGTCGAGCTCCAGCCTGACTTTCCCCGAACACCCCCCAGCGCCAGGTTTCACTATTGAATATATTTTCATTTTTATTTTGCTATACAGAATTTTTGTTTTGGTAGAATCTGGAATGCATTTTCTTTTAGATCCGGACTTATTGTTGTTATTGTCTTATTGATTTACTTCTATCAATAATTGTCTTATTCTTCGTCTAGGTTTTGTTTATTACGAATTTTAGTAGAATTTTGTAGTCCAATTTTATGAGAAGAAATGCATATGAGCTTCCATTAAGAAATAGTAGGAGTGCCTTAATTAGAATAGAACGTCTTCCATTTGCTTTCTTTGGAAAGATGAGGGATATTTGTGTTCTTTGGTACATTACTGTTCAGACGTACAATAACGAAAGCTTCCTTTGAAGATTAAGGAGGTTATGTGATGTGGAATTAGAATTACCCTCTACTGAAATGCTCATCTGCTGTCAAATGAAATGTTGAGTGCACTGTTTAAACAAATTTCTTGCTATTTGTAAAGATGATTATGGTTTTATAAATTAATTTTATTACGTCTTAATTTTATATGTGATGGTTGGTTATTTTCTAAAGCAAATCACATTATGGAAACAAATGTTTTTGGTTAACACTGAGCAATCTGGTCCATTGTGGCATAAAAAAGCTGTAACATTTTCACTTCTTAATTTTTGGATTTGTAGAAGTGCTAAATGTTCAAGTATTCTTAGAAAAATGGCTATTTTTAGTCTATCATTTTATCACTTAAACCTAAAATTGGAAATTTAATGCCGTTTCTTGATTTGTTTGTTGTGGTGTCTTGTGTGCACGAGTACTTTGTTTATGTAATTTGTAGTTTGCATGTAGTCATCTATGTACTTGTATATATATGGATGGCCTAAATTTCAATATCCACTACTAGAAGAAAGTCAGGATTTCTCATCTTTGCCACCCATCATGTTTGCAGTGCCAGTGTTTTTGGAGTTTCTGCACAATCAATGCAGTGTTCTTATGATCAAAGGGGGAACAGTGTGCCAACAATTCTTCTTAGGATGCAAAACCAGTTGTATTCAGAAGGCGGCCTTCAAGTATGCATTTATGTTTATTATTGGTAATTTCTTAATTGCTATTGGCATCAATTTTCATTGATTAATTATGATTTATATGTTTTGGTTGAAGGCAGAAGGTATATTCCGTATCAATGCTGAGAATAGTCAAGAAGAACTTGTCCGGAACCAGCTTAATAAAGGGGTTGTGCCCCGTGGAATCGATGTTCATTGTTTGGCTGGGTTGATAAAGGTACCTGGAGGAAAATCATTAGTTAAATATTCTTCTATTATCTTGAGGAGGAATATTATGAGATGAAAGTTATTTCTTCTTGAGTTGATGTGTGTAGGTTAGCAGAAATTGATGAAGATATGGAATGGAATCATTCTTAGTCAGATAACGTTCTGTTGACTATTACTCAACAATTTAGTTCTTACTGTTGTGATACATTTTTTTCTGCATCTTATTAGAATGTACTTAGTACTAAACTACATGGACTTGGGTGAGGGGGTGCAAGAAATGGGCCCGTGCCTAAGTGTTCGATTTGTAATAAGTGTATCAATTTAACCTTAAAATGAAGGATCCATATGACATACCTCACTTGAGCCTCAAGTGTGCGATATACGTATCTGACCATAATAAAAGGTACATAAAACACAGCTTAAATTTGTCAGGATTAAGCTCGACTGCTGTCACTTTTTCGTCCTAAACTTGCACTTGCTCTTTCAAGCATGTTATTAGTACTTCAATGAACGGATCTAAGAATAAAACCTTCAATCTCACCCTTGTGGAAGACCTGATTACGTGAACAATTGGCTACTTGTAGTTTCATATCTAGCCTCGAGAAAAAAACTGTGTAAAGGAAATTTTGCATTTAGTTCATCAGTGGCTAGGTGTAATTTCTTATCTGCTTTCCAGTTTGCTATTCAGAAGCTAAGAGTTGTCCTTCGCACTAGAATACTTCTTTATAGCTTACTGACCGACTAAACTCATTTATGATCTAGGTGTCAACTGGTTAATTTGGTAATCATAGTACAGGGCTACGAAAATCGTGCCTTTATTCAGATGGATGATGTTTCGTGTTAGTTATTATCTAGAGTAGAGTAAAGCAAAAAAACTGTCATTGGCTATTAGTTGATGCTATGATTTAAATGTGTTCGGTGAAGCTGAGTGATGTATGCCATAATAATGGGGAATTCTCTCTTTCGTATTGGTTGCCAACCTGATTGCTTCAGTAATGTACGCTGGGTCAATTTTCTGGTTACCTCGTGATATTATGACCGTGATCACTGATAACTACTAAATTTGACATTTCCAGGCATGGTTTAGAGAACTTCCAACTGGAATTCTTGATTCTCTGACCCCAGAACAGGTGATGCATTGCAACACAGAAGAAGAGTGCTCCCAGCTTGTAAAGCTGCTTCCACCAACTGAAGCTGCATTGCTCGATTGGGCAATCAACTTGATGGCAGATGTTGTGCAAAATGAACATCTAAATAAGATGAATGCACGCAACATTGCTATGGTTTTTGCTCCCAATATGACTCAGGTTCTTTAACTCCTTTGCACCTTTTGTTCTCTCTATTATTTTTGTTTTGCATGGTTTTCTTCTTTCTAGCGTTTGAGGCCTCAACAAATTTTCTAGCTATCTCCACCACACTTAGCCTATGTTTGGCTCATGTTTATAAATTGTTAATAAACACTCAAGGCACTTTTTATTCACACATTTCGAGGAATCTATAAGTACTACCTACTTATTCACCATTCATTTCTACATTTTTGTAATTTAAACAGTTTATAAACACTTCTCAAATTGTAAATCCATCCAGTGTCTAATTGTAAATCCATTTTGGATCACTTTTTTCTTGGTTAATCTGACCTCAGGTTCTTAATAATTGTTTCAATATCTAAATTCTCCATAATATATTCATTGAAATAATTTATATTAATGCCATCGATTTGTATTTTTCAAGTTTAACTAAACGTTAAAATTTACATCAACTTGTTAACTATTGATTTGAATAAGTTCTTGAAAAATATGCTCGAATCTCACTTTCATTCTCTATACTTTGAGGGGACAAAAATGTTAACTTGGAAAGAATGAAAGGAACCCAAACTTCTTATTAATCAAAAATTACATCTAAGAAATTTAATGGGTCCATTTGTCTGAGTTTATGAATAACATTATAATATGAATTTGATGTGCTACCGTGAAATTCAGAGTCACTGTTTAAAATAAAATGTAAAAAATTTGGGTTAAATTAGGTTTTAATGGTTCTTGGTATTAGAACTGAGAAACTGTCTGGAATTGGCCAGTGCTCGATTTTAATACTTGGGATAAGAACTTGAGTGGAACCAGACTTTGCGGATACCGATTCGATTCTGTTAAGTTCAATGGTTCCGGTAACTTATGCCCACTATTTTATCACATGATCATTCTGCTTTTGATTATCAGATTCTTTTAATTGGTAAACATTAAGATATTTTTCTTTGCAAGCTGTTGTGTCAGACTAAATGAGGAAATGATGATTAAACTGTTATTATGTTATGGGTCATATATATCTATGCATTGGCAACCTGATGTGAGAGGGTTCTTTTTGCAGTGATTGGCCTAGTTTTTGTCGTGTTCTAATTCTTCGAATTTTACTACCGTGATATGGATAATCAAGATGGTTTTTGAATTGATGCAGATGGCCGATCCTTTGACTGCATTAATTCATGCAGTCCAAGTTATGAACTTTCTCAAGACCCTGATATCGAAAACTCTTTGTGAAAGAGAAGTGTTAGCTACCACTGATAGATTATTCTCAGCATATGCTGATTCTGCTGGCAACATAGGTGGTGACCACCCATCAAATGCAACTGCAATGGTCTTGTACAAGCAGGCTTGTGATGATTGCTCATGTTCAAGATCCGCCTGTGGCAGCCTCCTGTGGAGTGCTACTTTAGAGAGACTGGAAGCTGATAGCAACGAGAAATCCTGGAGATTAAAGAGTAAGAGCGATGTTGATGAGAAATATAAATCTGTTGCAGGTATAATCTCACCTGAAAAAAGCAAAAGACAATCAACTTCCAGTAGATTTAGAAACGAATATGACAATGAGGAAGTTGAGGGGGTATTCAATAGGCTAAGTTTGAGAAAAGGAGTGCAAAAACTATGCAAGCATCCTGTATTTCAGTTGAGTAAGCCAGTCAAGAAGAGTAGCGGCGTTGGAATTGTAAATACTTGAGAAGGAGAAGCTTGGGCATATGACGGATGCAACTCACACTCAGGTGTGTGTTCTGTACAGGCTGAGTAAATCTTTTTACATTTACAAAACATTCTACCAGAATAGGTATGTTTGTTGTTTCGTTATTAGTCTAGTTAGATGAGCATTTGAAGTTGTGTTTGAATGTTTTCAGGTACAAACTGCAGTTTTATGTAGGTTATTGAACATGTACTAGGATGTGCGTGACAATAATTTCATGCCTAAGATAAAAACTTAGTTGCAGGATGCATTAAATTTCATCATTAGATGCAAGTTTTAGATTACATCATATGTCCAATAGATTTTTGGGTGTTTTAAATGGACAATTTGTGAAATACGCTCGGCATACACGGTGTATTTATATTTTAAAACCTTCAAACTATGGGGTTATTGATGTGCAAATGATTCCTAACCTTCAATCTTGATGCAAACATTGGTTTCCAATTAACTGTTAAAAAGGTCAATTTAAAAAAAAAAAAAAACTGAAAGACCCTTACTTTTAGTTAAATAAATAAAAAAATTGAAAAAATGAACCAAAAAAAAAAAAAAAATTGTCCAGAAAAGCTCTAGAAATATCTAATTTTTCTGTCGCATTATATTAACAAAGTTCTTGTCAACTTGAATTGGAGAGATTTTTTTCTTAAAAATATTCTATTTTGCACTATTTTTCAAGCATTCTCGATTGCATTGGAGACGCTCTATGACGATTGATTAGTATGATTACTTGACTTTTTTCCTTATATTTTGACTTTTTTAATTGCCATTGAATGAAACTATCCAAAATTAAGTTTTGGTAGGAATGTTTGTGCCAAGGTTTGAAGGTTGAGGAACATTTGTATTGTAACTCAAAGGCTAAGGACCACTTCCACCAATTTTATCTTTATTGTTTTGTCTATTTTGTCTAAATTTTTCATTTTTTTTCATTTTAGAATTTTTTTTGTTTTCCATTTTTATGGTAAGAATGCATTTTAGAATAATAGATTAATGGAAAATGTGTGATTAAAAAATAAGAAAAAATTATGAATTTACATGTAATATTATTTTATTGAAGAATGTGTGGATAAAAAGGAGAGAAAAATAGGTATCAAACACGGGCTTAGCCTCTATTTGGTATAGATTAAAATTTTCATTTTCATTCTTTTACTCATTTTCAACCACACATTTTTCAATAAAATAATATTTTTCATCATATCAATAGCTTTTCCTTTTTTTTTCAACCATACATTCTCTATCAATCTACCATTCCAGAATACATTCTTCCAAAATAATGTTGATCAAATGCACCGTTAATTTTACAAAATGTAACGATCATTTTGTATTTTTAAACACTTAGTCAAATGGGTTAGTCTAACATTGATAAATGCTAATAATTTCTCAAAAGTGGACATTGAAAGTTACGGATTACCAAATTAACGGTCTCTAAGTTACTGAGTGGTTATTAATTATCTGTTTTGAATTTCGACCCTACGTGCAGAATTAATCAATCAAAAGTAACAAGTCATTTTTTATCGTTTCTAGATGATTAAGCATACATGTCCAATTATCCTATATTTGAATACCGCACTAATAAAGAAAACAAAAAAAATAATGAACACCAAAATTATGATAGAGAAACCCCAACTGGGTAAAAATTTTGGGACCAAGTCAGTTACCTCTACTAGACAATATAGATTACAACATGTTTTTAGCCTAACAAATTTCACTAATTCCCACTGTTGTAATTTCTGTAATCTCCAAGATCTGTTGTACCCACCAACTTTTCGACTCTTCCAAGTAGAATTCCAAGAACCTACTTCGAGGCTTTATGTTCTTTCTGCGCTTGTAGCCCAACCTCTCTCAACTTCCAACAACCTCTAAAGTTCAACTGAGAAAGTACATTAATTTCGGTTTAATAGTTCGATATTTTTTCCAAATTGGTGGTTATATGATCTCAAGAATAAAGGATGAATCACAATGAAAGAATATGTTCTTGGATCTTTAGAGAATAAGATGAGGCAATGAAAATAATGAAAGTCACTTTAAAATTTCATCCAATAGTTTGGGTATTTATAGGAGAGAGTAATTGGGTTGAATATGCTGAAAATATCTATTTAGAAACGCAAATTAGGGTTTCCTATAAACCTACCGCTCGAGAGAAATCTCAATGACGGCGATCGACAGCCTCTCGCACGAGCGAGAGCCGAGCGATGGGGATTCTGTTTTTGTCGCTCGAGCAATATCCAGGTGATAGGCTAGCCAAAAAATGTGGCACCGTGTTTCTCCTCTTTTTATGTTCGAACCCTAGATCTCATAACTCAACTTATACAAATTGAACCATAGGTCCTTGACTTTTACAACATGTTACAAATAAGTCATTTTGTCCACAGATTCGTCAGCACTAAAAACCTAACAAACTCCCCATTTGACATTCTGTGACAGAACTACACAATAAGTCAATGAATTGAAAAAAAATATATAAACTACCCAAGCTTCATCAAACTACATGTCTCTTGCATTTCTTGTTATACGTGTTTCTCGAAATCCACAACCCAAATACCTAAAAGCACATGATACATGAAATATAGCAATTAAACACATGATACCAAAACTAGCTAAATTGAGACGTAACACTAATGTTAATCCAAACACCAACAAAAACATTGGCATCACAAAAACTCAAACAACTATGCATATGGTATGCATTGCACATTCTCCCCCTTATTGTAAACTCTCAATGTACTTATGTAGTAAGCAAATATATCTATGTTTCTCCCCAACAACCCTTCAGACATAAAATGGTAAATCTCAATTTTACTTCAAATTTTTTTGCCTTTTCTCTTTCTCTTTCTTCCTTTTTTGTAACAAATGACGAAGAGACAAACAAATTTTTAACATTAACATATAATCATTCAAAAAATGCAGTCATTAGCATGTATAAGTATAATCAATGTATAGTAAACATTCTGACATACTCAGTTCAAATTAATATAGAGTAAATTGTATAAGTCACACAAGCGTAAAGTGTCACTAATCCTTTGTAAGTAGGATTTTAAACCTTAATTTTGTGAGAAAATGACATGTTAAATATCACAGTCATAAGTGCATTCATCTACTTATGAAAGTCAAACCATTTAAATAAAATCTCATTTTGTATTGATATTTTTTTTTCTCCCTTTGACTTTTTGCATATATATTTTTCTTCATATTTTTCAATATTTTAAACTCATAATTATTTTTCACATATTAAGTGTATGTTCTTTTCCATTAAGCGATTAAAATGACCCATGTAACGAACTTTAGGTCGATCAACCCAAGTTAGTTGACCATAAGCTCCAAGTTATGAGAAATCCTACAAACTTAATTGTTCGAGTTAAATAGGTTTCGAAGAAGAACATAAGATATTGAGTTTTTTATTATCGGGGATAAATTTGAGCTTACGTCTAATAAATAAGTTCAATTCATGTTTAAAGTCACCTTATTAGCATGTGACTACCATCTCAAATCTCACACACGCAGTAGAGTCACAATAGCAATATCATATTGTGTGCAGTGCAGATGGTACATGAAAACACATATACTAGTACTCCATAAATAACATAAATCGACAATGGAAACAGTGTTACAACTTATCGATTAAACATATGCATGATCACAACTTACAAATTCAAGAATGTTATATATTATACTGTAGTAAAAATTTTCATCATTTTTTATTTTTCAATTTTCAGCTTTTTTGTTGTTTTTATTTTAAAATGTGAATGCATAAAACAAACATAAAAAATAAATATCAAACACAAAAAAAAATATGTATGAGTTTTTTTACCTAAAAAACAAATAAACAAATATGATACATTCATAAATCAATGTGACACAATGATAAAACACGAGTATGCATCAAAAAATACATAATCAGTTAGGTATGCAAATGTTCTTACCTTTAGGAGCATCGTGATCTATTTCACAATTTTTTAGATCACTTTTCTTCACCCAAACCTGCCTGTGACAGAGATATTCCTATTCATCTGTGTCATCTGACCAACAAACTCTCGATTCTTATTTCTATTTAAGTTTCGATTTCTCTTTATGTTCAGAAAATGACGACACCAAAGCCTTATGTGTCATAACTCACTACAGTAAAAACATGTATGGACAACCCTAGGACTAAAGGTATGTGATTGCTAATATCTATTCCTAAGTGGCGGGTCCTACGCTATCTAGTAGACGTTTGTCTAACAAATCATTTATCTTTAAGATCGGGGTTAGACACATGTTTAGGCTGGTCAGTGGTGTAGACAAATGTGGTCTTAGAAATATTAGCACTATTTTCTTTAAAACCTAAACCTCCCGTATTTCCAACCAGCTTGGCCTTTCCAAAAATGTTATCTAACTTTTCAGAACCATTGGAGAAGATAAGCAGTAGAGACTTAGAATATTCTAGATCGCCCAAAAGGCTCTTGACCTGGATTTCTAAGTTCTCTTTTTCAGTAGTCAACTCATTGACTCTCCTAGAGGACTTCTCATGCTCATTGGTGAGGTTCTTAACATGAGTCTCTAAAGTCTCATTCATGGATTTCACTCTACTCAGGATCGAGATATATTGCTTAATGTGTGGCTACTAACTTTTCATTTTCCAATTAAAGTTCATTATTCGTTGCACTCAATGCTTTGTTTTTAGTTAAAATCTTAAAACTCTCCTCATGCATCTTATCATAAGCCTCTAGATATCTTCTTTATTCTTAGACCCTTCATCAAAATCCTCATCACTACCTAAGTCATCTTCTCTTTCACTCTCCTGGTCATATCCTTCCTTAACTTTTGTAGTAAAGGCAATATATTCCCCACTTTCCTCCCGAGTGGATTTCTCACTCTAATTGTCCGAGTTAGACTCGTCATCAGTGAGAGTAGCATTCATAGCCTTATCTGAAATTCTCCTATTACTAGGGCATTCACTCCTAATGTGGCCAAAACCTCGACAGTTATGGCATTTCACATATTTAGAACTCCTCCTAGACTCACTTGGACCACTTCTATACTTCTTTTGAATTTTTTGTTTATTCCTAAACATTTTTCAAAATTTTTTAGCAAAGTATGCTAACTCCTCTTCATTAGGAGAATCTGAATCCGAGGACTCCCTATGACTATTTCTCACAGTGTTTAAGGCCAAAAACTTATCGTTTGTGGGTTTATCAAATGTCAGCTCATAAGTCTGGAAAGACCCAACCAACTCTTCAATCTTAATTGAGCCTAAGTCCTTGCTCTCATCTATAGTCGTGACTTTAGGCCTAAACCTTTCAGGTAAGGATCTAAAAGTTTTTCTTACAATTTTAGACTTCGGGATTCTCTCATTTAGAGTGAAACTAGAATTCACTATGTCGTTTAAGCTCATATAAAACTCATCAAAAGTTCATTCTCTTTCATCATAATCTCTTCAAACCTAGTTGTCAACATTTGCAATTTCGAGTTCTTAACAGCCTGAATTCCCTCATGTGTGGTCTGTAGAATATCTCAAACCTCTTTGGTTACCTCACACATAGACACTCTCCTAAACCCTTCAAAGGATACCGCTATAAATAAGGCATGTAAGGTTTTACTGTTCCGGTTACATTCATCTAAGTTCATCATAATCCAATTAGCAATGGGGATGGAGATTACTTTATTATTAATCATGGAAATAGGTGCAACCCAACCATTCACAACACTCAGCCATATATGTTCATCAACAGATTTCAAAAAATCTCTCATCATAACCTTCTAGTACGCATAATTACTATTGTCAAAATAAGAAAGCAAAAAATAATCCTATATTTGAATACCGCAGTAATAAATAAAGCAAAAAATAATGAACACCAAAATGATGACGGAGAAACCCCAACTAAGTAAAAACTTCGGGACCAAGTCAGTTACCTTCACTATAAACAATATTGATTACAGTCTGTTTCCAACCTAACAAATTCCACTAATTCCCGCTGTTGTAATTCTTGTAATCTCCAAGATCTGTTGTACCCACCAGTTTTCCTATCTTCTACAATTGTCTCTTCCAAGTGGAATTCCAAGAACCTGTTCCAAGGCCTTGTGCTCTTCCTGCGCTTGTAGTCCAACATCTCTCAACCTCCAGCGACTTCTGAAATTCAACTGAGAAAGTATCTTTATATGACCAATAGGAAGTATGTGGTGTTTCGATTTAATGGTTCGATGTTTTTCCCAAACACATGATTATATGATCTCAAGAATAAATGATGAATCACAATGAAAGAATATGTTTTTGGATCTTTAGAGAATAAGATGAGACAATGAAAATAATGAAAACCACCTTAAGATTTCGTCCAATGACTTGTGTATTTATAGGAGAGAGTAATTGAGTTGAATAAGTTGAAAAATCTATTTAGAAACGCAAATTAGGGTTTTCCGTATAAACTTGTCGTTCGAGCGAAATCTCAACAACCTTGTAAGCGATGACCTCTCGCTTGAGCGAGAGCCGAGCAACAGGCGAGCGACGGGGATTCTGTTTTTGTCGCTCGAGCAATGTCCAGGTGATAGGCTAGCGAAAATACGGCGCTGTCTTTATCTTCTTTTTATGTTCAAACCCTAGACTTCATAACCAAATTTATACAAATTGTACCCTAGGTCCTTGACTTTTACAGCACGTTACAAATTAGTCATTTTATCCACGAAATTGCCAACGCTAAAAACCTAACAAACATTTATCTCCACCAAAAAAGGGTTGAGGATGGATTTACAAATAAAATGAGAGGTTAAGAATATAGCTACTATTTACACTTAAAAAAAAAAAAGGATACAGCTATTTTAATTCACATTTAAATTATTGTTGGAAGTAGTAAAGAAATTGAATGATTTAATATTCAAGATGTAACTATCTTTAAATTTATACAATTTCAAACATAATTGAAAAAATTTCGTGGTGCCACGTTGTAGTTTTTTATTGGTTTTAAGAAAGTAATGGCTATCTATCCTCTATAAACTACGATTTGACACTCCTTAAAAACGTGCCTCGTATTTGTGATATGCGATAAAAGCTTGGACCACAACGAATAAAATATCACTTTTAATCGAGTGTTCGCTATAAATTTTTTGAGAATATATTTTATAAAATGTACTAATTCAAAAGAACACGTGACTAAAAAATAGGAAAAAAGTTACGACTCCACTTGCAAAATTACTTTTATTAGTGAAAAGTGAGGTTAAAAATAATCGAACCTCGATATATAAAACGTCTGAAAAAATTTAACAAAAATATTCCGTTATGAAGAACTATAGTGAAAATATACTGATTTTCACCATGAAATGTGATACTTTGCCTATGTTTGGTTTAACTAAAAGTTCTGATTAAAATTTAAATTAAAGTCAATAATCATTTTAATCACTTATTTTATATTATGCATAATTTTTAAACCACATATTTCATTAGTTTTTACCAAAATTTACTAAACTCCTATTTGACGACCATTATTTTGAAAAAAAACAATGTTTTAAATAGTACTTTTTCGGAGAATGTTTAATTAAAAAGTAAGAAAAGAATTTGAGTTTACGTGCAGAATATTTTACTGTGTGAACGTGTGGTAGAAAAAGAATACGTGAAAGAAGAAGAATTTTTTTTTTTCAAATAATGGTTGTCAAACATAGGCTAAAAAATTAAAAATATAATTTTTATTGAAATCAAATAGTGGCTTTATCTAATTGACTTTGAATAAAAATAAAAGAAGGTTCCATTCACCATTTTATCGATTAATTCCACGTGTCTACAATAATGGCTATTATTATAATTTCAAGAATCAAACGCTTTAGTTGTGGGGGTCCCCACACGCTACTTAGTTAATTACGTAATTAATTAATTGAAATTGACATAATGTTTATATATACATGCATTATAGGCACGTTGCAAACAATTCTAAATTTATTTAGCGCACGTTTGAGTTCGATTTTTCTGTCAAAAATACGTATTTTATTGGAAAATGTGTAGTTAAAAATTAGAAAAGATTTTAAATTTACGTGTAATATTATTTTATTAAATAATGTGAGAGAAAAAAATGTATTTTAAAAATAATGGATATAAAACGATGACTTGCAAGAAGACACAATACGGTCCATAGTCAACACTGCCACCATTCAAATCTCAAGAAATAAAGAAAAATATAATGTGTACACACCAAGAGCAATCAAGGAAACGAAAGAATGTGACAGTGATTTTCTAAAGAATGTGCGGCTAACAAATCAATATTATTATGTCTGACAATCGTTAAAAGCAAAATTATGTTTAAAAATAAAATTTGAAATAGTGATTTTGATTAAGGTGCAGAATATTTTATTGTTGAAAATGAGTTTGAAAAAAAAAAATTGTTTTGATGATTGTCAAACCAAAGTTAAGAAAAAAAAAAAAAAAATTAGATTCACGTGTAAAATTATTATGTAATTAAAAATGATTTTGAAAAAAAAAAAATTGAATTTTTAGCTAAATTCATGAACATGGACGGGGATCCTTGGGTTTTGTGTACTCTTTTCTCGTCTGCAAAACTCGCTTTCACTCCACATGGGCTTCTGTCTTCTACATTAAAAACATTGGAATCTGTCAACTTTATTCTTAAACATGATAAACATGTTTTGATGGTCCCTCTCACCTCTCTCTTTCTTTTTTTAACTTAAAAGACTACTAACTTTTTGACCCTTTTTTTTTCCCCCTCTCTCTCCCATACAATCCACAAATTAATTTAAATCAAAATCCGCAATTTAATTACGTATTTTATGGGATCCACAACTTTTCTAAATCACATATTTCATTAATTTTTATCAAAATCTATTAAAAATTTGATTTCGAGGTACATTAATGTAGGTCCAATGTTAATAGCATGTTAGAGATATCTGATCTCTCCTCGAATTCTCCATTCAATGTTGAAGGTTCCTTATGTCATCTCTAACCCATTTTACTAAAGAATAATGTTATTCGTACATAATCATTTACCAAATTTTTTACCGAATTGACAAGTGGCGGCCCCTATTGGGGGGGCGTCCATGGGCCCGGGCGCCCCCCCAATAGGGGGCCGCCACTGTCAATTAGGTAAAAAATTCGATAAATGATTATGTACACGTAGCACGATCGTTTACTAAAATGGTGCAACTTTTACATCAAAATGATGCAGTTTTCATACCATCCTTTAGGCCATCTTCGAGAACAAAAAATTGTTTGCTTATTCCCTAAGTGCACGGATCGTGACAAATAATAAAATAAATTATAAATTCGAATATTATATCCACATAAACTAATTATCTCATTTTTATTCTAAATTTAACTTCAATCTAAACTAATGTTGTAACTAAATCATGAATCAATATGGTATGTTAACACCAAAACTAAACTAACTAAATTGATCTAAATTAATCTATGCCTGAAGAGTTTTAACTTGTGGGATTAAGTAGTTCCGGATTTCGATTTTACGTGGGCTATTTAATATTCATCAAATCCAGTTTCATTAATTATTAACAATCAAATTAATCAATTTTAACTAGTTAATTCTCTCGAGTAAACTAACGCTATCCACATTCCTGAATATAACTGGTCAATTGTTGAACTTTACCTAGGGCTGGACAAAACTCCTGAACCGAGTGATTTTTCATAAGTTAAATACATGAACGAGTATCTAAATCGAGAACCAATATAATTGGGTCAGTTCTCGGTTCTAGACCAAGAACCGAATCTAAATATATTTTTTTTATTTTTTAATATTGAATTAATTAAATTATTTTATTTTTATAACTTTTATTTATATTTCATTTTCTTTATGTAGGCTGCTTGAAACAAATGAATTGTTGATATGAATCACCAATATTTTAATATTAGCACATATTTTTTGGTATTTGTATACATTGAATTAATCTTATTGGACAGCTTGTTATTTATATATTTTTAAATTGAGCTACGTTAATTTATAAAAGTTATGAATGAACATGTCATTAGTTGTATTTATGTAGTGTTGATGTAAATGATAAAAAATTTAATTATAGTACGGAACCGAACAGAATCGAATTGAACTGAACCTGAACGGTTCCATAATTATATTTGGACCCGATGGTTCCATTTATTAAATACCTGAAAATTTTGGGCATGTTCGGTTCTAAAGAGAACCGAACTGACCCTTCAGAACCGAACCGAACCAACCCGACTCATGTCCAGCCCTTACTTTACCCGTCAAATCCCAATTTTGAGCCACCAATCTTGATAATTAGTGTATGAATCTATGTAATTCACCTCATGAAATTATAAATCAAATTTATCTCCTAAAATACTCCCTTCATCCCTTATATATAGGCTGATTTTCTTTATTTTCTTATCCTAATTATGTAATTTCTTTATTTATTGAGAATATTTTTGTTTTGTTTGTTTACTAATATACCCTTATTTAATTTGGCTAGTTATAACTAATGTGAGAATTGAAAAATAAATTATTTAATTTCTTTACTACTTCTAACAATAATTTACTATTAGTTGTTGATAATTAAATAAGAGTAAAGTATGAAAGTTTTTGGCAAAAAAATGTTTTTTCAATAACATTAAATGATATTTCTTAATCTACGCGAAAAAACAAAACCAGTATATATATGGGACAGAGAAAGTTACTAGTAAACAAAATATTATGTATCGATCTCATAAAAGTACTTGTTGTGGTTTAACTCAAATTCTAGTTGGTATTAGAGTCTAAATTGGAGTGGTTTTTGAAAAGATCCAAATTATGGATCAGAAGAAAAAGTCGTTGAATTTTCGCTAGCATGGCACTAGCTGGTTGCTCGAGCGATCTCGGTGGAAGAAAAACCCAAGAGTTTGTAGCTCCCCATTGCTTGAGAGTTTGTCGCTCCCCATTACTCGAGCGAGGCGTTGATATAATGCATGCAATCTAGACGCAGGAAGAAAAGCGGCGTAGGGATTGGAAAGCCCAATCTCAAATTCATCTACATTTCTCAAATCAGATTTTACAAAATGTCCTTAAGGAGAATAGTGCCGCTGCATTGTGGTTGAAGTGGAAGCAACTTTGCATGACAAAGAGTTTGACCAGCAAGCTACACTTGAAATAGCGATTGTATTCTCACCGATGTCTAAATGTATGCCATTGGATGATCACTTAACCATGTTTAAAGAAATTGTGGGTGATTTGGAGACATTTGAGGTTAAGTATGACGATGAGGACTTGACTTTAATGTTGTTGTGTTCACTGCCAACATCATATGTGACTTTTAGAGATATTATTCTCTATAGTCGGGACACTCTCATCGTAGAAGATGTCTATAATGTTTTACTATTTAAGAAGAAGATGAATCATCTTGTTAGAGGATCTGGAAATCATGTTGAAGGCTTGATTGTGCGTAGGAGGAATCAAGATATGAATTTTGGCAGAAATATGAGGGGTAGATCGAAGTCTAGACATGTTGAGAGGACATGTCATTATTGTAAGAAGAATGGGCATATTAGAGCTGATTTCTTCGCCTTGAAAAATAGAAATAAAGCTATTGGTACTACAGAGAAAAAGAAGCAACATGTTAATACAACAGATGCTGATGTTGTGGAGGATGAGAAAAATGGTTATGTGCTTCTTGTGATTTCTGATGGAGATACTAAATCTAGTGATCAATGTGTTCTTGACTCAACTTGTACTTTTCATATGTGTCCTAACGTATATTGGTTTTCTACATATGAGAGAGCTTCAAGAGGTGATGTGATTATTGGGAAACAACGCGCCTTGCAAAATTGTTAAAGTTGGTACTGTAGAATAAGAATGTTCGATGGTGTTGTCAAAACACTTACAGATGTAAGCCACGTTCCAGAACTGAAGCGGAATCTCATATCTTTGAGTATACTTGACTCAAAGAACTATAGATACATCAGTGGAGGTGGAGTTTTGAAGGTGAGCAAGGATGCTCTTGTTGTCATGAAGGGACATAAAAACCCTACACAGCTGTACATTTTGCACGGTTCCACGGTGATTGGGGATGCAACAGTTTCTACTTCAACTCTGACGGATGATGAAGTTACAAAACTTTGGCATATGAGGCTCGAACATATGAGTGAGAATGGGATGGAGAAGTTGAGTAAAAATGAACTTCTTGATGGGCTAAAGACCAGTAAAATAGAGTTTTGTGAGCATTGTATCGTTGGAAAACAGAAAAGAGTCAGATTTACTAAAGGAAGACACAACACGAAGAGAACACTGAATATATTCATTCAGATCTTTGGGGACCAATCAAGGTACCATATAAAGGTGGCTATCATTACTTGTTGACAGTAATTAATGATTTCTCTAGGAACGTTTGGGTATTCTTCTTGAAGCAGAAGAGTGATATGTTTGGGATCTTCAAGGAATGAAAAACATTAGTAGAGAAGCAGACCGGAAAGCAAGTGAAATGTCTACGAACTGATAATGGATTGGAGTTTTGCTTAGATGAATTCAATAGCTTCTACAGGGTTGAAAACATCTTGAGACACTTGATAGTGCATGGAACTCCTCAACAGAATGGTGTGGTAAAACAGATGAATGGAACTTTGATGGAAAATGTTTGTTGTATACTTTCAAATTTTGGGTTTCCTAAATCTTTTTGGGCTAAAGCTGCTACTATAGTTTGTTTTCTGATTAATCGCTCACCCTCAGTTGCCATCGATAAGATACCAGAGGAGGTATGGTCTGGTAAATCTTCTTGCTATTCTGATTTGAGAGTTTTTCGGTGTTTAGCTTATGCTCATATGGATAATGGGAAGTTGGAGTATAAGTCTAGAAAGTGCATCTTTATTGGGAACAAATCAGGTGTGATGTAAAAGGGTATAAGTTGTGGTGTCCACGGACTAGAAATGTGGTTGTTGGTAGGAATGTAGTATTTGATAAACTTTCTTTGGTTCGTGGTTCATCTGTTGAGGATTCTGATAAAACTGAAGAGCCGAATTATTCAACTCAGGTGTAGTTGGAAATTGGTTCAGAGAAACAATCAGAGGTTGTAGAACAGTTTGCTACAGATCAGTCTAATTCAAGGTTGACAAACAATAATATCTTGCTTACTTTGTCTACACCACCAGTACCACACTATTCAATAGCTAATGACATACCTCACAGACAGATTAGACCTCCACAGAAGTATGTGGAAACAGATTTGGTAGCTTATGCATTAAGTGAGGCTGAAGACATTGATTCCACTGAGGAGCCTGCTACATATTTAGAGGCAATCAGTTGTAGTGATTCTAGTAGATGGATGATTGTTATGCAGTAGGAGATGGAGTCATTGAATAAAAATAACACTTTGGACTTAGTGAAATTACCTAAAGGTAAAAAGGTGGTTCGTTGCAAATGGGTATTCAAAAGAAAGGAATGCACATCAGGATTAAATATGTTAGATACAATGCTATATTGGTGGCAAAAGGCTACAGTCAGATTTCGAGTGTTGATTTTACGAATGCATTCTCTCCAGTTGTGAAGCACAATTATATTTGGTCTTTAATTGGAGTGGTGGCTGAGAATGATTTGGAGCTTGAGCAAATGGATGTCGAGACAGCATTCTTATATAGAGAACTTGAGGAAAGCATTTATATGCAACAACCAGAGAGATTCAGAGATTCAGAGAAAGAAGACTATGTGTGCTTATTGAAGAAATTCTTGTATTGATTGAAGCAGTCATCGAAGCAGTGGTATAAAAGGTTTGGTTCATTCATGACTACTCATGATTTTGATAGATGTAATTATGATAGTTGTGTGTACTTCAGAATGGGAAGTGGTGGATCAACTATATATTTGTTATTATATGTTGATGATATGCTCATAGTAGCTAAGGATAAAGCAGAGGTCAGAAAAATAAAATTACAACTCAACAAGAAGTTTGACATGAAAGACTTGGGTACAACAAAGACGATTTTTGGAATGGAGATCTTGAGGGATAGAAAGGCTGACAGATTGTATTTGAGTCAAAAGGGGTTCATTGAGAAGGCGCTCGAAAGATTTAATATGGTGAAAGTTAAGGCTGTTAGTATTCCATTGGCTACCCACTTCAAAATATCATCTAACTTGTGTCCACAGTCAAATGAAGACATTGATTATATTTCTCAGATTCCTTACTCCAGTACAGTTGGCTCGCTCATGTATACTATGGTTTGTACAAGACCTGATTTGGTACAGACAGTTAGCAGATACAAGGCTAATCCTGGAAAAGAACATTGGAAAGTAGTGCAGTGAATTTTCAAATACTTGAAGGGCTCTTCAAATGCTTGTTTGCGTTTTGGTAGAAATTCAGATGGACTCATCAGTTATATGGATTCAGATTATGTAGGAGATCTTGATAAGAGGAGATCACTTCAGATTATGTGTTCGCAAAATACAGTTGCTTTGTCTACAACAAAAGCAAAATACATGGTAATTACAGAGGCATGTAAGAAGGTTATATGGCTGAGAGGATTGATTGGTGAAATCAATGAAGACTTGCAAAATGTCTACATTATTCTGCGACAGTCAGAGTGCAATTTTCTTGACTAAGGATCAGATGTTTCACGAGAGGACTAATCACATTTATGTGAAGTATCATTTTGTGCATGATGTGATTGATCGTGGTGATATTTTAGTAAGCAAGATTGATATCAGTGATAATCATGTTGATATGAGGACAAAACCACTTCAAATTGCTAAGTTTGAACATTGTTTGAAATTAGTGGGTATTTGTCATTGATTTAGTCCATTGAGACTTGTTTGAAGGGGTGGAATAGTGTTTATTGTTAGAGTTGTGACTTGAAATTTCTTGTGTTAGAATTTGGTTCAAGGAGGAGATTTGTTGTGGTTTGACCCAAATTCTAGTGGTTATTGGAGTGATTTTGAAGAGATCAAAATTATGAATCGGAAGAAAAAGTCGCCGCATTTTCGTTAGCCTGACGCAGCTGGCTACTCGAGCGATCTCAATGGAAAACAACCCGAGAGTTTGTCGTCCCGTCGCTTAAGCGAGGGGTTGTTGCTCGACTGCCGCTAGAGCGACAAAGTTTATTCGACCCAAGCCCATTTCGCTTTTTGACACGTTTTTGGACTCCTATTCTTCTACAACTAGTTCCTAGGGTTTATATATATATAGGTCACAACTTGTAATAAATATAATCATCATAACATCAAGAGAATTGAGAGAGGACATTCTGAAAGCTTAGATTTCAATTGAGATTATTGAAATCTGAATATTGTAAACACAAAATTATTAATTATAGTGGATTATACTCATCTAAACTTCTTGTGCTCTTATTTTCTTCATTTTTATTTCATTGTCGTCATTATCTTGTGATCCGAAATTCATAAAAGTATTCATGAAAGTCAATTTTATGGTCCATATAAGTGTATAAATCAAATTTATAAGTTAGCTCCAACTCATTACATCAAATGAATAGTGTTTCATTTACTTCCTCACTTTCTAATATTCAACAATAAATTTATTTCAAAACTTATTTAATTCCAAATTCTATACTACTAAAATTACTGAATCAAAATTTACATTTAATCAACTAAAATATTGCAATTTATTGATAAATAAAAAATCATTAAATTCAGTACCACATTTAAAAAATATTACATTTAATGAGTAATTTTGTTTTGATGTAATTAATATTTATTATTTATTACTTGATTATAATTTATTATAAATATTAATAAAAGTATAATCAAATCAAAATTAATATAAACCAATTAAATCACTTAGTAATAAAAGGATATAACATGAATTAAATTTATTGTCGTATAAAATGAATGGCAAAATGGATAATAAGAAAAACTCAATAAATTACACCAAATGAACAATCATGTGCCAAATTTGGTGCAATATTGTTGATGACACCAATTTGGTTCAAGATTCAAAGTTTGGTTGGAGGAGCGTCTTTACATAAATTTGGCGTAAATCTGGTCGTAGTTGTCCTTACCGTTAGAATTATAACTAGTTGCAATATAGGAAAGTGTGGAAATAAAATTTATCAACTGATTGAGTCTCGTGATAGTACAATATCCTAAAGTGAAATTGTCCGTTGATAACTGCCATGACCTCTTTAGACAATTACCTCTAGGATACAGCGATCAAATAAATCAATTGTACAGCAAACAAAAATGATTTTTAGATCTCTTAAGTGTACTCCAGAAAATATATAAAATGAGTATAATGTTTTACTAAATATGAAGATACAATTCCGTTTTTGTAAAAAAAAATTCTAATACTCAGATGTGTGTTTATATAGGCAGAAAACTGATGTAAATGCTTCCACTATGATCCAGTATTAGTGTCAATTTTTATGGCTAGAGGTAATGAGTTGTTAATACTGGACAGTTAAAAACAATCATATTTTACTGGCTAATTGACTCATTAAATAATTTCGAAAATGATTAAAATGATAATTATCATTAGAATCAAGAAAGCCCCAAAGGCCAATCAAAGACCTTTTAATATAATGCGTGAGGTATGACTCGAATCCCCGACTTTTCACATAATTTCACACTTTTTACCAATTGGGCACTTCATCTGAATTAATTATTTCTTTCACATATTATATTTATTGTATAAATATCTAACAATTCCCCACATGAAAGAAATAAGATGAATATAAATACTATTCTGGAGTACGATAGAAATCATGTAGGCTTAGGTGTCCATCAACTTGAACATTGGCTTTGTATATTCTATCGAGTTGGCTAACTGTCGAGTGAATTATGTCTTGAATTCCACAATTATGCTTGCAAATTGAGACAGTAGAACACACACATAACTTCTAAAACAATCATGTGGTTGTGTTCATTTCGTCCGTGAACTTTCCCCGATTTCTTTGAGTGCTTTTGAGAATTAGCCTCAATTCTCATATAAAGCGGCCTCACTATCACACTCAAATAGGTGCTTCTATCAATGATGCACTGTATCTAAACACCCCCACTGAATATCAAGTATAGTAAGCATTAAGAACATTTGCTCATCCTCTAATTAATACAGCTCGTACTACTCATCATAGGGAGGGGTTTGGAATAAACTCAATGTAGTACCCACACAGACCACTTCAATAACTTTTTTATCCCATTGAAACCTTGTCTGTGGATCTCCAATCGCAAAGTTGGGTTTCCGTTATAGGTGATCTAATTTGTAATAAGCTTTAGCTCTATCCCCCTCGATGTTTTCTGAACTAGCTCTCTAGCTAATCCTTTGGTTAGTAAGTCAGCAATATTATCACTTGACTTCACATGGTCAATAGCTATAATCTCATACTTAAGTAGCGACGCACAATATTGTGTCTCCTACAAATATGTCTAGACTTTCCATTGTAGGATGAATTTTGAGCTCTTGAAATATCTGCTTGAGTGTCACAATGGACATAGATAGCTGGAAGTGGTTTGGACCACAAAGGAACATCCATAAGAAAATTCCTTAATCATTTAGCCTCTTTACCTGCCTTTTCCAATGCTATGAATTCTAATTCCATATTAGATCTCACAATGTAGATTTGCTTAGTGGATTTCCAAGATACAGTACCACCTGCTAATGTAAATATATATCCACTTGTAGATTTACTTTCATTAGTATCAGAAATCTAATTAGCATCACAATATCCCTCAAGTACAACAGAAAATTTAGTATAATGTATTCCTCAATCTAGAGTGTATTTCAAATACCTCAAGACGCGAATAAGAGCATCCCAGTGATTAGCATCACAATATCCCTCAAGTACAACAGGAAATTTAGTATAATGTATTCCCCAATCTAGAGTGTATTTCAAATACCTCAAGACTCGAATAAGAGCATCCCAGTGTTCACTATTAGGATTACTAGTATATCTGCTAAGTCTGTCAACATCATATGCTATATCAGGTTTGGTACGGTTCATAAGATACGTGAGACTACCAATCAGTCTAGCATATTCTAAAGTAGAAGCACTAGGATCTGAATGTTTTCTCAAATGACGACTTGTATCATAAAGTGTTTTAGCAGGAATACAATTGTATTAATTAAACTTCTTAAACACTTTTTCTACATAATGTGATTGGGTTAATGTAATTCTTTCAGAATGTGTTACTATTTTAATTCCTAGAATAACATCAGCAACATCCAAATCTTTTATTTCGAAGTGTTTTTTTTCAGAAACTGTTTAGTCTTATTAATTACATCTAAACTAGTTCCCATTATCAGTATATCATCAACATATAAGCAAATTATAACACCACGATTATAATCAGATTTGCTATATATGCATTTATCAGCTTCATTTATCACATAACCATTAGATGTCAAAATTGTATTTCGAATTGATGTGTGACTCGAATTAAAGACATTTTAATATAATGCGTGAGGTGTGACTCGAACTCCCGACCTCCCACAAAAATTCACATTTTTCACCAATTGGGCACTTCATCTGAATTAATTATTTCTTTCACATATTATATTTATTGTATAAATAGCTAACACTTACAACATATATAAGGCTCTAAGTGTAGATGCACTCGTCTTTGCTCTATTCCAAAAAACTTTCCGACTAAATGCACAATTTTACAATTTCGTGTTGCTCATGTCCTTCATAGTTATGCTTGACAATTTATATTTGAGCACCACAAGTTGAATAATTTGAGTTGTTTAACCATCCCATCATACAAATTGTCATCTTCATGGTGTGTCAACAACTCAGTAGTCCTTACGTTGCATAAATTGTGTTCAAAATACGATCAAAGAGTTTTCTAATAAGAGACGAGTTTCATGTGAACACACAAATAAGTCTAACATTTACATAGTTTTACGGTGTTAGTTTAAAAAATCGGCTTTCTTTGAAAGAGTAACCTAAATTTTTTATTTTGATTATTATTTTCACATTGAAGCAATTTGGAGATTTTACCATTAAAATGTATTCACAAGATGGCGATTCAGTTGAGAATGTCAATATTATAATCCAACTACTTGTTTGAACATTAGATCAGAACAAATTAATCATAAGAAAATTTTGACTTCTAACTTTTAATACAGTAAAAAGACTTTGACTTATATTTTAAAGAATCCCGTTTCGAGAATTAGTTTAACGATTAATGTATTTGTACAACATGAATGACAATGTAGGAATTGTAAAAAACTGTTGGTAGCAAGACTGTCTAATGACAATTTGTCACGAACATGTTGTCAACAAGACTGTCATTTATAATTGTACATCAAGCATGATTGTTAGATCAATAACTTGCATCTAAACATCGACTAGCCACTCTTAGTTTTGACTCTAAAAACATTTACTAGTCAAATAGCATAAGAACTGTAAACACTCTTGATTACCAAATTAAACTATTATACTCATTATTGTGAAAAAAATAATTCAAAACTTGGATATTGATTTGCTATGTTGCACACGGGGTCTAGATAATCGCGTTGACTGGATTTCGAATTGACCACTAAATATTATAATACCAAGAAAGTTAATTCAACTTTGTATTTCCGTGTTAACTCTGAATCTCTGATCGCTCTTTCACGTTATATATACACATTTAATCCTTAAACAGTTAAACATCTCACTCTCTCACTCTTTATCCCCTTTTCGCCAAGCACTGCATATTCCGTCAATGGATGACCTAATTGTATCATCTTCTTCATCTTCCTCAATGGTTTCTTCCTCTCAAGAAAACCCAGCAACAACCCTGCAACAAAAACTCCAGTACGTACTCCAAACCCAGCCACAAAACTGGACTTATGCTATTTTCTGGCAAACATCCAAGGACGATAATGGACGTATCTTCTTGGTTTGGGGTGATGGCCATTTTCAAGGGATTACTAAACACAAAGTGCCCAAATCGGGTTCTCAATCTCAGAGGAAGAAAGTGATGAGAGGAATCCAGGCTTTGATCGGTGAAAATCCTGATAGTTATGTCCCCGTAGATGGTGATGTGACTGATATGGAATGGTTCTATGTTATGTCACTTGCACAATCTTTTTCTCTTGGGGATGGGGTTCCAGGAAAGGCCTTTAGCTCGGGATCTTTGGTTTGGTTGAGTGGGGAGAATCAACTGAGGTTTTATAACTGTGAAAGAGCTAAAGAAGCTCAGATCCATGGAATGCAAACTTTGGTTTGTATTCCTACTTCAAATGGGGTTCTTGAGCTGGGATCTGATGAAATGATCACAGAAAACTGGAATCTGATTCAACAGGTCAAGTCAATTTTTGATTCGTGTGGGATAAATGGATCCTCCGGGCAGATAATTTCATTCGCTGATATTGGTGTTGTGACTGGTTATCAAGAAGAGGAAGCAAAGGCCAAGAAAGGTGAAGGTTTTGCTGTACTTTCGTCCTATCTCGATTCGGATCATTCGGATTCCGATTGTCAGTTTTTTCTTGAAACTCCCGTGGAGAAGAAAGCACCCAAGAAGAGAGGAAGAAAGCCTAGTCTTGGCCGTGACACTCCTTTGAACCACGTCGAGGCGGAGCGGCAACGAAGAGAGAAGCTCAACCACCGTTTTTACGCGCTCCGGTCCGTCGTCCCTAATGTGTCGAGAATGGACAAGGCATCCTTGTTATCAGATGCTGTATCCTACATTAAAGAACTGAAGACCAAAGTTGAAGAACTTGAAGCAGAACTCCTTAAAAATCCCCAGAAAATAAAGATTGAATCAGTTGACACTTTGCAGGATAATCAAAGTGCAACAACTTCTGTTGATCAAATTAGGACTAATTCATCATCACTATCTTCATTTGTGGTACCACCAGAAATTGAAGTGAAGATTGTAGGGCTTGATGGGATGATCAGATTCCAATCGACTAACTCTAATTATCCAGCAGCTAGGCTAATGAACGCGATTCGAGACCTCGAATTACAAGTCCACCATGCTAGCATGTCAAGTGTTAATGATCTGATGCTTCAAGATATTATTGTTAGGGTTCCCAATGGATTGAGAAGTGAGGATGCATTAAAATCTGCTCTTCTTACAATATTAGAGCAGTAAATCCTTAGTACTTATTCTGTTATTTTATACCTCCTAAGTTTGTTGAAACTAGTTAGCTTTTCGATCAGTGTTTCTTGAGCTTTATAAATAAAAAGGTGATGCAAAAATATTTTCGACAATTTTTCCTTTTTCCCCCCCTAAATTCATAGCACTTTCTATGCTCGAAAAAACTATACCATAATGAACGGAAAGAAATCTACGAGCTTCCGAGATTCAATCCACAGTTTTGTTCAAGATTGACTAGTAATGGTATTGTCTCGATATCTCAATACATCATCACAGAGTATATGTGTTACATAATTATTCGTATACGATGATAAATGTAGTTGCTTGCATGCTTAGAAATGAGCCAGCTAGTTGTGGAGACAAAATTGAGACCTTGAAATATCATGTGGGTGGAATTGTAGTACAATAATTGAATATTGCTACCCTACAACAATAAATAGTTGGGCTAACAATTTTTGTAACATGTGCCCACTTCTTTTTGTTGTACCATCTTTGAGCTCGTGACAAAGCACAACATGTGCAGTTTAGTTTACATGTAAGAATACAAAAAATCTTTTCTTGTCATTGTTGGATTTAAATTTCATCTATTGTCACTCAACTTTCAATGAAATTCCAATAGGCTACTAAAATTTTTATTTATCTCAATTTTAATTTAAAATTGGTTAGTCTAAAGATATTGTTATAGTTCTAGTTTTAGAGGAGAGATTATAATTTTGATTAACAACAACTCTTTTACCGTTATGGGCTTCAACGGTATAAATTCAAACAATTTGACCAAAATCTGCTCTCACATGGCCTCCAGGTAACGGCAGAAAAATCGATTTTCTGGGAGTGAAAATCACTCCCAGACAGACCCTTAATATTATTTCTATTTCTAGGGCGTCACGTAGCGATTAGGAAATGAGTTATGAAATGACTATTTACTAATCAATTTTTGTCGGTTTGAAGGACAATAGATTATAGAATGTGATGCTATGATAAAATTTAAAACTAAAGTTCATGACTCGATAAGATGTCCGCACAATTCCTCGATCGTGAAATCTACCTTGTTCAAAATATATCACAATAAAGGGAAGTCTTCAAAAAATTTCACGGCTCAAATTACTTCTCCTTACATGTCAACATCAATATTCATAGTTGACATTTTAGTTTTCTTTTAAAAATAAATGAGGGGTGCATTTTTTTCACACACATACAAGTGTAAAATGTGTGTATCAAAAATTTATAGAGTTAGATATTGGCCTTGTTTGGTGGGGATGAAAATCATATTTATAGTAGATTTTGGTAAGAAAAAAAAAAAGTTTCAAATTTATATTTCACGAAATATTTAGTTAAAATTAAGCTCCCGTTTGACACTCATTTTTTATCTCATTCTCATTCTCATTTTTCTACAGTACTCATTTCTAACCACACATTTTTCAAATAAAATAATATTACACATAAACCCAAAAATTCTTCTTGTTTTTTAACTACACATTCTTTACATCAATCACTATTCAAAAACTCATTTTTCAAAAGAATGAGTGTCAAACAAATTAAAATTGTTATTTTTTATATTAAAATAAAATCTTAATTTTAATTCTTACGGGGTTGTAATATCATATAAGATGACAAGACATGTCCTTGCCTTTGGGGAGTTTTGGGTACAAAGTAGGGAAAATAATAGAGGTAGAAAAAAGTAGACGGGGGCCCACAATATTTGGCCTTTTCTTATAAAATAAAATAAAAGATATATTTTTTATTCCACATTTTCCTCGTTTCTTAACATAATTAATATTTAATTAGTGTTATATATTGACGTCTTATCATAACATCATTGAATAAGGCATTTTAATATCTCCTTTATTTCTTTTTTATTATTTTTTTTCATTTGGTGCATCTCGCTTGCAATTGTCCAAGTTTATAATTGATTATAAATTGATCAAATTCAATGTTTTCATATGATTTTTAAGAACCATATTGTTTATTTATTTTTAGCTGTACGTTTATCAAAATCCATGTTTATAATTAATTACATATTTTGACAAAATTTTGTGCCGCGTACACCTGCTGCCTCGAATTGGTTGTACCTCCTCGTTTAATATATTTTTGACATGTTATTACACAATATTTTTTTTTTCTTATCAAATGTGAAGAGTATACGATTGTGACAATATATTACGTCTTTTCATTTTCTCGTTTGTTGAAAAAATAAGAACTTATTGAGGATAGAACTCATCCCATTAATTCAAAGTATATGATACATTGTATCTTTTTATTATTTTCTAGATTGTTTCATAGATCTCGATGAGATTCCGACACAAATCAATGATTTTTATTTTTATTATTTTTTTCTTTAATTGTTTTATTTAAAATCGATGAGAAATTTTTTTTTTAGACTGATTCATTAATTTTAATCAATAAAAAACGCAGGAATTTATTTCCTATACAAAATTTGACTTTAAGCTAAACAAATTTAAATAAAGGATAAAAGTCATGTATTGCAATTTTGGAACTTTTTACCATTAGAAAAAACCTATTTAAATTGAATTCATATAACATAACTCAATATAAAATACATATTACTAAGTTTGTTATTTATATAATTTCACCATTTGATATATTAAGCCACAGTTTGATTTAATTAAAAATCAAGATTTTAATAAATTTTGATAAAAAAAGAATTAATAAAATGTGGGATTGAAGCCCCCCCCCCCCCCCCCCCCCACATTTTCACACGCTACCCATTCTACTATTGCATTTAAGCAACCTTTATTATGGTGTGTGACTAGTAGCTTGTTAAAATTCTTCATTTATCGAATCTTTTGACATAAAAATTCATAGTACGAGTTGGTAACAGATGTATCACACTTTTAAGAATGTAAGAAACGTCTCTCGTTAAGACGGATTTTATTATTGACAGACACATTTTTATATGACTCCGAACTCAATTTCCTATGTGCCCCTAAATTTTTTTTTTATATATAAAAATGTACTTTAGTAATATATTATTATGTAGGAGATCATATAAATTAATTTTACCTCAATTTAAATGCTTTGCAAAGTTGACTGCCGACCACTTTATAAACCCATTATACCACGCCCATCTTTTTCACTTGGTGCATCCCACTACTTTGGGAAAACATCATTGCGGTCACTAACTTTTGGTGAAATCTAAATTGGATTATTGAATTTTAATTTGTCTAAATTGGATCGTTGAACTTCAATTTAATGTCAAGTTTCACCACTCTATCTCATGTCGTCTCCTAAATTGTTAAAATTTATTTATTAGCAATCATATCACAACAGATATTTTTATGTAATACCTATGCAATATCGAAATTTACCTCTATGTCATGTAATAAAAGTGTTAATAAAAAAAAAAATATATATATTTTAACCTTTTAATTCAAAAATGTTGTCATAATTATCATTTTACGTTTTTTTGGTTTCTAGGATGCAATATAGTAATTATTTGAAAGATTAGTAATGATATGATTGTCACAATTTTCATAATAATAGGTGATATAAAACGTTAGAGGAGTGAAATTTTAAACTAGATTGAAGTTTAAAAGTCTAGGGGTCCAATTAAAATTATGATAAAACTTCAGTGACTGCACATAAACTTTACCCCACTAATTCAAATTATACGTTTCCTTTTCCTGCTTTCTAGATTGTTTCACGAGTTGATTACAAAGAGATTCCGAAACAAACTAATGACTTTTTCCCTTTTTCCTTTTTACTATTATTGTTTATTTATTAAAAATGACACCTAAAATAAAAAAATAATAATTATAAAACAATTTAAATTCTCATTCTCAAACCCATTCTTGCGACCTCTTCCCACGTGAAGAATTATACATAACACGAATTGACAATAGCTGTATAACATTTGTATGGAAAGAAAAACCATCCCGTTAAGGACAAACTTCGATGTTGGCTTGCGCCTTATTTTATAATTAGACGTCTTTAAACTCAATTTTCTATTCATTCGTAGATATGTTTTCCAAGAAAATGTGATTTGGAAATATTTTATAATTAACTTAACCTATTTTAAATGCTTTGCAATATCACTTTAAATTTTAACCATTTTTTAACATTGTTATTCTAGAAAGCACATGGTCCTAGTCACACAAAAGATTATGTTCATATTCCTACTTAAGTAAAATTATTTTCTATTTCAATAGGTTTTCCATTTGTTGTGTAAGAAATTTTTTGATCCACAGACATGACACACCAAGAATAGACATATCACAAAATTAAATTTAGCTCAATTGAAGGGCTCCATCGATTTTTGGATTCTTTTTTTTTTTTTTTTTTTTTTTTTTCTTTTCGAAAAGGTACTGGTTGGGAAGAATTTATGCGTCTCTTGGTACATGAAACGTTGGTTTTTTTTTTTTTTTTTCTAATTAAAATTCACACGTTGAAATCGATTTCATTTTCCGAATGCTTACTATTAGAAGTTTGAACAAACGATTATAGATTAGGAAAAAAAAAATAGTTGAGAAGAAGAATTTTGATTCTTAGTTGTTCAAACTTAATTTCAACGAATATAACACGATTAAATCTCGTCCTCTAGCATCTTTGTCGTACCCTACAATTTTAGCAAATAATCATGTCCCATGTGTGTTACATTTACATCTCGTTTTTGGCACGATTTCACCAAATATGACAGGCAAGATGTCTTGTTAAAAAAAAATGACATTCATCTCAATTCTTTGTACTCAGACATTTAAATGCTAATTTCTAGTCTATTTTTCAACGTTTTATTCATTTGATTCTTTTTTTTTTTTTTTTTTTTTTTTCAGTTCTTGATATGATTTCTCCGTACTGTAATGTTCGCCTGTGCTATTATTTACATGATATAATAATTCTAAACTACTTATAATAATTATCTTTATCAGCTCTAATATATAGAGTTTCTAGCTCGTACTTAAATTATGCCTCACCACTCTGTGAATAGTTAAATTTTTCGAGAAGTTTAAATAAAAACTGTTGATTTTCTTACTTTTAAACTGAAAGTTACTAGTTCAACCATAAAATTATCTAATAGATGAATAGTGTGAAATTAAATTTGTCAATTAAAAGCAATAAATTACTTTTTAATTGTTCGAGATGTTTAGCCAATCAAGTCAAGTCATCATATGTTGAATTGCCGCAATAAATAATTAAAACGGTAAATAACAAGAGATTTGATGACGCAGAAAACCTTAACTGGGTAAAAATTTCGGGATCAAGACAATAGTTTCCACTATAGACAATAAAAACTTATAGTATGATCCAGCCTAGAAAACCCACTAGACTTTTTGATCTAATTCCTGCAATCTCCAAAACCCCATTGGAATGTGTTTTACTCATACATGCTCCCGATCTTCTAGAACACTAGGAATGCCGCGTTCTTGTACTCTTCCCGTGTTTCTGGTCCAACCTCTCTCAATCTTCGGTAACCTCTAAAAGCTATTGAGAAAGTACCTTTAAGATGATATCTAGAAAGTAGATATTTTAGATTATAAGAATTCGATGTCTTTTTCAAACTTGTGGTTGATTGATCTCAAAAATCAAAAGGTTAATCTCAATATTTGGATGTGTTCTTAGATCTTAGAATAATGATACATGAATGTATTTATAATATGAGGTGTTTAAGTAGTATAGGATAGTTAGAATTCTTGAGAGCCAGGCGACTAACGAGCGACAATAATTCTGCTTTGGACGCTTGAACATCAGTTAGGCGACGACTAACGTAAATCCAGAGGCTCTTTCTTCTTATTTCATACTCAAACCCAAAAATTCATAATTTATCTATACAACCCTCCAAAAGACTCATTGATTTTTAAAACTCTTTTGTAACAATCATATTCTTTTACAATAATCATTTTGTCTAAAAAAAAATGAAAATGCTACTAAAAACCTAACATAAACCCCAAAAAAAATAAAATAAAAATCAACTTTAACCAATAAAATATTTATTTTAGAGCAAACTTATTTTTTCCAAAATTGACAACCAACCACCTTATAGAAAACATTCAACGTTGTTAATCACATTGTCCTTCCTAGGTCACAGTCACACAAAAATCAAAATCCCTCTTATTAAATGTCATTCTGTTCCCACTTATTACATCATTATCGCCTACTATAGATTTGAAATAATATTTCTCTCTTAATTTCCTTTGAATATCGCTTAAATATGTTTTAATAATAATTTTAAAGGTAGTACGGAATTAATTTTGAGAGAGAGCCTGCCGTGAAGAACATTTTTTTTTTTATGGAACGTGTCTACAATTTTTGAAACGACGAGGGATTTCTATATAAAAGTTAGATGCTTCAAAAGTGTCGATGAATTTACACTTTTAAAAATATAATTTTACGAGTCTCATAATACTTGAAGTCTTGCTTTTTTTTTTTTTTCTTCATTGAAAATTAATAAACAACAATCCTTTTGGTTAATTATGATTATAAGTTTGAGCAAAACACAATTGATTCTGGACCGTTTAAATCAATTTTCTAAGGTTGAAATATGTATATTGCGTAAAAAATATCAAATTATAATAATATATTCCAGCAGTGTCTTTTTCATAAGCACAATTTTACGTGTAATCATGTCCACAACAGGCAACGTTAGCGCATGTGTGTTACACATTTGTTTTTGGCCTGATTTCACCAAATGACAAGAATGTCATGTCAAGAAATTGACATCCATCTCAATTCTAGTAATCAACGTCTAAGCTCCTATTTGACAGAAATTTAAATTTAATTTTTTTTATCAAATTCAACAATTAATTTTAACAGTATATTTCAGGAGATCCGTTACTTTTCAACCACATATTTCATCAACTTTTTATCAAAATCTGTTAAAATATCTGATTTTATCCTCCGCCAAACAGCGACTGAGTGATAATTTGGCATCTATTATTAAATGTTTTATTCATTTATCTTTGATTATAATCATTAATATTATGGGAACTACGACCATTATCGATTTGTCGACATGATTCTTGTTATAAGAATTCATTTAGAAACTAGAAAATATAAAATTGATCTAATTACACACCCCAAATCAATCTAATTAAAAGTAGAAAAATAAAAAAATCATATTTTATTTGAGATAGACAACACAATTTTACTTTAATTAGATAATATCGAATCAAAATCCTAACGTGATATCCTTTGTTGACTTAGCCTTTAGTATTATTGGCAAGGATTAATAGCCTGGTTCGTCCTTGAACTCACAAGTATTCTTGCAAATGGTCCCTCGAGTCTAAACTATCAATACTTAAAAATCCCTCTCATATTGGTGTACATTTAGTTTCACATCCCTCTCACAGGGGTTGGGCCCGCAATTTTAAAAATCGCTGGCCCCACCCCTTATGTGAGAGGGATGTGAAAATATATGTGAACCAAATGTATAAATGTAGCATTACTCTTAGCTGGACATCCTAAGTTGACAAGGGATTGCAGAGCTAGCATAGATTTCAGACATCAAATGTACAGCTTAATACTCCAATATGTTACATAGTCGTTTCTATAAGTTATTTTTTCTTACTTCTAAGAAAATGTAAATTTTTCAAGTTGCTCTTTGTTTAGTGTCAAATAAGCACTTGTATAACTTCGACCAATAAAAGAAATTATTAGGACTTTTTAAGCTTAGTCAAATTTCTCCATGAGATTGAATAATGTGATGCTTCATCACGATTTTATTGGAGATTTTTAACAGATTAGCGAGTGAGCAATTGCATGGAAAAACGTGTTTCTTAGAAGATTTATAGTAGGGTTGCACAAAAAATAGCGAAACCGTAAATTGAACCTTGGTTCAGATCCACATAAATCCGCAATTTTTTTTCACTCAAACTGATCCAAATCGTTTCAAAATGATTTGGTTTATGTTTTGATTTTCAAAAATCATACAAAATCGAACCTAATCATTTTAAAATGGTTTAGTTTTTGTTTATGAAACTTGCTGGCGCTAACCCAAGAATTGATTACAACCTTGATTCCCTTTTGGCCGTTGAAGTAAGTTTTTTTTTCTTTTCATCTCCCTATATTGTTTGTGAAATAATGCTGATCATACAATCCTTGTGATAACTGCTATGTATTTTACCCAAGAAAAGAGAATAACTACTACATTCTATGTTTCATTTGTGAAATGGTAACTTGTTAAACAAATGTAAATATATTCGTGAGTCGTGACCTTCACATTATTAAAATTGGCAACACGATTTTTTAATAATTTCTAACATTTGTTTCTCTTCTAAAAATTCTCTTTTTTAGGTCTTTGTTTTTGTTGAGAATATGGTGATCCGTGGAGTGGAAAAACATGCAATCTATAGTTGTGAAGAATGATTTGGGTAGAGAAAACAAGCAATCAATCGATAAATCACGGTTAAAATCGAACCAAACTGCAAATAATGATTTGGTTTGGTTTGAAAAATAAAATGGTTCGATTTGATTTGGAAAAAATATTAAAATCATGTAAAATGGTTTGAGTTAAAAATATGGCATAAATCATCCAAATCGAACCGCATTCACCCTAATTTATAGAGATAATTAGTCTAGATACTTACCTTTTTTCAAAAACTGAAAAATATTCCTAATTATATTTTTTTTAATTATATATTTTTTTTAGAAAAACTACAATTTTCAATCCTATAATCCATAAAGGTAATTATCATGTTCCTACCAACAACTTCTCACCCTAAACCTTACCGTCACCACCACGATTGAAGAATTCGTCGTCATTTTCATGCCCATCGCCATCGACATCGCCATCAATCTTGACGCTGCATCTTTTTCATCCATTTTACCATCGTTAACTATATTCCAACACCTTTAAGACATATTCACCCACTCTTCATCAACCAGAGACGAATTCAGGATCAGACTATAGGCCCGACTAATACATAGAAGAAAAAATAACTTTACACAAAACAAAATTTACATGATTTTTTTTTACACTAAAAAAGGAGGGCCAAGGACTGGACCAGCTACAGCTCGGCCCAGTCCCCTCTAAATCCATCTCTGTCGTCTGTAGCCCGGCCCAATCCCCTCTAAATCCGTCTCTTTCATCAACATACTATCAACTCTTTGCTTTCATGAACCTCTAATGCCATCGTCTCCACCATTACTCCCATCAACATCTTTCTCTTTCAACTCTTCCTTCCTTACTCGCCCATCATGTTTACTGATACCACCACTATTTCAAATTTCAAATAGACGATTATACAAGTGGTGGGGACAAAATTGTCAGGAGCTTTTAGGTAGTGATAGCCTAGGACCTAATTATTTGGGGAGTTATGTCCATGGTGGTGGTGGTGGAACCGATTTTGATGGAGGCTCCAATTTCATAGGTTGAGGAGTAGTGTTCTAAAACAGGCACATAGACGATGCATTGGCAAAACGCTTTGTATTGATAGTAAGTGCGAATTAGGCAGTCAACTGCTAAGTTGATCGCATGCTTGGTAGTGCTTTATTAATTTTTTTATTTTTAAAAAGTCTTTTATTTGACTTTACATCATTTTCTTTCTTTTATTTTCCCCCTCTTTAAAGTCTTTTTGTTTGACTTTAGTTTCAGATTTTTAATGAGATATTTTCATAGATATCACAAAATTTGAAAATGCACAAAAACTTGTCACTTATACAAATGTTGCTAAAAAATGTCACTTTTTGTGTGAAAAGTCCAAACCAACCTTGTACATGACTATATATATTATATAATGGGTAATAGAATTGTTAACAAAAAAAAAATCATTAATTTGATTGAGTGTGAAAATGAGATTTTCTCTCCCCAAAAATAGGATTGACTACGATAAAATATCCTAGACCTTATAAATCGCAGTGGTTAGGGTACGTAGGCAAGTTTTTGGTGAATTTCTCAATTAAGAGGTATAATGATGAAGTAATGTGTAATGTGGTTCCTATGCATGCTTGATGCATTTCGTTGGGAAGGCCATAACAATATGATAGGAATGTTAAACATGATGGATTCAAGAATATGTATAACTTTGTAAAATATGGGAGAGTTGTTACTCTTATACCATTAACACCACAACATGTCTATAAAGACCAATGAAGACTGAGATGTAAGGAAGCAAATAAAAATAAAGAAAGGCAAAAGGAGAGCAAGAGAGAAAATAGTGAGGTAGTTAATTGTGAAAAAAAGAGTAGAGCCACAAAAAGAAAAGAAAGAGAGTCTATTGAGAGGAGAGAAAAATCAAAAGTGAGTTTCTATACGAAAAATGTGAAATTGAGAGGGTTTTAGTGAAAACTAACAAATATGTCCCTAGTTTTGATATTCTTTATTGCAGGAACTCAAAGACTCGTTCCATGAAAACTTATTTAGTGGGATACCGCCCATTAAGTATCCAATTGATTCAATGCAAGTGGATAATTTAATGAGCATTGAAGGAGAAGCATTCAACTATGGCATGGTAAAGAATCAATACCTCATACATAGGTCAGATGATGGTCTAGCATGTAGTAATATTTCTTCACATATGGCATGTACTTTTATACATGTTAATGCATATAATATTTCTATGAGAGTAATAAAGCATTTGTCATTTGCATTCATAGGCAATCAATTACTAGTTAAAAATATTTTAGTATGTTGCAAGAAATTAATTGAATATGATAGACATTTGGGGTGCATTGTTGGTGATTTCAGGCATGAAAATCTATATTTCAATCTTAAAATCTTTAACTACTTTGGTTCGAATTTATGGAATATGTTGGGAACCAATTTAGTATCCTCTACTACTTGTACTATACGATTTGATATGGTTTATGGTTTAAATCCATTAACTTTGTTTGGTTTAATTCATTTAACTATTATTATAAGTGGTAGTTTAGATAGAAAGTAGGGAATTGAATTATATGCATCTCAATGTAACAAAAGGAAGAGGTGTAAAGTATTCGAACTAGGTGATTGGGTTTGGGTGTTTATGCAAAAATAGCTTGTTCGAATGCAAAAGAGGTCAAGATTACATCCTAGAGGAGATGGACCATCACACGTCATTGAAAAGATTGAAACCAATGGCTACAATTTGGATCTTCAAGGTAAGTTTATGATAATTTGCATTTTTATTGTTTCTTATCTTTCTCTATTTGACGTAGGTGCAAATTCAAGGTCGGATCCTTTCGAAAAGGGAGGGGATGATGTGATCCATGATAGGAGGACAAGTCTGGGTAATGATCCATTAATTATTAAGGAAGGGCCTATAACTAAGTCACAAGCAAAGTGGGTCAAATAAGTAATGTGGCTACTTGCTCAAGTCACGGTGAACGAAACATTGATTATGACAAGCAAATGGACAAGTTTCATATTGAGCATGTAAATTGAATGAAGTGGAACTACCGCATAATTGTTCAAGGCATGCGGTCCCATGACCCTTTACGGAAACCCCAATGAAGGGTTTCAGTTGATTTACGCGACTGCATAGATTTACACTATGCGGCCGCATAGTATAAACCTGGTCGCAAATTTTCAAATTTCGTGTAATCTTCTATTTTAGTTAAAAATCTTGTATGGTATATTTTTTTTATATCTTTTGAATATTAATTCCGTTTTTAGGTAGGTTTATATGTTCCTTATAAATAAGACTCATTTCATTCATTGTAAAAACACATAATTTATTGAGAGATTAATTGAAAGGCATATTGTTTTCTTCTTTTTCTTCATCGAACTAATTCTGAACTTATCGTGAATTAAGTTTTTGTGGCGTTCATCAAATTAAATAAGGTTCATAAATTTTGTGATCACGAGGTCAACATATTTTTGACGATTGTGTTGGTTCTTTGATTAAATAATTTATTGGATTGAACTTTCAAATGTTGATTCTTGACTCTCTTGTGTTGAATCAATCATGTGTAGGTTTTGTAGCTTCAATTGTTACGTGAGTTTGCATCACAAAGAAATACCAAATAGGGGTGTTGCAGCCAAGTTTCCCTACTAATAATCTACCTCTGTGAAGATAAAGAAATTATGCAGTTATTTTTCAGAAGAACAGTCTAGGCTCCATGCGGGTCTCCCTGTACTTCGCATCATTCCTCTCTATCCATATAAACTAGAATATCAATAGAGGAATGATAGTGAGAATGTGGTCCTATCGTACGTACTGTCCAGAATAACGCCATCTTTGGAACCTCTATCTAACTCTCTCACTTGACTACATAGGTATATGAAAAATGTCCTCGAAATACTACCAAACCTGGTAAGAGATTGTGTTGCCTTTAAAAATTTAACCGATGGTCTCGATCTCAGAACAACAGACAGCGAGAAGCCAATGACATCCAATCCTCCTTTGTATAATAACATCCATTGGAATCGGATCCTACGAGTCTCGAGCAGAAGAATAAAATAGTAGTAGGTAGAATAGTGCTCCATAGTAAGCAGCATGAGTCCCAATGCTGTCAACCCAAGCAAACTAAGTGCCATGCTAACTGGCAGCAAAGCTACCATCTGGTGTGTCCCTCCAATCAATACGATCTGCGGCCTCTGCACATGAAGGAATTGCCCTGATATGCACCGGTATAAGTGGTGGAAGAGCATATAGTAACTGTCTAATATCCTACCCAGCGCCATAATAAAAATCCTGCACCTTCGAAGATGTGTGCTGAATGTGTAGAAATAAGGAAGCCATGTAATATCGCCCATCCAACAATCATGCCAGAAGAATAAATGTTTGGTTCCAAAGTGTCATGCAATGTGTGGCTCTGTCCATGATCCAACTAACTTCAACTTCTTCCAAGTAGGAGAGGTTGAACGGGAAACATTTGGAAGTGAATGATGTCTCCTTACAATATTTGATCAATAATAATTAAGTCCAAAGAAATCTCTGAGAACAAAATAACCACCAGAGCTTTATGAAAAAGGTATCAACCACATCATGTAGTCTCTTGAAGCCTAGTCTACCCTTACTAATGGGAAGGCAAATCTCCTTCCAACTCCTCCAATGTAAACGAGGCGCCTGATCCTTGGAGTCTCAGAAGAAAAAATGCTTTGTTTCTTTAGTACATTCTTAGGAGGGTACATTATTCAAAAAAGATATAGTTAGAGAAAATGATTGACCTCAATAAAGTAATAATCTGGAGAAGATATAGTCAAAACAGTTTGGGACCGATAAAGTCTAAGAAGTTGAAAACATTCAAGAAGATCAAGACTCGAGATGTTGATCGCTTGTTGCCCACTCGAGCGCTCACAACGGTTTATTCAGCGTTCATTGGCAACGATCTTTTCGCTCGAGTGGCGAGCTTGCCGCTTGCTTGGTGTGATGATTGGCGCTCGAGCGATGATAAGTCTGAGAACTGTTCAAATTCATTTTTAATGATGATTTTCAATCCTCTTTCGCCCCGGACACTACCCATTATAAATATATGACCCATAAAACGTTCCAAAGTGTATTGCATCATTATTTTTATTATAGAAATTAATGAAACTTTTCACACATGGCTTTTATATACAATTTGCTACATTTAGGTTTGAAATAAGTTATGTGGGAAAAAATTCAATAATTATAAGTCATATTTGTTTAAGCAAACAAATAACTGTTTATATGATTGAATTTCAAGATTTTATGTTAATTCATGAAAAAATGTTATCTCAAAAAGAAAGAAAATTTTATTCCCTCATTACACGTGTTGCATAATTTGTTCGTGTGTATTTTTGTTAACTCATTCATCTACATGTTATTCATGATTATATTACTTAATTCTCCTTTATTATTCGTGACAAAAAAAATGGAGTCAAGTATTTATTTCAGGGGAGTTGAGTATATGAGATGGAGGGAGAATTTGATATTTTTTTTTTATTTAGATATTTGACTTAGGGAAAGTCATAGATAGTATTGATTGTTGGAATTTTAACATTGATATTTTGTTTAGTGTTTTGTCAATATTGATATTAGTATTCTATTTTTATTTCTAAATTATTGATGCATGTAGTATTGTATGCTTTGGTATTACACATGTTTTACTTGTATTGTTTTATGTGACTTAGTTATATTTTTTAATTGTCAGATTTCTCTTACTTTTCACATGGAATTGTTTCTCTGTGTTTCAGAAACAAGTTGACAAGATGTTGAAGTAAATTTTGGAAAGTAGGCTTTTCGATAGTTTGTTTTCATTTTAACTTTGAAATAAATGATTTTGTTACGGAATGTTAAAAATGGGAGTTTGTTAGGTCGAATTTGTGATTGGCAATGTCCAAATTAGTTATTGACAACTTTCGTAATCAAAATCATGAGTTGTTGAGCTATAATTAAAGTCAAAATAGGACTTATTGAATTGTAATTGTAATAAAAATAGCTTGGGATTGATAGAGTCCTAAAAAGAGTTAAAGACATTCAAGAAGATCAAGATTCGAAATGTTCACCGCTCGTTGTCCCGCGTACTGAGCGCTCAAGCATTCACAATAGTTCATTTGGCGTTCGCGGCTACGACCTTCCCGCTCAAGTGGCGGGTTGTCCTCGTTTGGCGCTCAACAGCAGTTGTCAAAGAACTATTCAAATTCAATTTTCTGATTTTCATTCCTATTTCTACCCCCAAACACTATGCATTATAAATAGGACCATGCTACGCTACCCTAATGGCGCCCCCCAATAGGGGGCCGCCATGTGGCGATTCGGTAAAAAATTTGGTAACCCATTAGGGTGAAGTAGAATAATCCTTATAAATATAAAACTCATGGAACGTTCCAAAGTGTGTTCCATTTCAGTTTAGAGATCACATTATTCAATATTAAAAACACTTTTCATTGATCTCTTGATTCAACTACATTATCAATTGTTCATATATTCATAACAAACATTGTTCCAACTTTGGTTGAGCCTTGAATCAAGTCGAGTGAACAAACTTTGAAGATCCAAAACATATTTTTGTACCTCTTGCCTCAATTAACAGATCAAAAACATAGAAAGATCTTATCAAAAAAACTCACCTTCACCTATAAATCTTCTAAGTTCTAAAGTGGGAGAAAATGCACTTAGAGTTCCAGCGCTTCGGAATGAGTTCGCTTTTTGTGATCCACATGAAGAGAAAAGTAATCTAGAGTTTTGGGAAGTGTGAGCGTGCACAACTAAAAGAGTTTCTTGGTGATTTACAAGTTAGATGGTCAGAGTCAATTAATGTTTAGTTGTGTCTGGACTAATTGTAAGTTAACTTTTCTAGTGGATCATTTTCATAAGATTTGCGTGAAGGTTTTTTTATTTTTGTGAAGAGTTCTTCAAAGGATTTTTCTTCTGAAATCAATTCTTGATGTTCTTTATTTTATTTTTATTGCTTTTGATCTGATTGTTTATATTGCTTGATTAACACGTATGTCTAATTGGATTAATTAAACTTAATCAACTAGATACATTAATAAATGTCTTGTTACTTTTTATTATTTTAATTCAGCATTTGAGTCTAAACTATTTGGCTAATTAAACTTTCATATTTAATTTTTTTATAGTTTTATTTACGATGCAATAAAAATATTAAATTTTTAATTAAGAATGATGCTATTAACATGTTTAATTAAAAAATCAGCATTAATATTAAATTATTATTCATAGATTTTTCCGGTCTAATAATTAATTTTTTATTTTATTACTTATTTTGCGATTTTTTGTAGTTTAATTAAACCGCAAGTGTTTTTTAATTATTATAGAAAGAACAATATGATTCAATCATTTCAACGGAAAATTATTTGAAAATATTTGAAAAAATTGGGATGTTACCTAAATATGGATCTTAGATAATTACGTCATTTGTCTAGCGGTTATTAGAGTGAGCGGACCACAAATTTTCACGCGAATAGAAAATTGGCATAAATAGCATTCATTGAGGCAGAGCAATGAATTTTAAAAGCCCTTCTTATTAAACTTCCACTTTTATCACCTATTCTAGCATATTTATCAAATATTGAAGGGAGGAAACATTCCAGCCCCTTAAAATGAAATAAAACTTCATCTAGGATTAGCCAAAACTTGTTATTCTCTTCTAATCTAATATATAAAAGGACAAGTAATTTCAATAAAAAAAAGAATAAGTATTTTTTTTCGAAGTTATTGAAATTAAGTATTTTGAGTAAAAAAAATATTTAAATAAAAATTATTTTTTGACCCATCACATGGAACATGTTACTGCTGAAACACATAAGAATTGAAATCTTAGATCAAAACACCATGTATTGATGGTATGATCTGTCCAAACAAGAATTCTTGAATAGTGAACAACCAATTCAGTTATTCACGATTAAAAAGTATTGGATTCTCTTTTGGATAGATCCTGAAAGGAGAAAAAAAAAATTGAGATGTCAACAAGTGTCCATTATTGAATTCACCAAACCCAATAATACTCATTTCTATAAATTCCATTTACTATAGAAGTTCCCAAGGAATTCATTAGATGAATATTTCCAATAAAAATTGTTGTTCATGCATATCCTTACTAGTTTTTCAAATTAATCCCCCAGATATATATAATTTATAAGTATGTGAGTGATTCATACATAGCATTTCTTTCTTTTATCAACAGTTCTACCAATTGATACATGTTCACAAATAATTGAAATTTTATTTCTTGATCTATATCTTCAATTTTTGAAAACTTATAAAGTTCTTTTGTCAAACCCTAATCAATGAACTTACAAAATCCTTCAAATTGTATCCGATTAAATCTAGGTATTGTGGACATTCCCTTGTTTCCATCCACGAACATTTTGAATTTTTCATTTCTCACAAAATCCCATTATTGGTCCATTCTTCATCGAATTAGCAAATTAGATAGATGATCTAACAATGATGGAATTTCTATTCTATTTAATGAATCACGTGAAATTTTACCCAACTCTATATTTGTAATGGAATATATGCACTACGTATGAACGGAGGAATAAAGAGATTTTTCTACTTATATTGTAATTCGCAACATATCCAAATTAAGAAATCGATAAAACATTCCTAGAAACAGAATTTTGATTCATCATTTGTAACATTTCTCCATCTCGCAATTCCAATCAGCTCATTCATTGAGCATAAACTAATAATACGAACTGGATCGTGTAACTTTATTAAAAAATGAAACTCTTTTTGAATTTTTATTTGTAAATAAAATTAGTATGGAATACAATTGAAAAATCATTTTGTTTTGATCATTTCTTCGATTTTTATTCCAATATCTGTTCTTCTACCAAGAAAGGAGCTTATTGGGATTTTTCAAGCAATTCATGTAATCGTTGACCTCTTGCAAATTGGTTCTGAGTAACTTTATTGAGATCCGAAGCAAATTGTGCAAAGACTTCTAATTCTAGGAATTGCGTCGGTACAATTTTAATTTACGAGCTACTTGTTTTATGGCTTTAAGTTGAGCTACGGACCCTACTCTTGAAAACAGAGATATCCACATTAATAACTGATTCCAACATTTAATAGATCGGCGTATAACAATGTTTGTCCATCAATAATAGAAATTACATTATTATGAATATAAGTCGAAACATCTCCCGATTGAGTTTAAACTATTGGTAAGGCGGCCATATTTATGAGATGATAAAATATGGCAAAAGCTATATCGAAAATTAGTTCACGTAGAAATCATCAGCGAATTACGAAATCTTGGTAAACTTCTTTACCTAATGAATGGAGAGTCTATTTTAAAATCGTTCGCCCTGCACCCACCTCAAGTATATACTTCAATAAAAATCACACAAGAGTAGATTAGAAAACTCTAGTAAAATGTCCGGCCATAAACCGCATATTCCATAGCCCAGAGATTGGCGATTTACCCATTCAGTGACTTTGACATTGGCCAAAATAGGTACTATTGGGTCGGGTGAATTCAATAATAGACACCTTTTAGCATTCTAGTCTTCCGTCTCCTTTGGTGTGCTATTTGTTTACATCTATTAGTTTGTAAGGGATTCAATGTGGATTTTTATGGGGATCAAATGGTTGTTCATGTACATTTAATTTTGGAGGTTCAAGAGGAGACCCATTTACTTATGTCTTCTTGTATGTGATTACTTGTAAAAGTGAGCAATTTCTTTATGTTGTGATTGTTCCTGTGTAGGAACCGATCCATTTGTTACCGAATAGTTACTTTCAAAAATCAGCCCCATAGTATGAACTTATAACCAGCTAATCACTTCGCATTATCTGAATCTAAAGAATCAGTCATATCTTTGTAGAAACTTTTTTTTTTTTTTTTTGCATAAACTTTAATCAGAAGTTGTAAAACAAAATGAAAGAAGTAAAGGTGTGTATAAATGGAAGTATGGGAGAAAGAGAAATAATATAAATGATATAGATAATTTACTCACTAGATGTAAGTTCAATCAATCAGTAGCAGTAGAATAGTGTAATTTCCTAGCAAAGGAAGCTCACTCGGAAAGCACCCTCCTAATGGCTAGAAGCACTGAAACCAACCCTTGCGATGTCACTAAACAAAAGTCTTAGGGCAATAATCAAGAACAAATCCAACAACCAAATTGGCTAGGCTAAGTTTGAAAATGGCAACTTCCAATAAGCTTTCCCTTGGGTGTAAAAGAGCTAGGTAAATGCCTCTTTTCTCCTTAAGTTGTCAGAATTATTCGTAATAAGATATTGGCTACAATTGTAAAGATCCTATGAATAAAATTTCAGTTGGAATGTGATGTCATTTGTGTCATTTACTTTCTAACAGTTTGGGCTATGGTGAAAACATGGGCTTAGCCTATATTGCTGGAAATATTAATTTCAACCATTGCCCGATAACGCAAAAAGACTAGCCCAAATCCCGGGCCAATCTATTCTCACTTGAGCTGCTCTAGACCGTTGATTCCTTAGTTGATCTAACGGCTGATGGCTGGTTTTATATATACCGGTTGAACCATCATTTGAGGGTAGAACTTTGCATTCTCTCTTTTGCATCCGGGGAAAGCTTTTGGGCTGTTCTGGTTCTTGGTGTTCTCTCTTCTCTTTTTCTTAATGAAACTGTGTATGGATTTTAACCTCTGGTTTTAATCCTCAATCTTTGTGATTGGTGCTTTTGTGGTTGTTCGAGAGAGAGTTTTAGTGTTGGTTTGGCTGTGTGTTTCTTCGATCCATTGAGTAACCTATGTGGTGAATAGATTAGGGGTTTTGGGATATTTGAGGTTGTTTCTTTGTACAAAAGGGTACAATGAATTTGTTTCTGAGCCCAAAATGAAATAAGGAATTCGATTTCTTGGTTGTGCAACGTTTTCTCTATAATTTGGTTATTTTACTTCCGTTGTGTATTTTCCTTTACAAGTGGTATCAGAGCATTTGTAAGGCTTAGTAGAGTCTTTGATCAATTGTTTGCACTAGAAAATTAATTTCTAGCTGACGTTCAAGAATCGATTGAAATTACAGAAATCCTAATTTTTCCCCCTTTTCTGATTTGGCTACTAATTTATCTCTGTTTGTGTTTCTTGTGAGGGAACTCGATTCTTAGTCAATTGTGCTTGGAGCTTAGGCTTCAAGCTGGCTGAGGGCTGAGTATTGAAACTGCCTGCGACTGGTTCTTGGCGAACCGTGTTTGGTGAAATGATTCATAACCCTTTTACTTATTTTCTTGTCATTAGATCTTGATCATTGTTATTTTCCCCATGTTTTCCCATGTTATTATTGATCCTTGGTGTTAGAACTGAGCCTTGACCTGGGTCATGAACCTCACGGAATCATGGTGAATTCTAACACCAAAAATTGTTAGAATTCTAGTTATTAATTTGTTTAATATTGGGTATCATAATTCTTTGTGAGTTGTTGTGGTTGTTGGCTGTTTAATATTCACTGTGATCATTAAACTACTTACTATCACTGTTAGTTTTGTTTTCACTGAGTTGTTAGTATGCTTCAGTTTGATAGTTTCATTCCTGATTTGATTTACACTGTGATTTGTGTGATATTTTAAATTGGTTGCATGAAATATCTGTTTACTATTTTTTCCTGTGGAATTGAGACCCCTATGACTGATGATCAAAAGCATGAATCTGATAAACTTGCATATACTTCTATAATCCTTCATTTATCTGATCAAGTATTGAGAAAGATAGGAAAACAAGATAATGCTAAGGCTTTGTGAGAAAAATTAGAAGATTAATATATATCTAAGAGTCTGCCTAATAAACTCTTCCTTTTAGAGAGATTCTTTAGCTTTAAGATAGATATGTCTAAGGACTTAGATGATAATCTTGATACTTTTAATAAATTGGTTCAAGATATCACTAATGTTGGGGATAAAGTTTTTTAGGAATATAAGGTTGTTATCCTTTGGAATGCTATACCTGATATATATAAAGATGTTAAGTTTGTTATTAAGTATGTAGAGATACCTTAACTCCTGAAATTGTGATTAATTCTTTAAAAAGTAAAGAATTAGAACTTAAGGTTGAAAGGAATGTGAAGAAATTTAAGAGTTTGTTTGTGAGAGGTAAACCTATATCTAGGCATGGCAATGGTCAGAATCATCACGGGAATAATCATAATAATCCTAAGAAGAAAGGTAAGGGGAGATCTAGATCTAAGTCTAGAAGTGGAAATAGTGTTATGGGTGTGGTAAGACAGGACATTTTATAAAAGATTTTTATAAGAAGAAAAATGAATAGAGAGACTAGAGTGGGTGAGGGGAATGTTGTTGAACCCCTATATGAGAGGACGGTTAATGTGCATGTGGTGACATAATCCACTTCTGATTTGAATACTATCAATTATGTTGATGATAGTAATCAAGATAGTGAATGGATTCTGGATTCAGGGTGTACATTCCATATGACCTCTAGAAGACCTTGGTTAGAGAACTTTAAGGATTTTGATGGTGGAGAGGTGGTTATGGGTAATAATATAGCTTGTAGCATTAAAGGAATTGGTAGTTTGACTTTGAAATCTGACAATGAATATACCTTTACTTTAGAAAGAGTAAGGTATGTTCCTGATTTGAATAGAAACTTGATCTCTATAGGTAATCTAGATGACATAAGCTTACATGGCGGGATTGGTAATGGTTCTTTGAAAGTAATTAAGGATTCCTTAGTTATTTTCAAATGAACTAAGAGGAATGGTATATATGTCACTAGAGCCAGTATTGTTCAGAGTCACATTGCAAAGTCCGCTAATGTTGAGATGGATGCCACCTGAAATGGCATAATAGGCTAGCACATGTGAGTAAAAAATGCTTGCATATTTTGAATAAGATACCGGTATTTGGTAAGGATGTGTTTTCTAAGGTTCCTTTCTGTGAGTATTGTACCTTAGGAAAACAACATAGGCTTCATTTTAATTCTGGTCAGCATAGGGCTGCATCTATCCTTGAGTATATTCATTCTGACATATCGGGCCCATCATCTACTACCACTCAAGACGATAACAAATATTTTTTATTACTGATTGATGATTTTTCATGAAATGTTTGGATATATCTTTTAAAACAAAAATCAGACGCTTTTGAAAAGTTTAAGAATTGGGAAATTTTAATTGAAAATCAAATAGATAAAAAGATCAAAGTTTTAAGAACAGACAATGTTTTGAAATTTTGAAATTTTGAATTTGATCAATTGTGTAGAGATGATGGGATCCCCAGGCACAAAATTGTTCCATATACTCCTCAACAAAATGAAATTGCTGAAAGAATGAATAGGACTATATGGATAAGGTTAGATACATGATGATTAGTTCGGGAGTTCCTAAAATCCTTTGGGGTGAGCCTCATATGACAGCTGTATATATAGTGAATAGAACTCCTTCTAGTGTCTTAGATGGTAAGACACCTGAAGAGGTATAGTCAGGGAAATTATCTGATTACACTATTTTGAGGACTTTTGGGTGTGCTACATATTCTCACCAAAGTATAGGCAAGTTGGAGCCTAGATTCCATAAATGTGTTTTCATGGGGTATCTTGAGAGAGTGAAAAGATACATACTTTGGGCTAGAGATGAGAAAGGTTTTAAGATGATAACCAGTAGGAATGTGACATTTAATGAAGTTGATATGCCTTGTTTGAGTAAAAAAGTCTCTAGTGATGTTCCTGAGATGGATGAGGATAAGGAGACTAAAATGCAAGTTAGATTATGTCATTCTCATGGACTTGTTGAAGAGGAATAAGTTGAGAATGAAGTTGGTGAGGAGAATGAAGGTGTCACTGGTTCTCATGAACTTATTGAAGATGGTGAACATAACTTAGTAGGCAATGTAGTTGATCCTTTAAGTGATTATCAACTTGCTCGTAATAGAACTAGGAGGGAGATTAATGAACATATTAGGATGGATGATTATCAATCCTTTGTTGTTTTGTCATATCAAGATTTAGCTTTTAAGGAGCCTAAATCTTATGTAGGGATTGCAAAAAAATCAGACAAATCCGATACCCGCAGGGCCCCGCCCCGAATAGGGCAGGGATTACCCGTTTAAATGGGTATTCGAGGCGAGGAATTTTGCCTCGGGGCGAGGACGGGTACGGGCTCCACCCACCCTGCCCCGTTTAATTTTTTTTTTATTTTTTATTTTTTAGAATTCAATACTTTAAATGAAAAATTTTATTAGTTTTAATAGAAAATAGGAACTAAAATTATTTGCCTCAATCGAATGAATGGGAGAAATAATATAAATTATCAAAAACTTTTAAGTAAAATTATACGAGGCGATAAACGGGGCAAGGGCCCCGCCCCGCCTTAAACGGGTAACGGGGCGAAGACAGAGTGGGGAATTTCTTAGCTGGTACCCCCGCCACATCCCGCTCCATTGCCATCCCTAATCTTATGATGAGATTTTAGGTTGTCAATAATCTAATGAGTGGCTAGGTGCTATAGAAGAAGAGATGAAGTCCCTTGTGAAAAATAATAATTGAAAATTAGTTCCTAAACCTAGAGATAAGTCTTTAGTAGACTATAAGTGTGTTTATAATATTAAGGAGAGTAGTTATTCTAAAGAGCCTCTTAGATTTAAAGCTAGACTTGTTGCAAATGGGTTTACACAGAAAGCTAGTATTGATTACAATGAGATTTTCTCTCCAATTGTTAAATATACTACTATAAGAGTCATGCTTGCTTTGGTTGCTCAATATGATTTAGAGCTTGAACAATTGGATGTTAAAACTGTCTTCTTGCATTGTGACTTGGATGAAACAATTTATTTGGTTCAATCTCAAGGTTTTGTTGATTTTAAAAGGCATAATCATGTTTGTTTGTTAAATAGATCTTTGTATGGTTTGAAATAATTACCTAGGCAATGGTATATTAGATTTGACAATTATGTGTCTTCTATTAACTTTGTGCTTAGTGTCTTTGATCATTGTCTTTATTTTAAAAGAAATGATAGTAATGATGTGATTGTTTACCTACTTTTGTATGTTGACGATATGTTATTGATTGGGCATAAAATGAGTGATATAAATGACATTAAAAATGTTTTAAGTGCTAAATTTGAAATGAAAGATTTAGGACATGCTATGAGAGTTTTAGGAATGGATATCAAAATAAATAGATCACCACAATAATCCTTTTTTAACACAATTTGATTATGTGAAAACGGTGTTATCCAAATTTGCTATTCATGATTCTAAGTCTATTACTTTGCTTCTTGCTTGTCATTTTAAGTTGAGTAAAGAATAATGTCAACATGATGAATTTGATATTAAATACATGCAAAAGGTACCTTATGCTAATGATGTAGGATCTGTTATGTATACTATAGTGTGTACTCGACCTCATATTGCACATGCTATTAGTATTTTAAGTAGATTTATGGCAAACCCGGGTCTTGAACATTGGACCACATTAAAATGGCTTTTAAGATACTTGAAAGGTTCTGCAAACTTAGGATTGCATTTTAAATTTTGTAAAGAGAAAGTTGTGTTGAAAGGGTACGTGGATTTTGATTATACTAGTAATATGGGTAATAGGAAATCAACAACTACATATATGTTTACTTTGTGTGGTACTTACATTAGTTGGAAGTCTCAATTGCAGTCTATTGTTGCATTATCAACTACAGAAGTTGAATATGTAGTTGCTACTGAAGTTATAAAAGAGTCTTTGTGGCTTAAGGGCTTGTTAAGTGAACTAAATAAATTGCATGATCCCGTTGTGGTTTATTGTGATAGTCAAAGTGCTATTCCTTTGTGTAAAAATTATATTTTTTAATGATAGGACTAAACATATAGATGTTAGGATGCATTTAATTAGAGATATAGTTTATAAAGAACCCATTTTGCTTGAAAAAATCCTTACACAATTTAGTCACGCAGATATGGGAACAAAAGTAGTTCCCCTTACCAAGTTTAAATCTTACTTACAAATTCTAAGAATTGATTCTGGGTGAATTTTGTGTTTCTGCAGGTGATGACCTTCTTGGTGTTGGTATTATTAAACACTAATGTGTTTGGATGTTTATAGCATTAGCATCAAGGGAGAGATTTATTGAAATATGAGGCCATTTGTGTCATTTATTTTCTAACAGTTTGGGCTATGATGAAAACATGGGCTTGGCCAATATTGCTGGAAATATTAATTTCAACCATTGCCCGATATTGCAAAGAGACTGACCCAAAACCTGGCCCAATCTATTCCCACTTAAGCTGCTCTGGACCGTTGATTCCTTGGTTGATCTAACGGCTAATGGCTGGTTTAATACATACCAGCTGAACCGTCATTTGAGGGCGGAACTTTTCATTTTCTCTTTCGCGTTTGGGGAAAGCTTTTGGTTCTTGGTGTTCTCTCTTCTCTTTTCTTAGTGAAACTGTGTGTATGGATTTTAACCTCAGGTTTTAATCCTCAATCTTTGTGATTGGTACCTTCGTGGTTGTTCGAGAAAGAGTTTTAGTGTTGGTTTGGCCGTGTGTTTCTTCGAGCCATTGAGTAACCTATGTGGTGAATAGATTAGGGGTTTTAGGATGTTTGAGTATGTTTTTTTTGTACAAAAGGGTACAATGAATTTGTTTCTGAGCCCAAAATGAAACAAGGAATTTGGTTTCTTGGTTGTGCAATGTCTTTTCTGTACTTTGGTTATTTTGCTTCCGTTGTGTATTTGCCTTTACAATTTCTATTTATCCATGATCTAGTCATAGATAGCAATCTATTCTATAATTCTTCTCATTACCTCACATAGGAAATGATCCCACAAAGAAAATAATTGTATAGTGTGAAATAACATAAAAATTGTGGGCCTTATGTTCCTGAATCAATATGAAATATTTGAACTCAATTTGATTTCATACTAATGTAGTAGTATACAGAACTATTCCGATTTCATTGATGTAATAGATTAGAGTAACTCGATAAATTGCAAATCCTTTATGATACACCAAATCCGGCTTGATTATTGATAGAGTGAATAGATCGCCATTTCTTGAAACAAATTGTGAAATCACATCCAAAATCAAAATATAAATTGCATTTATAATAGGAAATAGATTTAAAAGGAATTTCAAATTTTTAAAGTGCTATATTTATCTTCTTATAATAATAATAATAATAATAATAATAATAATAATTTAAACTCGTCTGTTTCAAAATCGTGGTGTAACATGTAGCATCGCCTGTTCCGATCATGAAATAGATGAAATAAATCAAAAAATGGATTTTCGTTCAAGAGTAAGTGTTAGGGGTCAAAAACTGAAATTTTTTTGTTGATGAAACACTACAAGTATAAAAAGGATTGTGGGTTACTTTAGCGTCGTAGCGTACGGTGTTCGAACATTGGCTTGATGCATTTTCTCTTCCCTTTTTATTCTCAAAAGGCAGGGACACTTTATGTTCTCGAACCAATAACCAATTTTTTTACTAACCTAGCCTCCTCCATCCCTCAGGACTAATAATTATTTTGAGTTGATGAAGAATTCAATCTTGCTTTCTTCGAAAGTTGGATGAGATTTGGCAATTGACATAATATTGTGTAAATATCAGGATCAAGGATAGTACTCAATCTAAAGTTTTAAAGGTTTTTATATATTTAAAAAAAGTGTAGTTATATTCAATTAAAAGTTAGAAGTCTTGTAGTGGACATTATAGACTTCTTAAAAGAACCTATGGACGTTTATTCAATTTGGGACCACAACTTGCATTACCATTATCCAGCACATAGAGTGACAAATTTATATATATTTTTTTTGTCAATAAAAACATTTTTAAAAGAATATAAAAAATTTAAGCATCTCAATAAGAAATATAAACAATCAAAACAAAATTATAATATTTCAATACCCTTTGGTAAAAAGGAAAAAAGAAATCTCTAATGTTTAATATTATCAATATGTCATTTGGTTGTTTATTTTTTTAATTTAGGCGAATTATATTTTTATATTTTTAAGAAATATTTTTTATTAATATGAAAAATATAATTTCTTCACAATATGTTTTACATCATTTGATCTTACAAGTAGCTTTCAAAATATTACATTGTAATACATAAATAAATAATTCAATAAAACAAGAATGTGCAATAAGTTATATAAACAAATAACTTTCTATTCAAGCCTTTTTTTTTTCCCCCTAAAATGAGAATTTATAAAAGTCAAATGAATTATCTAAAAGTCTATAAAAAAGAAATTTAAATTAAAGTCTATATAAATCTACAAAGACTTTTATTGATTTTGTAAAAATCTATAAAAGTTCATTAAATTCTACAAAAGCCAATCACTTAGAAAAAGTTCATAAAAATCCAAATTAAATATACATCCAAATATAAAAACACCTTGCAACTTATTTGTTCTATTTTGACAACTGTTTGAAACTTATCCACTTCATAGAGTTAAGCTTTTACATCTTATCCAGTTTGAAAGAGTTCGACTCTCTCATTGGCTTGACAATCACGAGTCATGGGAAGAGCTTTAAAGAATCATAAATAGCAAAAGAGATAGAGCTCTCACCTCAAACTCAATACTTGATCAACATACTTATTAGTACGAGTGATAATCTTATACAATTGAGATTATTTATGCTAGGGCTAGGGCTAGGGCTAGGGCTTGATAAAAGTCTCGAATCGAATGGTTTTTAATAAGTTAAATACTCAAACGGGTACCCGAATTGAAAATCGATGAATTTGGATCAGTTCTCGGTTCTAGACCAAAAACTGAAGAACCAAATAAGACCCGAATTTAAATAATTTTTTTTATTTTTTTATATTGAATTAATTAAATTATTTTAGTTTTTTTAAATAAATTAACAAATTAGTCCAGCCAAATTAATTTTTTTTGTAACTTTGTTAGCCCAACATTCAGCCCTTATTATTAAATCTTTTTAGTTGAACAATTTTTAGTTTATTTGTGTTTGTTAATTGTGTTTTTTCAATTATACTTGTAGAGTTTTTTACTATGACAAGTCAAACAATTGATGATTAAATCAAATAATTGGTAAATATTACCTATACTTAAAAATTATTTTATTTTGATAACTTTTAATTTATATTTCGTTTTCTTTATGCAGACTGCTTGAATCAAATGAATCATCGATATTTTAATATTAGTAATTACTTTTTGATATTTGTGTTAATTAAATTAATCTTATTGGACAGCTTATTATTTATGTGTTTTAAAATCTGGCTATATTAATTTGTAAAAGTTACGAAAGAAGATATCATTAGTTGTATTTATTTTGTATTGTTGTAAATGTTAAAAAATTTAATTATAATACAAAAACGAGCAGAACCGAACCGAATCGAACCGAACCCGAATAGTTCCATAATTATATTTGGATCCGACGGTTCCATTTATTAAATATCCAAAAATTTTGGATCAGTTCGATTTTCTTCAGAACAGAACCGACCTATGTCTAGCACTAGCTAAGGCTAGTGTTGATATTACAATAAAAATGGAAGTTTTTTAATCGACAAAAAATATAATTTTGAAAAAGATTATCAATTTGACCGGAAAAAAAAAACACAGTCGCATCAAATTTGGAAAAATTCTGCCGTGGCCAGCCACAAGTTGTTTTAAGAATCTGGGACGATTATTAAGGTTGGGCCTAACACTGAAAGATGAGAGTTGATGGCTATTTAACTCATGTTTGGTACAAATTAAAATTTTCATTATCATTTTTCTACTAATTTTCAACTATATTTTTCAATAAAATAATATTTTCTATCACATCAATAATTTTTCATTCTCTTTCAACCACACATATTCCATCAATTTACTATTTCAGGACACATTCTTCCAAAATAATGTGGCTCAAACACACCCTTAAATTGGAAAAATTTCTTAGTAAGAGATTAAGTATTACTTATTTTAAAAGTAAGAAACAAAGTTTAAAATTTCAAAAATCAGATATTATTATATTTTATTTATGATATAATTAATTAAATATATTAATGTCACAATTCTATATAATTTGATCACAATTATTGAATTAATTGATCACAAATTATTTCTCGACCACAGAACAAATTATTTCTAAGTCACGGGTAAAAAAAATTTGGGTCACAGATCAAAAGATTTATAGGTCACAAATTATTCTCGATCACAGATTAAAGATTTTATAGGTCACAATTTATTTATCGATCACAAAATCACAAATTTTATAAGTTACAACTTATTGAACAGTCACATATTATCAAATGAATTGCTCACAAGTAATTTCTCGATCACAACATAATAAATTGTGATTCATAATCACATTTTATAGGTTACATATTATTTATTGATCATAAATTAACCAATTTATTGTTCACAAACACTCCCACATCCCCCCCACCCCACTAAAAGAATTTCCCAAATCTGCTGTCAAGCACCACCACCATGTGTAAAAAAAAGAACGTTGGAGGGCTGGACAAAACTTTTGAATCGAATCGAGCGGTTCTTTTTAAATCAAATACCCGAACATGTATTTGAACTGAAAATCGACGGATTTGGTTTAGTTCTCGATTCTAGACCAAGAACCTAAGAATCGAATTTCCCTAAAAAAATTTCTTAAATAAGTCAAATTATTTTATTTTTTCTAAATAAATTTTGTAACTAATTAATTTAGCTCATACCTAAAATATGATTTTCTTATTTCTAATATCCAGCCCAAGTCTAAATCAAATCGACCTAAATTTTACTCAAATATCTTATTCTATCATAGTATCATTTCTGTATGGAGAAATTGAATTGGAAGTCTCTATTTATTATTGTGAGCTCGCTATCTCCATCTTCCTCTTTCTATAATTTTAACTGTCAAATCTACGAGAACTCAACAAAGGGAAGCGCAAAAAATATAACGAGATTGGATTACGTTATTTTGTAAGAGTTAAAATTTAATACGTCATTAGTTGAATTAATGCACGTTGTTGTAAATATAAAAAAAAAATCAATTATTGTACGGAACCCCAGAATCGAATGGAATCGAACATAACCGAACCCGAACAGTTCTATAATTAAATTTGGACCCGACGATTCAATTTACTAAATATCCAGAAATCTGGACTTTGCTACCACTGCCTGCATCAACAAAATCATCGCCACCATTGCCACCAAATCCAATAATGCCACGTCATCCAAAACAAAACAAACATCCACTGCTAGATCCACCACCATCGCCACCAATAAAAACCACCGCCCCCACCCAAAAACATAGCCCAACACAAATGCACCGAGTCCAACACAGACCAACAACCCAACCCTATACATACTAAGGATGACAAAAAAATTCGACAACTCAATATTCGCTGGCCCGCCTCAAACGAGGCGGGGATTACCCGCTTAATCGGGCATTCGAGTCGGGGACGGGATAGGTAACTTCGCCCCGGGGTAGGTACAAGTAACACGTGCCTTATCCCGTTTAAATTTTTTTATAATTCAATATTTTAAATGGAGAATTCCACGAAATTTCATTAGTTCTAATAGAAAATGATAATTAAAATTATCTTAAAAAATATGACAAACAATAAAAACCTTAATTTACCAAATATATTTGAATAATTTAAATTATGGCTGGACAAAACTCCCGAACTGAACCAAGCAGTTCTTCATAAGTTAAATACTCGAACGTGTATCTAAATTGAGAACCGGTGAATTTGGGTCGGTTCTCGATTTTAAACCAAGAACCGAAGTATCGAATAATAATCGAATCTAAATAATTTTTTTAATTTTTATATTAAATTACTTAAATTATTTTAGTTTTTCCTAAACAAATTAGCGAATTAATTAAACAAATCAACCAAGTACAGCCAAATTATTTTTTTGTTAGCCCAACATTTTGGCATTACCCTTCCTCTTTCTATTCCAATTTAATTTGATAAGCAGCAGTACGCTCACTCTCGTATACACTCAATTCTTCATGCAGACTGCTTGAAGTAAATGAATTATTAATATGGATCACCGATATTTTAATATTAATATCTATTTTTTGATATTTGTATACATTGAATTAATCTTATTGAACACATTGTTATTTATATGTTTTTAAATTGTGATACGTTAATTTGTAAAAGTTACGACTGAACATATCATTAGTTGTATTTATGTAGTGTTGATGTAAATGTTAAAAAATCTAATTATAATATGGAACCGAATCAAACCGAACCCGAACGGTTCCATAATTATATTTGAACCTGACAGTTCCATTTATTAAATACCCAAATTTTTTGGGTGGAACCGAACTGAACCGACCTATGTCTAGCCCTAATTTAACTTTAAAAAATTAAAAAAAATTAAAAATTATATTATTGTCTCACTTTAATGAATGATGATAATAAAATAAATTCTCAAAAACTTAAAAAAATTAAATGGGTTAGTAAATGGGTCTATCAAGTGGCGACGCACTGCTCGATCTGCTGTGCGGGCGATAGGCTCGTAAATTGTTGTCGACGATGGTACTCGGTGAGGTAAAGAGAAGAAGAGGTAGAGTAGAGAGAGATAATTGATTGAAAATGAGGAATGAAATGAGTATTAGGGTTTGTGATGTGGGTATATAATTAATTGAGTTTTATAATATTAGAAATTGTATTATCATCTGATTTTTATATATATAAACTATAATTTTGATTTTTGAAATGCAATTTTTAAAAGTAGGCCTCCGTGTAATTTCCACGTTTAAGTTTGACGCGTGTGGGCTTATATTTAGGCATGGTGTAAATTGGACCGTGTTCCCTAGCTTGGCAACATGGATTGTCGTGAAAATTACATGATTAGTTTTTGCACATTTTAAATTTATTTATTTTTTCCTACTATAGATTAAATTGGCAATTGTATATTATTTGTTTATTTTATATTAACTGACAGCTGTATTTATTATTTTGAATTAGCTGACAATTGGATAATTTATTCCCTCTCCAAAGCGGTAATTTTTTCTTATAATTAGATTAGAATTTAGAACGGCGATTGCAATATTGCATAATTAATTTCTTATCCTATATCAGTTAAAAGATTATATACTGAAGTAGCATCCCATGTTTTATCGAGGATTTTCAGAAAGTGGTACAAGAATTATAAAATATCACATTTACCCCCGTTTTATTATTTAATTATTTTAAAAATACAATTTCAAGTGAAAAAGTTAAAAATAAAATAAAAACTAAAAGATTCGAAAAATGTTTGAAGGTCCACACCCTGTTTAGATAAGGGAAAATTGCAGCACCGATCCCAAACCTATCATTTTGATGCAGATTACATCATAACCTTTCATTTTTACGACGACAATCTCAAACCTTCATTTTAATGATAGTCGGAGTCCATATAACAGATTTTGTCTAAAATTTTGTTATTCAAAAATTAAAACTTTGACTCAAATTGACAAATTAAATGAAGGGCAAAATGGTATATTTACAATCATAATAAAAAAAATTAAAATAATTAAATAAAAATATATTGTTCAGACCTCCCCATCCACCACTACCCCTCTATTTACGAGAGATTTTTATAATTGGCCCGGTCAAATTGGCTTCTTAAATTATTCATGGAAAAGTCTATTTTGCCTTTCATGAAACGAATTCTCATATATTGGATAGTATATCATTCCTCTATGAATAGTTTTAAAAACTAGTTATATATTATATTTCTTCTATTTTAATTTTCAATAAATAAATTCATTCTCTGATATAATAAATTAGAGTAATTTGCAACTCTTTTTTCATATTCTTCTTTAAGTTTATTATATTCTCTAGATAATATATTTATATTTTCTAGTTGAGAAGTAATATTATTTATTTTTCCTAACAATATTTCTAATAAATTATATAATCCTTCAATTGTATGTCGTGGCATACAATAATATAAACATCATGATAATCAATAATTTAAAACATTAAGTTTAATCCCTACGATTCTTTAAGATCTTAGAAGAAGTCTTTCCAAATTTAACAAAAATAATAGTTTTACCTTAGTTTTTTATCTAAGCCTTTTATTCTTAGAACCGAGTGATCTTCGAACTCTGGATCTGCAAACTATTTCCTCCAACGGTCTTTTGCCTTTACGGGATCTTTGTTACTCCATCAACTTGTTCTCACTGTATCGTCCCTTGGAATTAAAACTATAGATCTTAAATAAAGAAAATTCTTCTTTTGTTAAAGTAAGAAAGGAATCTCTCATTCAATCTTTCAAGAATTTATGGGATAAAAAGTTTAAAAACTCGTATTTTTTTGAAACAGTAGAAATTTTATTGATCTATTTCAAATTAATACAAGACTGAAATTAAAGACAGAAAAATTTTTCTCACAAATTGAGCACTTCTAACTCATTTTGACCCCTTCATCTAGCCCAAAGGCCTCTATTTATACAACTACTTGAAGTACAATTATTGAACTTCTTACATCATTGATTACATCAATAATATCAATAATTTGTGCTTTTTATCAAGAGCGTTCAGGCCCCTCTATCTTTTTTTACATATGTTTATCTTTATGTCATTTTTGAAGACACTATCTTTCCATTACTATCCTTTTGGTATTGTCTTCATATGCAGCTGGAAAGATTCTTTGGTAGTGGTAGGACATCTTTTTTCTAACTTTGTCGACATGAGGGGCATTCCCTCAACCTGCATGCTTCTTGAATTGTTGTAGCACTTCCATTGATTTGATGAGTATCAAACTTCTGGATGTATTCTTTTAAAATTGTAGACTTTTCTTTTCCATTATGTGTTAAGAGTGTCCATCCTTCGTTTTGGCAAAGGCATTTGAACTTTTTATCATATAAGTTCTCTACAATATTGTATAGAACTTTCATTCCTAAAACTCTCCGGGATTTTATCCATGATTTGTTGATTTTTGGCAATGGTTTATTATTTCGACCAACTTCAATTTGGAAATCTAGGCCTACATATCCAATTGTGATAATATGTTCTGCAGGATAATATATCATTTCATCAACCTGTGGACCGATTAAATAAAATTTGATATAGATTGATCTTCCTTGGGCAAATCTTGAAACTTCTGCCCTAAATATATCATCAAATTTTTCAATCTCTTTTAAATCTTTCCCTGGATATATTAAATCCAAGAATCCATAATCTGCTGCCATTTTGACCATGTGAAGGTCTGCATTATTTGTAATAATTAATCTTGGGTAGACATGATCTCACAAGGAAATGAAATAAGATTCATTTTCACCCAATTCATAAACAATTTTTGCAAATGATTTATATTCTTCTTCTTTTAGTGTTAAAGGGGTATCATATTCGTCTGTTCTAATTCTGATTACCATTGTATGTTCATCATTACCCTTTATTGTCACTTTTCGGGGACTTTCTATGATCGTATCTCTTTTTATTTGGCTTGGTTCATTGTTGCTTTCGCTTGGTGTACATGTTCGAATTTTCGTTATTGTACCTGCTTGTATTTCCTGTTTGGTATTCAACGACTCGAATTGTGAAGTAATATCATCAATTCTGTCATTCAATTCTTTGGTAATTTATAATAAGAATTAGAGATTTCTACCAACAATTTGATATTTTGTTGGAGAGTTTATGCTAATTGCTCTATTCCTATTTTTATATTTTCTGATTCCTTAACAAGGAATTTCATTCGCCGTTTGGCGTCTATCAATGAGCTTTTGATATTATTCATCTCCAAATTCGATATTCCTGCAAAGAAAGTCTGCAAGATAATTATTTATTCCTTTAATATGAATAATATCAAAATTATAAAATGACAAATATGCACACCATCATGTAACCTTCTATATTGAAGCTCTATTGGTAACTTATTTTTAACTAGTCCCGCAACTCAGGAATTGTTAGTTTCAACAATAAATTTCTTAGATAATAAAAATAATGAAATTTTTTTATTCCTCTAATGATTGCTAACAACTTTTTTTCATGAGTAGTATAATTTAATTCTGATTGGTTAAAAGTTCCACTTGAATATTTGCATATTTCATTTAAATTTGTCTTAGTATTGCTGCTCAATATTTATCTGAGGCATCGATATTAACAACTAAATTATTGTTTTCATCTGATAATCTTAATTTTGGTAAATTTTTACATTCTTCTTTTAGTGATTTAACTATATCTGTATGTTTTTCATTCCATCATCTAGTATTTGTTTTTCTTAGTAGAATTTGTATTTTATGTCTCTTTTTTTAAAGATTTTCAATAAATCTTTCTGCATAATTTAAACATCTTAAGAACATTTATATTTGTTCTTTTGATTCTAATTTATTTAGGAAACTTTTTATCTTTTTAGATATATGAGTTTATAACTTTATTCCTTTTCTATCTATTAATAATCCAAGAAAATCAATTTCTTATTTTTCAATTATAACTTTCTTTTTTGAAAGGACAATTCCTTAATTTTTACATTCATTTATAAATTGTATTAAATAGTTTATATGTTCTTTAGTATTAGAATATATTAATATATCATCAACATATACAATTAAAAGTTCATTAAACTTTTTAAATATATTATTCATTTTTATTTGATATATTTATGGTGCATTTTTTAAATCGAAAATCATTACTAATCATTCGTTTTTCCTTAAGGTGTACTAAATGCTTTATATTGTATAATATTCTCTTCCATTTTGACTTGCCAAAATCCCGACTTACAGTCAAATTTAGAATAATATTGTTTTCCTTTTGCAAGATTTATTAAAACTTCTTTATTTGGTAAGAAGTATCCATGAAATTTAATATATTTATTTAATTTTTATAATTTATTACCATTCTTATTTTTCCTCTAACTTGTTCAGAATGTTTCACAACCATAAAAGTTGGACTACTATGAGGTCCATTACTAAATCTAATTAATTTTTGTTATAATAATTCTTTTATTTGGATTTTAAATTCTTTTGTATCTTGTATGGTATATATCATTGGTCTAACTCTTATAATTACATTTTCTGTTAGTTCAATTTTAGCTTTTGGATGATATGGTTTCCAAAATAATAATGAATTTTCTCCACAAATTTTTTCTAGTTGTTTTATGATTTTTTCCATACTTATTTCTATTCCTGCTTTTAGAACTTTTTGTATGATATTTTTGTATTTATTTCTTTATCTATAATTGATTTTTTTTCCTATTTATCACCACGCTGGGCTGGTTGAACTATATAAGGTCTAAATTTCCTCGAATTAATAAATGTGCACAGGGTGTTTGTAACATTACCATATAATTATTTTGCTTATAATATTGACATTGTTGTATAAAGTCATTTCCTAATAATATATCACATTTTAATCTATTATAACTATATATTTTATTTACAATTATTTGTTTACTTCCAAGTATTATATTGATTTTATCAGCACTATTAATTATTTGGGTACTTTCCCTTGTTGCTCATATTATTTTTATCTTACTAGTTTCATTCCATTATTTTATTAAGAAACTTTTGAATATTGATATATCACTTCCTGTATAAATTAAAGCACAAGTTGTTATATTTATTTCTAATATAATAACTTGTATATATACAGCTAATGGAAAACTTATTTGACTATTCATTAATCTTTTTTCACATAATATAGTTTGATAATTATGTGATATATATAATCATTCTCTTTTTATACTATAATCTTCTAATCCATTTAGAAAATTCATTCATAATAATATATGAGGATTTATATTCATACTATTATCTATATAACATGGTATTACAAGACTAATTCATCATATTTTTATTGGTACATTAACTTCTAGTTCTGTAGTATGTATTTGTCCCTTAAAATTTACATATCCATATGACATTCACTTGAACATGTATCTATTAATATATTTGATCATATTATATAATCTCTTCCATTAAAATATTCCACTTCTACCTTCATATTTCCAGTATTTCTATGAAGTTTTATTTCTTTTGTATTACTAGTTCCTTCTAATTGTTTTTTATTTGATAATCTAAGGCTTTTTGATCTTTTTATTAATCTTCCATTTTTAAATATTATTTTATAAAAATAATCATATTTTAATTCTGTTATTTCAGGTCTATCTCTTAGTATACTAAATTCATATTTTTCGGGGATTAAATTTATATGTTTACTTGGTTCCACTATTTTACTAATGTCTTTACATTCTTTATGAACTCCCATATATGGTTTTTTAGAATAAATATTTTCATAATTAGAATTAGTAAATGTATAAAAAACTCTATATTCTATAGTCATAATTTGATCTCGTGATTGCATTATATCATTTCTATGCAACTTAAAATGTAGTCATGGTACTTCATTGAAATTTTTATCTTTAATGAGACACAATATTTTGGATAACAAGTAAATATTAATGTTTGGTATTCTAAGTTTCCTTGTATAGTTTCTAAATAGTTATCTTTCAAATTTATTATTATTCAATCATGTAAACTTACAGTTAAAGGTGAATCTATCCATTCTCTAAATAAGGATTTAAACATTATTTGTATTCCTGTTAAATAAACATATTGGATTTTTCACTTTATTTTTTATTAATCTTTGTTAATAATTCATCTACTAAATTTTTTGTTAAAAAATTTAATTTATGTGTTCTCTGAATTGTTTTAACATCTATAGTTTTTTCAATCTTATGATATTCATTTATTGTTATCCTTTCTCTTTTTCATATTCTGTCTAAAACTTCCCATTTTCCTATTTTCAAATCTAAAGATAATTTTTGAATTTTCTTGAATTTGTTATTATCAAACGTCACCTTTAATCCATAACCATCTATTACTTCATATTCTTGTATATCCATATTATTGTTTTATATCTCTTTAATTTCTTTATTCAGATTCTTATCCATTGTCTTTTGAATCAGTTCACTTATATATACTTCTTTATCATAGTATTGTTCAATATCAAATATTTTACTTAATTTATTTTCTATTTCTAAATATTCTTTTTGTAATATTTTAACTTTTTTCTTATTACAATCACGACTTATATGACATATTTCTCCACAATTTCAATATTTACATTGGTTTTTATAAGGTTTATTTTTCTGTCGTTTATGTGGATTATAATTCCTTTTATAATATCTTTTTTTAGGTTTTATTTATTTTTCCCTAAAATTTCTAAGTTTTTAAATTTTCTATTTTTGTATTTTCTTTTAGTATTTCTTCTATCAGAATTACATTCCTATTGTATATTTTTTTTCATATCTTTACAACATATTCTAGTTAATTTTCCAGATTTTTTTCAATAATTGTCTTTGTTGACATATATATGCAAGTCTTTCAAATAAAAAATTTATTCTTGATCCTACAGATCTATGTATTTTAAGATTATCTTTAATATATTTTTCAAATTCTATTTTACAATATATTTCCCATGAACCTGGTAATTGATTATAAGACATATCTTTATATACTTCTTGATTTTCATTACTATAAAACTGAACATAATAATATTCTTTATACTCACAAATGTATTCTTTAATTTTACATATATCACATATTGTTAAGTTTATTAACTTCATTCTAACATTATCTTTTTCTCGTTTGCTTCTCCTTTAGCATTTCTTAACAAATTTCCTCCTAGGAATTCGTCTGCAATGTATTCTACTAATCTTTATATACCTTTTTTATCTGATTTTATTATCTCTATTTGTACATTTCTTTTTATTAATGCTTTTGTATCACTACTTATTCCTTCCCATGAGCTTCTAACATTTCTTTCAAAAGATGCTATTAAGAAGTCTGTTCTTCTTTCAGTGTTTTCCCATGTATCATATTTATTGTATAAAAAGAATAATATCATTGAATTTGCCCAAGTTAATAAAACATTCTTAGTATCTATTTTACAATTTAAATCTACTTTTGCTCCTCCATTATTAATAGGTTTATCATAATTATTATTTGGTTCAAATCTATCACTATATTTGTTCCCTCTTGGTGGTTATCTATCTCTTACCTTATCGTAATATTGTCTATATGGTTTATTGTATAAAAGTGCATAACTTTCGTCTTGATCTAGTAACTCTTGTTTAGATGTTTCTTCTTCATTAAGTCCTCCTCCGGTATTCATCAAAACTTGATATTCATCTAAGTTTTCTAAACTTAATTAATTAAAATTTTATATAAGTAAATCTAATTCTTGATCCATCTTTATCATCTTGGTTTTCTTTAACTTCTCGTTTTCCTAGTGATTTTTCTCTAGATTTTTCTTCTTCTATTATCGTAGGTAAAATATTTTTTCTAAATTCATCATCCGTGCTTCCATCTTCTATTACTATATTTTCTCGTTCAATATGTTTTTTTCATATTCTAGTCATTTATTTTTCTATAAGTTTTTTTTATCTATTTTCTTGTCTTTATTTTTATTATTTTCTTTTAACTCTATAACTTAAAGTTTTAATATATTTATATCATTTCTTACTTCTTTTATTTCATTAGTCATGTTTTGAACATCATTTATTAGCATTTTTATTAATAACGCTTTTAGTTCTTCTATATATTCACCTATGACACTAATGACGTGTCACCTTTTCTTTAATTGATTTAAGTAATATGTTTTACATTCAGTATTTTTCAAGTTTTTTATTATCTTATCATACCTTTGTTTTGCGAATTCAGTATTTGTTAATTCTTTTAATTTTTCCAAATAGCTTGCTCTTTCTTTATATTTTTCTTGTTTTAATTTTAATATTTATTTTGCTTGAGATTTTTTTATGTCTTCGGGAGTTAATAGTTCATCTAATATTTGTTGATTTATCAATTTTATTCTTTTTAATTTTTTATTTAAAATATCTTCTGCTTTAACTTCTTCCATAAATTTCATCAGCTCAGTTTCCATAGAAGTTTATTTTATATTGTTCTTTTAAATCATTTTCTTTTAGTAAATATCTATTTAATGGAGTCTCATTTCTACGACGATCCATATATTTCATAATAATATAAAATACTATCAAATAATATATATATATATTATTGAATCTTGTTAATTTATGTAATATTTGTTCTTTTATTTCCCCATGTAATTTTTTAATTTATTAGGAATAAGTTCTAAAAATATATAACTTACTCTTTCTATTTCTAATTTATAGTATTTATCAATTTTTTAAATTATAATTTCCATAATCTCTATGGCTTTGATACCAAAAAATTATGGGTGCTACTATGAGCGAACAAAAATCAAGTAATAATCTAAAAATCTAATAATAATCTAATAAAATCTAATATTCCAAAAATTCTCTTATCCATACTTTATTTAGTTTATTTTTTATTATGTATATATAAAACTTTAGTCTTAATTTTTTATATTCTTGTGGTAATCTATGCGTGATAAGTCTTCTCATTTATAGGGTTTTAAGTAATTCTTCAAAATTTAATAATGTTTGAGAATTTATAATAGCAAGATCTGTTATTATGTCTATTTTTTGTTCAAAAGATATATTATATTTTGAAATATTCTTTTTTCTTTTTTTCTAATTTATTTATAATATCTTGTATATCTTTTATGATTATAGATCTTACAATTTCTCTGTCAAAATTTTCTATTAAGTTTTCTTTAAAATATTTTAATATTTTTTGAGATATATACAATTGTTCCTGATATCCTATCTTATCAATTTCATTTTCGAATTCAATTTCTTTTTCATCTTTCATGATTCTTTTGAGTCCTCTTTTAATTCTAGGTTTTTTTTTCATTTTATAATTATTATCAATCATGGTTTCTAAAGTTAATTTGAGAAAATAAACATTTTATAGATTTTGAGATTAAAATAATTCTTTTATGACTTGATTGAACTTTCTTTATATTATAATGACTTGGTTATGCTTAGGGGTATTTTAGGTAGTTTTTAATACTTAGAATAGTCAAAAGCCAAAGTGGTTCATGTATTTCCCTCTGTTTCCCCAATGATTTCTTCATTTTTTTTTGAAGCAAACAACCTCTTAGAGTAAATTGTCCAAATAGTCACTTAACTTTACGCCATGCTTCCAAGAGATCACTGAACTTTAAAAATCACTCAAGTCATCACTGAACTTTGCAAAAAGTTTCCACGAGGTCACTGAACTTTAAAAATCACCACATTCATCACTAAACTTTGCAAAAAATTTCTACGGGATCACTAAACTTTGCAAAAGGTTTCCTAGGAGATCACTGACTTAGTGACCCCTGGGAAACCTTTTGCGAAGTTCAGTGATGAATGTAGTGATTTTTAAAGTTCAGTGATCTCATGAAAACCTTTTGCAAAGTTCAGTGATGACTTGGGTGATTTTGAAAGTTCAGTGACACCTTGGAAGCATGACGTAAAGTTTAGTGACTATTTGGGTTATTCATTCGAACCTTTTACTTGGAATTCAAAGCAGCAGAAGAACTAGAAAAATGCTTCCCTCTCTTAGTCTCTTTCACACACAAACCAACAACAATCACTTCTAAGCTTCGACGGCGGAGATGAAATTGCCTCAAGTCGAAAACCTAATATGTATCAACATATCATCATAGAATCGCTTTGACTATCTCCATGACTCCAATTTGATGAAAATTCACGTAGATCTAGGTAAGAACTACTCGTTCTCTTGGTGGAACTTTTGTTGAGCTTATTTTCATTATCTGATGAATATTAATCATATGATTGAGATGGATTTGATTTGTGGGTTTTATTTGTAGAATAATCATACCATTGTTGTGGGGTTGATGTATTTGATTTTTGGGTTTCATTTTATTTAACCAGTAAAGTTTGATATTCGTCATAGTCTCTATCTCCATTTTTGTCTCTACTAAGAAATCCAAACATTATATCAGCAAGAACTAGTACCATGTTCAAACAATCCCAAATTTTCTCAACATTGTTTGGTCTAAAGATTTGAGCAATGAAATAAGACCATGTTTGATTGCACTTCAATTTCATGGAGGATGGAATTCTTTTTTATTTTTTATTTTTTTGCAATTGAAACAAATTCTACCACTCTAATGGATAATTTTCATGAAAAATAAGGTCAAACGAACACCAAAAGATCCAAAATTTCAATATTTTCCAAACAAGAAATTATATCAATCAAAAACAATTAATCGATAATTCTCAATAAAACAAGTTCTAGGCAATTCAATTTTCTAGAATTCATTTTCTTTCCACTTAAATTCCATTCTTGCAATCAAATGGACCCTAACTAACTGTGAGTACTCGATTTCTGGTTTTGATTTTGGGGTGTGGGGGTTTGGAGAAGATGAACTTTATATTTTCTTTATCTAATTATTTTAATTTTTATTATTATTATTGTAAATATACAATTTTGCCCTTCATTTAATATGTCAATTTGAGAAAAAAATTTAATTTCAGTGTTGACTAATGGAATTCTAGACGGAATCTATTATATGGACTCTGACTAACATTAATGGAAAATGTTTAGGATTGAGATCACAAAAAATGAAAGGTTAAGGTGTAATCTACAACAAAATGAATGGTTTGGAACTGACGCTGCAATTTTCCCTTTTGATAATGAGACAGGTCAATGTGATGAGGGATTCTTTTCCCAAAAAATAATAAAAATAAGAAAGAAAGAAAAAGAGAGACATTTTGAAGAACTTTGTTTATATTCAAAAACTCCCTTTGACACTATGACTTAACATTATTTAGCCATGTTTGTTGGCTATTCTTTTGGAAAAATATTGTTTTGAATAATGATTTTTTGAAAAATAAATAATTAAAAAGTAGAAAAAAAAGTTTTTAGTTTACGTGTAGAATATTTTATTGTGTTAATGTATGGTTGAAAATTAGTATGTAAAAAAAAGTTCTGGAAGAATTAGAGACAAATATGAGTATTTTTATGCATCGTTTTTGTTTTCATGCTTATTTTAATATTACTTAGTTAAGACCAATTTTGAATTTGACTATCTACTCAATACACATTATTGTTGTTTCCCATGTCCCATTTATATATGATGATTTTGTTTATGGTTGAACAAAACTCCTGAATCGAATTGGATTGAACCAGACCCGAATTGAGATATTCTTCTTAAATTAAATACTCGAACGGGTATCTCAATCGAAAATCGACGGGTTTGGTTCGGTTATCGATTCTAGATTAAGAATCGAAAAATCGAATAAGAACTGATTCTCCCTAATTTTTTTAATTTCTTATTTAAAATAAGTCAAATTATTTTATTTTTTAAAATAAATTGCTAACTAATTAATTTAGTTCAACCCCAAAATATGATTTTACTATTTTTAATTTCCAGTCAAGTTCAATTTAATCAAATTGACCTAAATTTTACCCAAATCTCTTATTCTAACGTATGATCGTTTCTACTGTTCTATTATTGTGAATTAGTCATCTTACTTTTCCTATGATTTTAACAATCAAATCTATGAAGAACACAACAAAAAGTGGTGCAAAAGATATAATGAGATTGGACTACGTTATTTTATAAGAGTCAAGATTGAATATGTCATAGTCGAATTAATGTAAAATTGTTGTAATATAAAAAAATTAATTATTGTAAGGAACCCAGAATCGAATATAACCGAACCGAACCCGAACGGTTCCATAAATTTACACATGACGATTCCATTTATCAAGTACCCAAAAATTTCGGGTTTGGCCCAGCCTTAATTTTTGTTTTTCACACGAATTAAGACATTTTATTTAATGTTATTGAAAAATCAATTTTTGCAAAGATTTTTCATAATTTACCCTTATTTTTAATTATCAACAATTAGTAGTAGTATGTAAAAATAATGGTGGAAACTATTATGAACTACTTAAACTCTATTCCCTTCGTGAACCGTGTGTATGTATTTGGATGATTTTAAAGAGTATGTAAATTAAAATATGTACAATTTCAAGATTAAATAGGAAAAATTATTTATAACTAGACAATTAAATAGAGATGTCAATGGCTCGGCTCGGCTCGGCCCATACTCGGGTGAGCTCGGCTCGCCACCCAACGAGCCGAGCTTACGCTCAGCTAGTCGGCTCGCAAAAAAAAAATTAAAGGTTAGATAAGCCTTTTTAGAGGGAAAAAAAATTCTGGCAAGCCAACGAGCCGGCTCGTGGACTCGCCACTCACAAGCGGCTCACCAAAAACGAGTCGAGCAGGCTCGGATCGTGCTCTGGCTCGGCTCGTTTTCCACCTCTATAGAGATATATTAGTAGACGAGCAAAACAAATACATTATTAGCTTGTGTGTGACACCCATTTAAGGGAAATAATAAATTATGGAATAATGATTGATGGAAGAATGTGGTTAAAAAGTAAGGAAATTTTTTGAGTTTATGTGTAATATTATTTTGTTGATAGAATATGTAGTTAAAATGAAGAAAAAAAATAGAATGAGTGTCAAACAAGGGCTTAATAAAGAAACAATACTACAATTTGGGACGAAAAGTCAATATGTATAAATAAGATGGAGGAAGTACATAAATAGCTAATCTTTCAACTTGCCTATCACCTAGATAGGAGTCAATAAAATGCATTAAAGATGCTATTTTGGAGGAGGATTATACTTAGGGTGTGTTTGTCTCTCATTATTGGGAGAAGAATGATGTAATGAATAATATTTTTTGGAGAATGTATGGTGGAGATTGTTTACTGTAGAAAATAATGTTTGATAAAATGGTAGACAAACATGAGCTTAAAATTGTTTCTTATTAGATTACCAGACAATTTCATAATTTACTACGTTCTAGATTAGATTAACAATTCACTAATTAATTATTTTTTTCTTATTCCAATATTTTATATTGAAAACTGTGTAATTTGTATCATATTTTAGATTGAAGTTATTGAAAATTGTATGATTTTTCTCATTCTCAATTTTCTGGCAATTTTGCAGCCGAGGTGTCAAAGCTTTTTTAAAATGTCACATCCCAAACCTTCCAATCTTAGCTACATTTAAAACCTCTAATAAATGTTGCTTGAAAGAACTCGTGGACGGTTTCCATCCAAAAACCCATAAATTGACTAAGATTTTATCAATTAAACATATTGTTATCGCTAGGGCTGGATATGGTCCGATTTGGTTCAGTTCTCTTCAGAATCGAATCGACCCAAAATTTTCGGGTATTTAATAAATGGAACCGCCTGGTCCAAATAAAATTATGGAACCATTCGGGGTTCAATTCGGTTCGATTCGATTCTGTTTAGTTTCGTACCATAATTAAATTTTTTAACATTTACAACAACACTACATAAATATAACTAATAACATGTCCATTCATAATTATTACAAATTAACGTAATACAATTTAAAAACATATAAATAACAAGCTGTTCAATTAAATTAATTCAATATATACAAATACCAAAAAGTAGATATTAATACTAAATATTAATTGTGCCAGAAAATTCAAACAAGAAATTAAATTTACCTAATTAATTTGCTAATTTGTCTAGAAAAAATCAAAATAATTTAATTAATTCAATATAAAAAATTAAAAAAATTATTTAGATTCGATTTTTCGATTCTTGGCATAGAATCGAAAATCGTACCAAACTCATCGATTCTCTATTCAGATACTCGTTTGGGTATTTATTTATGAAGAACCACTCGATTCGGTCCGGTTCGATTCAGAAACTTTTGTCCAGCCCTAATTATCGCATGCACCCTGCCACTTCAACTACCGCCACTAAGGAGGATTTCTCCCCCAATCCTTCCAAACCCACATATTTGAAGATGAAGTTTTGTTCTGGTCGTTTGTATGCATATTTTAAAAGGGTTGTGGCGTAGGTGCTAAAATTAGGAAGTTTAGGACATGATGGCACATTTTTGATAGGTTTGGGGACTTCTGATTCAAATTTCTTTTTTTCCCCTTCAAAATTTGATATTTCTATTTCCTTACTTTAATAATTGCTTCTTCTTCCTCTCTTTTTTTTTTTATTATCTGAAACAGACAATTGTATAATTACTTTTTTTCTCGTTCTAGATCAAATTAAGAATCGTAAATCTGATTTGTTTTCTATATTAGATTAGAACAACAATTGCGTAATTATTATTATTATGCTAAGTAAGTTTCCCTTTCATTTCTTTGCAAAACGTGACTCCACAGTAATTTGAAGTCTCATCTTAGGTGTTGCCGAAGTGACAATAGTCATTCATATTGAACCATCAAATATTTCCGAAGCTCTCGATATGATCTTCCAGGAAAGAATCCGTAAAATTCCGATATAATTAATCATTTTTTTATATGCAGATTATATTGTCAAATTGTATAATTTATTCCATGCTCAAGATTAAGTTGACATTCACACACGTCTATTCTATCCGTGGCGGACCCAGGGTTTCGAGTCAGCACGGACGACCATCGATCGTTGTCGCAATAAAATATTAAGAACCCCATTTGATACCTATTTTTTTTTGTTTTTGTTGCAAAAAAATGTATTTTGAAAAAGTGATTTGATGAAGAATATGTAGTTAAAAATAAGATTATTTTTTGAATTTACATGTAATATTATTTTATTGAAAAATGTGTAGTTAAAAGAAGAGAGAAAAATGAAATCGAACGAGGTTTATAATTTAAATATAACAATTATTTTGTTCAAACTGATTATATATAATTTTTTTTATATTTATAAAAATTAACAGTATTTACCAAATGATATTGTGCCCTAGTTTTGTATAATTCAAAAGAAAAACATGGTTCGAATTTTTTACAATTGCATTAAAATCGATAATATATAACATATATTATTTTGGCAAATATGATATGAGATTCCCTGATTGCCTCAATGATCAAGTGTTCACCATCTCAGGGAGGGGTCGCTGGTTCATTCCAACTAATTTTGACAAAAATGGTAGAAGGATTCGAAATCAGCACCTTCCATGGAGCATACAGATTCCTTGCCGACTGAGCTACAAGAAATATACATTAATAAAACAACTTACCAGGTATATAATCAAACGCATTTATTCATTGTTAAAAAAAAAAACTATTCCGACAGCACGAGCGGCTGCCGAATGCTGGGTCCACCATTGATTCTATCTAAGCTCCTATTTGGTGACCATTTTTTGGAAAAATATTATTTTTAATAATATATTTTTGGAGAATGCGTGATTAAAAATTAAGAAATTTTTTTGGATTTACATGTAAAATATTTTATTATATGAATACGTTGTTGAAAATAAATATAGGAAAATGAGTTAAAAATGAGATACAAATCATGTTGTTAAGGGATAAAATTTCATATCGAATAAAGATGAAAATATAGATAAATTTATAAGAGTTTGGACTACTCTTCTTAATAAGGTTAAACTTTTAAGATGAAACTCAAAATCTTAACATGGTATTAGAGTCTGCTAAGCTCCAACAAGTAATTTGATCCGATTAAGACTCAAAAAATTGAGCACACGAATTTTAAAATTGGTCTATTCAAACGAACCACCATTTTACGGAGGCATGTGAAGGGATAAAATTTCACATCGAATAAAGATAAAAATATAGATCAATTTATAAGAGTTTGGATTAATTCTTTTAATAACATTGACTTTTTAAAATGGAACTCAGATCTTAACACAGCTAAATTAGCATAACTTGTATTGAGTTTGTTTTCTACATACTGACACACTTGGGAGATTTTCACAAATGTCACTAAATTTGAAAATACACAAAAAATTTGTATGTGCACTCAATTTGTTCAAAAATGTCACTTTTTTGACTTGAAATGTCCAAATTACCCTTGGGTCACCTTTGTAAGAGCAATTAATGCTTGATGGGAATGCCATTAATGGTTTGATTTGATAATTAAATTTTTATTATTTTATTCATTGTATATATGTATATTATATTTAATAACATGTATTTTCTTCCATAAAATAAAGAAAAGAAATTCAAATCCTAACATAAACAAACCCTAAATCCTAAATAGACTTCCATGAACACATCTTCTTCCAAGAACTTCATCTTCTTCATTCATCTTCTTCATTTATTCCTTCATCAAGAACACAGACTTAATTGATCATCTATTTTGAGAGGTTAGCTATTATTTCATCTATTAGCTCATTATTTCGTAAATGTTTAATACAACATGATGATAATAAATTCCAAATTATTATTCATTGATTTCTTAGGTTTTTGAATTTTATTTTGATGGTAAAGATATTTGTAATAGTTCATTAAATGTAATTGATTCCATATTTAATGACTCATTGACTTATTTTGTTTCCAAAATAGATTGTCATGTTGAATGTGAATTGATTATCACCATTAATGTTCTATAAAAATGTCTTAAAAATGTCTGAAATCACTGTTCGGAAACCACCCCGACAGTTCGTACTGAAATGGTCGAATATAGTGTTTCAAACCGTCGGGTCCCGACAGTTAAACTGTCGAATTCGACAGTTTAACTGTCGGGACCCGACGGTTGAGAACTGTTGACACTTGCTTAGCTGTTTTCCTCATTTGATGGTATTCAATGTTGATAATTTGATTGTGCGGACTTCTTACGGTTGCATTCCCAACATTTCAGGTATGAGTGATGATTTGAGATTCATAGTCTCGTACGGGGGAAATTTCGCAAATGTGGACGACGAATGGAAGTGGAGAGGGGACAAAACAACTTCCATTTTGGTGCCGACAAATATTATAGTAACCGGACTTGCTTTACGGTTGAAGGAAAAACTTGGTATTGTTGATCCCAGTAGTGAAATTGAATTGAAGTTCAGAGTCCCCAATGTGAATGTACCTCCGGCTGAAATACACGATGACGAAGACCTGAGTTGGTACATATCGGTTCATAAGGAAACTGCAATATGCGTTACTGTTTTAGAAGTCGAGCCCCCAATTCTTGGCACGACGACGGATACAAATTGGCCGGATCGTATGATTGTCGTCGGGGATGTTCATCAAAACGTACAAAATGAGGGCATAAGTCATCATCATAATATCTCAACAGAAATTGCACCGGAAGCGCCGTTATCTGATATTGGGGTTGCACCCTTAGATGAGAACTTGGACAACCCGTTAAATGCTAACGATGCCACTAATATTGTTGAACGGATTACACCTATTAATACATCGGACCTTGCGGAACGGGAAATATTCTTCAGTAAAAATGAATTGTACTTGAAGATTCGTGTACTCGCATTGCAAGAGAAGTTTGAATTCCGGGTGAGTAGGTCAAGCATGAAGATGTTAACTGTGAAATGCGCCGATAGTAATTGCAAGTGGATGCTACGTGCATCGGCCGTGAAGAAGTCTACACTCTTTATGATCCGTAAATTCAACAAGCAGCACACATGTTCCATAGACGTGCGTTGTAACGCACATCGTCATGCCACTAGTTCTGTAATAGCCGACCTGATATTGGGAAAACTTGACACTCCAAACCACAAGTACGGTCCTGCTGCTATTACACGTGATATGGAACATGAGTTCGGAGTAAAAATTAGTTACAGCAAAGCACGTAGGGGGCAGGTGGCTGCTTTACTCAAGCTGCATGGTGAACCGGGGGATAGTTTTCATCAACTTGCTTCATACTGTCACGTCCTTGGACAACATAACCCTGGTAACCCATATCCAAGTGGATGGCCATAATAGGTTTACTTATTTCTTCCTAGCATTTGGTGCAAGCATTCGTGGTTACTTGCAATTCTTGAGGCCCGTAATTTGTGTAGACGGCAGTCACTTGAAATGTCCATACAAAGGTACACTTCTACTGGCAACTGCCCAAGATGCTAACAAACAGATCTACCCTTTAGCATGGGGGATCGTAGATGCTGAAACAAATAAATCGTGGTCGTGGTTGCTGTCCAACTTGAGAGATCTTATAGGCGACTCTGATGAACTTGTTTTTGTGTCGGACAGGAAAACGAGTATAGAAAAAGCTATTTCTCAGCTTTTTCCCTTATCTTAGCATGGTTGTTGTATGTGGCATATGGAAAAGAACTTAATACAGAGGTATAATAATGCTAGTTCAGTTTTCCTATTCAAACGCGCGGCGACAACGTATCGGGTGGAAGAATTCCAACGACTGATGGGACAGATTCGTAGGATAAATGGGAGATCGTACGAGTACTTGGAGCGTGCAGGTTTTCATTTTTGGTCCAGAGCACTATTCGTTGGGAACATGTATAATATCATGACAAACAACAATGCGGAATCCCTGAACGCAATGTTGAGACATGCCCGTTCGTTACCAATCACAAGCTTGGTTGAACACATTCGGAGCACAATGCAGAAGTGGTTTTACGAACGTCGAACGAATTCAACGGCATGCAGTACCGTGCTGTCATTGAACATGGAGAGCGAGTTACGGGCTACATTCGAAGCTAGTTCTCGACTTCGAGCTCATTCCTTGACAGCGAACTTAACACAGGTCGGAATATCCAACGACACAGACACGGTAGATTTTACTGAGAACACATGCACATGTCGTGAATTCCAAATAAATCGTATGCCATGTGTTCATGCAACCCGTGCAGCTTGCCTAAGAGGTTCGTCCTTGTACGATTTATGTTCTCCTTACTACACAGCAGACTACTGGAGGGGTGCTTACAGTGAAGCTATATATCCCGTCCCACGGGAAGATAACTGGGATGTTCCGAACGACATTACAGGTACTAATATTTTGCCACCATTGGTACATCGTCCGCCTGGTAGACCTCCCACGCGACGTAAGAGATCCAGACACGAGTCCACCACTTCTACGCCACGAACACGACGCTGCACCCGGTGTGGTAGATTTGGCCATAACCGAGCCACATGCACGAACACCGTCGTGCATGTACCCAGTTAACATTGCTTTTCCTATTTCAGTTATTTTGTATGTTAATGTACTGGGTACCTCCCATATGTCATGAGGGAGTTTTATAACTTCAAGTACTACTGGCCATGAACTGTATGTCATTACCATATGTCGTCTGTTATTGTATTTTGAAACTAACCCGTGTATTGATCTTGTTCTGTGTTCCACCCCGACAGTTCATCTGTCGATCCCGACAAATATTCTCTGTTTCTCGACAGTTCGAACATTACAGCAATTGAACTGGATGGGCAGATTGCAAAAGGGACATTGTTGCCCGTGAATTTCATTAATAACCTTGATTACATATGCACAACAACCTAATCACATATCAAACTTATTTTGACATCCAATTGGTGTGATTGTTTAAGGTTCAATTGTACCATTATGACATAAATTTTGTACATAATTTATGACAATTGTAAATCTTAATGCGTGCGTACTATTTTCTCTTCAAAAATTATGCACATAGTTGTTTGCAATCAATTCTCATTATGACATTTGTATCTGTTCATCAAGATAATATTGTCCTATGGGATTTTTACATACTTCAACAAATTGATGCACCAATAAGCAAGGAACTATGAATCGCAAAAATCATGCATGAACTCAAGTATTCGATGAGGATTCATGAACATGCTTATTCACTTCAGGTCTTTACATTCCAACCACAACATAGTACCCCAACTTTAGACAACATGGATAACATGTGCAACATTTTGTCATACAAATAAAAATATTTAAGTCACAATTGAAGGATGCATGGGCCACAAATCTACATTCGATATCATTATAACAAATGTTCTGCTACTCTTACATAACTCTCAAGTTTACTGGACGTGAGATTTAAGCAACGAATGGAAAAATTATACATGAATATATATCGACAACGCTTATCACTGTTAAGACCCAATTGGAGAGGGCACAATTGTAATGAATTATTAATTTTAATACATATTGTTTCGCAAACTTTCAAAAATTTCTGGTACAAATATCACTGATATACAGAAAAAATTATATAACACAAGCTTGTATTTATATAATAATAAAAGTGAAATATAATTGAAAGACTAAAGCTAAGTGGAAGAAAATGAGATGTGACAATTGTTACGTTGTTGAGTTAAAATAACATTCATCGAATTGGATGTCTGCAACGTCGGTAAGGAACCCGAGGCACGAGTTGCAGAAGTCTTGGAGATGCCGCTCGTCGAAATGGTCCATGACCGTTTTTACGTACTTCAGGTTGCTTCGTTGCTAAATGCGGGTCCGCAACCGTGCATTTTCGGATACTTCCCATTCGAAATCCATCTCTTCTGTAAGGTACAAGAAAATGAAAAAAATATCAAATTGTGATATGTGATACATGATGTCAAGATACAACAACAAATTACGAAATACAATTTAATGAAATAATACGAACATCATAAAAGGAAATAAAACGAATATCAACAGTAGTACGAAAATCAACAGCAAGAATTCAATTATTAAATATCATTTCTAATATTAGAAACTTTCAGAACCTAAGATTTTTCTTTAAATGACAACAAATGCTAAAAAATCCATCAAATATTGTTGCCCCTATTTTGAGTTTTTTATGAACTTTCAAAATAAAATTTCACAATTTACTAAGTAAATCTCACAAATCACAAATGATAATTCAACAAATCACATTGATTATCCATCACAAATTCAATTTTCCAACCCAGAGCAAACTTATTGAAACTAAATTTTTACCCTGAAGAAGCGCTAGGGATGGTGAAAGACTTGTGAAGTTGCATATAACGCTACACATTTAAGCAAGTGGTCCTTGAAAATACCTGCACGAAAATAAATGAAAAAATTATGGTGCAATATATTTCGTACATGTTAATGCAAAATGCACATATTACGCTTTGACGAACCAACGTTCGACATGTGGAACTGTCATGTGTCAAGAAAAACTGAGAATAACTTTTGGGTCTCGACAGTTCATCCATCGAGATTCTTCCATTTGCCGAGAATTACTGCGGTGAACTGTCGGGAACTACAGTTCACGACGATGACATTTCTCTACTGAAGTTAACTGTCGGGAAATCTACTTTGGACCTTAATGTAAGTAGGTATTATTAAAGGGCTACTTACTCCATATTGAATCAGAGAGAAGTATTAAAACCATAGATTAGGTGATGTATGTACGCAAGATTTCCACCCAAATGCATAATTACTCATATGGACTAGCAAGTGAAAACAAGATTATTTACAGTTTGACCCCCATAAAAGTTTAACACTATTATCCACGTCTTTTGTTATAAGACGGATCGAACCATGTAAATGATAACAGGCATGTCAAATATTTTCTTTCCACAAGTCAGTCATGGTAATGGTGGAAGCTTGACCATTAAAAACACATATATGTCAAGCATGTAGTAAAGACTTCCACCTAATGCACAAGAGACACAACGTGACATCGCATGGGCATGCCAATATTGCCACGTGACATCGAAAGACGGACAATTTCTAATTATATTATAGAATTCTTTAAAACAACTTATACAAGCAACTTAAACATGCATTACTAATTTCATTTTTATAGATTCGATTAAGAGTTTATTTGATACATGAATCCAGATCCATTCCATTAGTTACAAACTTTGTCCTCATTGCCCAAGATAAGCCAAATTCATAGCAAAAATATCTGAAAACGATTGTGTTCATTATTTGCATTTTGTATCATCATCAAAAAGAACACAAAAGTGAAGAAGAAATAAGAAAACTCAAATCCATAGCAGAAACCACAAAACTCATTCATTAACAATCAAAATCAAACTAGCCCATGTAACATTCTTATTGCGGCTCAACATATTGAATCAGTATAACAACAAAATAAGTGTAATGCTAATCTAAAATCCCAGAAAACCATTTATCAGAGACATTACTTCACAACAAACCGAGATGGGTTTTGCCAAAATATAAACGTGCATAAGAAATTACAAGAAATTAGGGAATGATAAGCCAGGAGTGAGGTTACCTGTGCAAGGCCGGTCCTGAGAATTTAGAGGCCCTACACGACTAATTATTATGAGGCCCTTCAAAATAATCATATTTTTATTATGAGAGTAACTAAAATGTCGTTAGGTGACTAGTTTAATCTTAAATTAAACAAATTTGAAAAGACAAAAAAATAAAGAGTAGGATAAAAAAAAAAACCATCATATTAGCAAGAAACAAGCATAAATATATACCCGATAAGCAAAAAGAAAAATCTACAAAAAATAACTTACTAGAACATTGGATCAATCAAACCATGCAAAACTCGAAGAGAGAGAGCTAGTATTAATAGGACATATACGCCACATCAACCAGGTATAAAAAGACAACAAACTACGAAAGCATATATCAAAGGAATGTGAGAGAGAGGCACGAAAGAAACAGAACATTTAATATAAACATTCAAAAAGGAAAATGAGCACGTTCATTATTACCACAATCCTTTACAGAAGTTGGAAGCAAGCTATTTATGCATCAAGATGATATGAATCAACCAAATATCATTTCAAGCATGCTTTACTACAACATACATACATATATTAGTTTCTCAACCCATAATGTGTAACTTTTTATATTTTCAGCAATAGTACTTCATTCTTGTACCTCTAAGCATGCCTCTACATAATTCGCTAGTAATAATATTCATTTAAGTGTCATTTTCTATTTAGTACATATTTACAATTTTATATTAATTTGTTGAATAGGTGGGTTTTATATAAGTACAGTTCTTAGGTGCTGAGAATTGTGTCATTAAAACGTAAAAGATAAAGAAATGATATAGCAAATAGTTATTAAAGAAGTCATAGTTAAGAACTATACCCTTGTGAAAGTCCAAAGTTCGATTTTTTTTCTTTTCATCCATCGGAGGCCAATCTTTAATTTTAGCTAGTACGTGTTCTCCTACCCTGGCTCCAATTATATTTACAAATTTATCAGAGTTCTTGCCCACTACTTTGCCCAAATTTATCATTGTGTAATCTCACCCCCTCTTAGTATGTTAACCCTTAAAAGATTAGGACAACTTAGTATAAGTATAAACACAATAGTCAATAATATTCAAATCAATCCACAGTTCAAATTCCAAAACCACGACAAATTAACTAGAAATATCACCAGACAATTACATTATTCAACCTGATAACATTATTGTCATTATTTGATACATGAATCTAGATCCATTCCATTAGTTACAAACTTCGTCCTCATTATCCAAGACAAGCCAAATTCATAGCAAAAATATCTAAAAATGATCGTATTCATTATTTGCATTTTGTGTCCTCGTCGAGGAGAGCACAAAGGTGAAGAAGAAACAAGAAAACCCAAATCCATAGCAGAAACCACAAAACTCATTCATTAACAATCAAAATCAAACTAGCCCATGTAACATTCTTATTGCAGCTCAATATATTGAATCAATGTAACAACAAAATAAGTGTAATGCTAATCTAAAATCTCGAGAATTTTGAGGTCCTAAGCGACTAATTTTTATGATGCCTTTAAATATAATTATTTTACTAGCGTAGCAACTCACAATAAGACATTTACTATTATCAAAATCTACTTGTTCATATATACAATTAATCTAAATTTACAGTTGATTTTTTTAGAGTCTTCATTATATACATTCAAAATTAATGACTTTAATTTTAATTCACTCGTGAATTCAAGTAGTCTTGGAGGACAATTCTTAATATGGCTAAGGTTTTTACAGCTTGGAGAGAAAATGGAATTTCAATTTCAACTTTATATACGACATCTATGGATTGTTATGCTTTGAACTTTACTTTATTTACATTCCTTCTATAACTGGATTGAAGTACAAAACATTTAGAACTTTCATGGATGCACAATTGCACATTATTTATGTTTTAAGAGAAAACAATGTGAAAAAAGGTGCCAGAATATTAACAATTCGTCAACTCCGTATATATACGTATACAATGTCAAAATTAAATGCTAAATGAAGCTCAATCTTAGTAGAAAAACTAAGACTAAAACAAAATAAATCAAACAATTAAATAAATGTACTTGATAACTACTAAAAAAATGTCAAATTCAAAATTTGAAGATTAATACTCTAATATGTACAGACCAAATACAATGGTAATCATTAATCTCTGCTAGAATGATAAATTTGATGATTGAGCATACTTTTTATTTAATTTTCCCCCCAAAATTTAATCTGCAAAATATAAGCAAACAGAAACCTAATAAACTAATTTTATTTCCTTACATCTCGAAAAATTAACATCATGAATAAATATAAATTGAAAAAGGGAAGGGAAGACAAAGAAAACGAACCTTCAATTGTAATCACGATTTCTGCAAATTGAATGAACTATTGATTATTAAAAGTGGATGCTCACTGACAGAATAGCTTATCTAAATTCAATAAATCAAAGTCTCTCATTCTCTTTCGCCTTCTTCTAGCCCTAGGTAAAACAAATGACTTTTTTTGATTTATTGGGTGCTTTTGGGCCAGATTTTTTCGAGACCCTTAAATTAATGATTGCCTAGTCTACCTTGGGCCAGGGCCGGCCTGGTTTTCGAATTGATCGTCGACGGCAAGGTGGTTTCCAACACTTTGAATGTGAGGGGAGCTCCTTGAAGGAGTTGGGTTCTTCTCGTCTGGGCGGTGAGTGGTGAGTGGAGTGATAATGTCTTCCCGTTTTCGTCCATTTCATCTTCTTTTTGATTATTTTTTATGTTTTTTTTACTCCAAATGTACTATATTATGACATTTTGTACAAAATTTAAATATAGTCAAATCTCAATTAATGCTAGACATGTAAGGTATTTAAATTATGCAGAAGGGTAAAAATGTCCACAATTAACAATTTTGAAAAGATTTAAAAAAAGTGACATTTTTGTAAATGTAAAGCAAAAAATTGACATATAGTGCAATTTCCTTTAGATATTTTAACTGGAATACTTTTTCTTATTCGAGATAAAGCCACGTTATTACACGGGAAGAAAAAAAATAACTTTCAACCTTTCTTTCTTTGGTAATATTATTCAATTTTGTGCACTAAAGTTTCCATAAAATTTAATGACTAATACACGTTGGACTTGTAACGAGTTAGTTCGATTCGATGACCCAGTGCTGCCCATCGAGTTGAACTCGAAGATGATTGAGTCGAGCAAACATGTTGACCGCTCTTCTAACGCCTTTATTATCCGCAGAAGTAAAATAGTCATGCCCAAAAATGACACCACCAGGTCTCAAAATCTTATAGGCCTTGTTTATATCCGTCCATGCCGAGTGAAAATCATGACCCGCGTCGACTTCAATCAACTCAGCGAACACTCCCCACTCGCAGAGTTTATCGAGAGCTGACGCGGTGGAGAATGGAAAGAACAGGACTGATTCAGTGGCATTTGCATAAGCTACGTTTTGCATGAATTGGTACATGAGCATAACATCTCCGTTTACCATTTTTATATCCCTGAATTTGTCCAAGAACCCGGGCCAGCCCCGAAAATCGTCAATGCAGAGTATCTGAGTCTTGAGCCCGAGTTTGCGAGTCAACTTCGCCATGTGAAGAGCCGACGCGCCAAGAAACGTGCCCACCTCAATTATGGTCTTGGGCCTCACCCGCCGGACGAGGTTCTCGAAGACTGCGCCTGTGGAGCCCCATCCTTTAATCCGGTTCTGGCGGAGGAGGGTGCTAACGTGCGCATGGGGGAAGTTTTGCCACGGGGATATGCCATGGAAGACTCGGTCAAGAACTGTTTGGCGGACTTTTTCCGAGTTAACTGGATCGACACACTGAATTGAAAAGCTGTTGTGGTCAGCTACTGGGGCGGCGGAGCTGGTGGTGGAGGACCTGAAGGCGGTTGCTCGGATTGTTTCTACAGGAATTCTTGATGATGAAGTTGGTTTGTTTGAGGTGGAAGAGGGTGCAGATAGATAACCTAGATAGTAGGTCAGTAGGAGAAGGATAAAATAAGAAGTAGGTTTAGTGAACTTCTTTAAGGCAAAAACCATCAGTCTCTTCCGGTGTTGCTGCGGCGGAAGTGGTGGTGGTTCTTGTTTCATGTTATTCTTTGCTAAAGTCTTCTTGGCTCCAAAATTCAAGTCCACTGAAAAGAACAAAATGGAAAGAATAAAGAAGAAATTATGGCCGAGTTTACTACACATATAGTCATTTGAAAATGACTAAGCCCAATTTGACACCGTTAATTTCTCATTCTCATTCTTCATTTCAATCACATATTCTCTAAATAAAATAATATTACACACAAATTAAAAACTTTTTATCACTTTTTCATCACACATTCTCACATCAATCACTATTTCAATATTTCTATTCTACACAAAATGGGTTTCAAACAGGGTTTAAATATATATTAATTTTTATTTAGGCCTTAATTTCTTGTTTAAGAAATTGCTAATTACCTGTTAAATAAGGCAAATTTTTTCTAAACATAGGTAATTACTCTAAGAATCCACTTCTTATTTATAAATAAATAAACTTTAATATATTGTTTAGAAAACTTCTTGTCTAAATTTTTTAAATCAAGAAAATCATTTGCTTATTTTGCTAAAATAAGATAAATAATTATCCGTGCGGTTGATGGATAAGGACAATGGTGGCGAATGGATTTTAGGGGCATGTGTTGGCCCCGATTAAAATTTCATTTTAATTTAAGTTAAAGTCAAATAATTAATATCAATTACATTTTTTATGGGTCTCCACATCTTTTCAACCATTCATTTCAAGAATTTCTATCATAATCCACTAAAAATCTGATTTTAATCCACATCACATCCTCTAGAATCCAGAAAGGACTAATTAACAAAACAATTCAAAGAAGAATTATATATATATATATATATATATTGTCCTCTTTTAATAATTCTTCTCTTTTTTTTCCCTTTTTCTCTTTGGCGAACCAAAGCAAATTAAAGACTCCTTCATTTGGGACTCGCTTTTTTCTCTTTATTCTTTACAATGATAAACATCCCATTAGGATAAGAAAAAGTACATATTCATATTCAGAGCCTAAATTTTAATAATTTTTCTGGTGGGGGGGGGGGGGGGGCAATAGGTTAAGGTAAAAATTTCAGAAGAATGTAAGACCGACCAAAATGCACGAGGTTTCAACAAATTGCAAAACTGTTTGTTAAACAAACTGAGTGAACGACACATTGCATGATTACATTTCTCTCCCACACGGAAAATATATGTAGGATATAGATTATAGATGTTACGATTACAAATTTTGTTCTCACGACTAACTTCAAAAATGAAAAAGAAAAATGTATAATACATAAGATTTTAACTTATTTTTAATCCGATCATGCTACATGTACATCATTCTTGACATTGTGTCACGTGACAACATATCATTAACAATTAAAAAAAAAAACACTGTATCGTTCATGTGACAACATATCATTAACAATTAAAAAAAAAACACTGTATCGTTCACAACTTTTTGAACTCTAATGGGATGTAAACAATGATGTTAACCAAACAATGTACACTTAACATTATTCTTTTTAATTTACCTCATCAAACGTGTCATTAGGACGGCATACTCTATGGTGCAATAATGGGCTAGAGATAGCTATAGCAAATTCCAAACTTTATAAAAATGACGGACAACCTATGGCATACAAAGCTTACAACACCTAAATATCATTTATACTTTAGTCCGGAATGTTATCAAAGCATGAAAAGTTTGTACGTTCATAATCAACACGAAAATTAGTACTAGTTATTTAATGTCAGTGTTCTAAAAAGTGTAAAACGTGACTAAATGTGAGGGGGAAACTTTGAGATTTACAAACTTAAACGAACCTAGGGGAGGTTTAAGCATAAATTTTTTTTTTGTTATTATTTTAATTTTTTAGTCATTTTAAAAATCATTTAATAATTAAAATAATACATATCAAATATTTAAAATTATAAAATACTATATTTACTTAATAATTCTTACCATTGGTCAATTACAATTTTCAAGTTTTCGAAATACAAAATTTAAAATATTTTTCATAGTTTTAAGTTTCAACTAGACAAGTCCTACTTATTAAATTTAAAGGAACTTCATAGGATTAATTACCTCAATAGTCACTGAACTTTACCGAAAGTTTCCACCAAGTCACTGAACTTTCGAAAAATCACCTCATTGGTCACTGAACTTTAAAAATTACCCCATTGGTCACTGACCTTTGTAAAAAATTTCTACGGGATCACTGAACTTTGCAAAAAGTTTCCCAAATAGTCACTGGGTTCAGTGACTATCTGGAAAACGTTTTGCAAAGTTTAGTGACCAATTATGTGATTTTTAAAGTTCAGTGACCTGATGAAAACTTTGATCAAAGTTCAGTGACTATTGGGGTAATTAACTCGAAGTTCATACATGCTTTTTAAGTTTGCAACAAAATAATGAGCCTTAAAATCATTACATAATATAGGTAGCACCATATCTTAAATTTTATTTAACTATTTAGATAAAGTCATTTTTTACTTTTATACTGATAAAATCTTTTAAAAACTTGAAATTAAAGTCAAATGATTTTTTTAAAATAATAATAATAAGCTAAAGTCAAATAAAAGATTAAAAAAAAAAAGAATAAAACGCGTCTAGAGAAGACGAAATAAAGAAATGAAACAATTCAACCATTTAGAAATTGGAAAAAAGAGTCTAGACGTGAAACGAAGCGTTTTGCCCGAGCGTTAAGCACCGCCTAAATGAATTTTTTAAAACGCCGCTTACTGTTTATAAAATAACTAGAATCATTACAAAAATTATTAGAGAACAGGACTGAAGCTGATAGCCAAACTGTCTTCCCCTAACCAGAGAAAAAGCCGTCTTGAAAGGAAAAATATTAATTTTTTACTACCGCTAGAAAACGACAAACTTTCATGTCCGAACCTTGCTGAACAGACATAAACCTCACAAGAAAGATGCTAATCCTACAAGGAACTATTTCAGATATTTCACAGGGTCATTATTTAGCTTCCTCTCCATCTCCACCACCATGTGCAGCATCTGAGGTTCCCTGCCCATTGGCTCCAGAGGACCCTTCCGCAGGGTTATCTTGCTTACTTCCTCCACGTATGTCAGCTAGGTTGGAATTCAAAACGAGGCCACTCCCTCCAAGAGTAGCCTCATTATTTGTGGGGTGCATGCCATTACTAGCCCCAGCAGGCCGCATACCCATGTGAGCTTGCATGGCTTGTGGCTGGGAGTGATGTTGGGATAGATGCTGCTGCTGGTCTTGCATTTGATGTAGATTATTGAACTGTAAGGACGCTCTTTGGGGAAACATACCTGGCTGCTGACCTATGCCTGCAGCTTGAGGATGCTGCATGTAAAACCCTCCTTGTTGCATTCCTGGGTGCGGAACCATCTGCATTTGCTAACATATGAATAAGCTAAAATTGTGCAACACTATCAGTGAAATTGGAGTATCTGAAGTCATAAGATACCTGGGGAGGCATCGCAGGTGTCTGCGATTGAGCATCAGCAATTGCTGCTAAATACATCAAATTCTTTTGAAGTTGAGCCTGGTACCTGATCATCCAGAATAGCATATCATAAAAGTCAAAATCATATGCATTTTCCTTTCAGTAAAACAAGTATTGTCCATTAACTTAGAAGGCTCATGAATTCTGGGGTTCACTCACATTTTCAATACACAAGGTTGAAAGCCAAATCAAATGAACCTACTTCAGATAAATGACCTCTCTTTCTCACTCTCTCTCATTCACTCACACACACACACAGCACATGTAAGGACAAACACCATACAAGTTGATAGAGAAAATGAGTGGGATTCTGATAATCTGCGAACGCCTACTCATGAATATTGGAACAGTGGTCACTAAGAAAAACTCTAAGATGTAATATAGCTAATCACAAGAGATGCTGCATCAACAAAAGGTCCACGTTCCAAGGCCACCAAATATCTCATTTCCAATGAAAATAAGAAGAAAAAATAAATTGTCAATCTGAACCAACACTTCTACATGTGGTAAAACACGCATTTAAGTTTTCTAGTTTAGTTGTTAGCATCAGTTATATGTGATGTCAGATGATGGAAAGTAGTTGAATACACAAACTATGAGTCAGCAACAGTGTCTATTTCATCTCCAGTTGTGAGGACTCTAAAAGGGTTGATGTCACATTCTTTGGCATATGATATAGCAACATAATTTAGCAATGTTTGAAGCTAATTCACAGAAATATACATGTAGAAGAAAAAGTGTGTGCTGCTGCTGGCAGAGAGAGAGAGAGAGACTCACTGGGCACATTCAGCAAGTTTTCCAAGATTTTGATTGTCCAAAATCGCCAATATCAACTTCTTGTTCTCGTCAAGGTACTACACCATAAATTGAAAAACAAGATTGCATGTCAATCTGATGATTGAAAACTGCTAAGATGAGATGAAGCATTCAAAAAGTATGATCTTTTATTGTAAAGCACTACATGTTATACGGGATAAGAGGTAATTAAGAGACTGCAAATTGAAAATATGACGCATCACCATGAAATTGCATATCAGCCAGTGATGATTAGTTTATTTGTGCATGCGTTCACTTGCAAACCAAGTGGCAAATTACTCAACTTACCAAATAAAAAGGAATCAAACCTATTTTACATAAATCAAGAACATCTGTTACAGCATGGAAATTTTTTATATAGGCTACAATAGACCTGCAAAGCATGAGAATTATTCCAAAATGCAGATTATCTGTCAATCTTCTTCCCATCACTACACTCCCAACATTTTATTCAGCTGGATCTTGTCACCCCATCGCATCTCTCTTATAGTTAGGAAAGAGAAGGACAAATAAAAGCTTTCAGTGTCTCTCTGCTTTTGAGAGCTGATGTTTATATAAGCAATATAGCTGGATAGTGATACTTAGAAATGATAGCATTGTGGCTGTTGGATGGTGATCCCACGTAAAGGACATAGACAGTAGTAATCCTTAAACCTAAACAGACCCAAAGGCCACCTCAGAGTTATTTTGGCAGCTATGAACAACAAAAATTGGAATGGGTTCACATTGGCAGCATTAGAGTCATTATGCTACAGAAGAAAAAGGAAACACGAATGGCATGTTTGTTACCTAGTATTGCACAGCATAACACTGTTTTAACTTCTTTTTCTTATTAATCCTATTTAGTTCTATGCGATCCAGCATGCCAAACGTAATAAATTCACATAAATGTAGACCTTTACTGCTCTTACCTACTGTAGGCCACATACCTGCACATTTTAAGCTATAACTACAGGCAGATAGTGGTTGATACATGCTGGGTTGGGCTATTAACAAGCATCATAAGATACCATGAGGTAACTGATTTCATTTGTTAACAGCCGTAAGATATGAAGTCTCCTCAAATTAACTGAGCTATTGTATACACTTTTTTGGCACACTTGACGCGTGTGCCTGCTTAATGTTTACACTTTTTTGGTCCGAAAATGCTTTATGTAGAAACTAAATTAGAACAGTAAAATATAATTCAGGCAATTTTTGCAAGTGATAATTGCAAACATATTGAAAAGAAAAATTAAAAAAAATATATTTCAGAAAAATCAGCTAGTTTTAAAAAAGGTGTCCGTTGTATAAAAGAGGTTTGAGACCAAAGAGTAGAAAGACCCCTTTAATGTGCTCATTATTCACCAACTCTAAAATAATCAAAACTATCCAGGTCAAATTACGTCACTTTCGCAACATTCATTGCAACTACCCAATGTTAATTAACTTGGAAAACGAAACAACACCGGTAAAAAGGATTCCACTTTTTTGCAAAATAAGTAGGACCTAGTTTTGAGAGAGCCATAAGAAAGGACTGAAATTTAGATCAAATTAACCAACATATATCAAGTTTTACATAGTTACAAACTTATAACTTACATGTGTATGATTAAAAGGTTTGCGAAGCTATCAAACAATGGTGCAATAAATCAATTTCGACATACAAGTTCATTGTAAAGGAAGTAATTTGAAATCCTAGTTAGGTGAAATCGATTAAAAGATGAGGAGCTATCATTATGATAATGCATATATAGAACACAAAAAGGCGATTTTTACTTTTTACTGCCAACAGAAATGATCGAATATACGAGTTACTAAATGCAAGCTATATCATCAGAAGAATTAAATCTAAAACAGGAATTCAGAAACTTCATGACTTTACCCACAGTATCACCCAAACAAGTGTCATTAACAGTACTTTCTTTTTGAGTTTTCAATCGACATTCACTTTCCTTTATAGATTCTCCAGAATTGGAATGATAATCAAAACCCATACCATTAGCAATGAAATATCAATAACAAAACCATAATTTATTTAATCAAAACCCGATAATAAGCTCATACAAATAAACCAAAGAAACAGAATAACCCATAATAAAACAAGTGTAAAAACAACTAAAAATACAGAATACCTTCTGAATCTGCTCAGTTGTGATGTTAGTAGGAGGAAATGAAGGCGTAACTGGAAACATTTGCCCTGGTTGCTGCATCTCTGAGGTTTTCTTGCTTAATTAAACTCTAACCCCAAACAAAAATAAATTTGACAAAAACCCGTAATAGAAAATGCCAAAATCGAAAGGAAAAATTTATGGGTTTTGTTTAAAATTTCGAGGAGGGTAACAGCAACAAGAGAATGTGTATTTTCACCCGTTAGGTGAGGGTGGTGTGTATTTCACTTTTTTGAGGTTTGATTTGTTTAAACTGAACCTCGTATTTCACATTGTAATTTTTGTAACAGTGTCTAAGAATAAAAAGAAGAAAAATTTAGATTTCTTTTTACAATAACTCTGCTTGTACAGAATTTTTCTCCACGGGAATTGATTAGAAGACTCACATGGGGTCCACCCCATGTGAGTAAAATATTGGGAAAAAAAAAAAAAAATCACCCCCCTACTACTGTGAGTGTTCTTGCCATTTTTTGGCCATTTGCTTTTGTACACAAACTGCCGATGTTCTTTTTTTTTTTTTTTTTTTTTTTTTAATGTGTGCTTGATAAAAAAAAAAAAATGAATTAACTGTACTTGGAAATTTTTTTTTTTTTTGCCCCCTTTTACTGGGAAGAATATTACAGAAGTAGACAGAAAACACGGTGAGGGTCTTTTTCTGTCGGATGCCGGAGTCACGTGCTCGTGCACGGGACTGACGCCACGCCCAGTATTCTATTTTACGCCCGGTTTAGTTGGCCAAAACCCAATGAAGGAGGAGAATGGCATATTTGGCTAAAATCTACTGTTGGATAAACAGTGGTTCACTTGAGATACTCACCTGTAATTACTTCAATTGTATTCAATATTGTTAGGTTAAGACATAGATTGTGAGTTTATAATTAATTAGACACCTTTTAAGTTCAAGTTCATTTTTAGAGTGCGTTCTACGATCGTTTAAATTTGTATTAAAGCGAACATTTTTTTGACTTCAGGAGAATTACTTTTAGTGGAAAACTGATTTTGTGAAGTTATTTAATCGAAAATATGAATCACTATGAATATTTAGTTTTAAAAATAAATGTGAATGTAATGGTTATGATTTTAAACATGAGTTATGCTCATTGTAGAACTCAATACATCATCTTATTGCATGAGTTGACTACAACCATGTAAGTGTTATGCGTTAAGTCCAATCAACTTTTGACATAAATACTTTTAATGTATATAATTGATGCATATTTATGACAAGATCTATTATTTAATTGAATTAATATTCTAATTAATTAAAATATTAATTCAATTAAATAATAAAATCCGTTGATTCAAGTATTTGTGATTTGCTAATCACAAGGAGTTGTGATTGTGAGATACAAATTACATATGATTGAATCTTAAATCGTCTGTGGTCGTATGTAATAACGATATATGGATATCGTTATTACGGATAGACCATCACGCGTGTCATATCTTACTTATGAAGTAAATAGTTGATCTCACAAGTTAAAGTGTGGTGACACTTGAATAAACGTGTGGATGTTTTGTTATAGAACAAAACATTGGAGACCTATTGTGAGATTCCACAATGATAACTATGTGAGTGTCAGTGATTAGTTTCTAACATTTGGTAGTGGAATTGGTCATTTGACTTGAGGTCATTATAGTGTCTTATATGAGGACAGTGGTCATACTTTGGTGATGTTGGATGTTGCTCTACCAAGGGTCCCTAATACGGCATCGTTCGGGTATGTCAATAATCATATGAATGTTGTAATGATCAATAGATGATTTGTCACTAAGAAATTATAATCTGCATTTTATCCAGTTAAGTTGATAATGAAATCCTTAGCCAAAGTGAACTAATAAGTTGAAAAAGAGTTTTCGACTTACATTGACTTAATAGTGGGATAAAATATATGAAAGATAATTGCGCTTGACACATATCATTATCTCATAATTGATCAGATCGTATTGACGAAAGGATTATAGTTTCACGGTAAACGAATAAGTTTGGTTTTGTCGTACTACGTGACATTTTTCGTCACATGTATTGCCTTAACACATTGTTAGATGTCAATCTGGGACGATGAATGTGAATTGATGATAAATTAAAAGGGGTATTTTAATTTATCGATTTTGATTAGATCAAAATAATAATTCACGTCGTTAGATATCATGATCGAGAACCTAATGAGTCACACACAAAAGAGAACCAAAAGAATGAAATTTATCAATTAATTAATTAACAAGTGTTGGATAATTAATTAATTGAGTTGTTTATTAATAGACCTGAATTAATTATTGGATTAATTAACTCATGGACCGAATTTAATTAATTAAATATTGGACTGGATTAAGTTTAGAAGACGGGTCAAGTCCGTTTGGACTTATATTAATAAGCTGCTAGAGTTTGAAAATAGTAAAGAAAAATTCATTTTATTCTTGTTAGCACGAGAAAAGAAAACCCTAGCCGTCATTCTTGTTCTCTGTGTGGATCACTATTGGAGACTAGACAATTGGACAACTTAGATTGAAGACCGTGATCATTCGAGTTCGAGAATCAGCAAAAGAGTGCAAAATTCATCAAATGTACAATTTTTTATATCAGTCTCTATTTAAAAATAAAGCAGATCATTGTTTGAGAGTTAAAAATTGTTTTATTTTCATTGCGCATGATTAAGTAGATTATCAGCAAACCATATGTTATCCTCATTTTTTAGGCTCTAGAAAGAGGCGCCACGTAGCAAGCCACGTAAGCGAAAAGTCAAATAAAGATCATATGAGGTCAAAATATGAAGAAATCAAAATAAAATTGAGGCTCCTCAAATGTCTAACCGAGGCTCCTCAAGTATCTAGCCGATGTACCTAAAGAGGTGCAACCGAGGCTCTCCAAATGGCTAGCTGAAGTGTCTTGCCGACGTACCTGAAGAGGTACAATCGAGACTCCCCAAATGGCTAGCCGAAGTGCCTAAAATTGAGGTCCTTGCACCTCAAGGCCGAAGTCCGTGCTAAGGCACTGACTCCCAAGGTTCTCAACTCATCTGAAGTTCATGAAGCTAACGCTGTCTCTTGTAATAGATTTGGAGATCTTTTAGAAGTGATTGATGCGACGTCTGTAATAAAGTTTTATCAGTATGCCAGCCTATTGTATAGAGTGGCTGACCTCATATCAATGTATTAATTGCATGAATGGACAATGATGTAACGTCCTAACAAAGGAGATGAGACCACGTGGTTTTGATCCAATGGTCACAACATCGGTCAAGATAGCATAAATAACCCCTCTTTGTATAGAAAAGGGGTTGGGATGTTTGTAATCAAACAATTATACACAAAATATCTTCATTCTCGTGAAATACACAGATTGAAGAAGATTTACATACTTTGTTATTTACGTATTTTGCAAACACAATGACAAATATATCAAGATTCCAACACAAAAACATCATTTTATTATATCTATCATTCCACATATTCCACTACAAAGAAGAGATTTATTCTTGATTATCTTGATTTGACGATCATTGATAGCGTGGTTGCCTTCAAATCATACCGCCGAAGTCAGAATATTTTTGTCTCTTGCCGGAAAGTGTCTCCCACGTCCATTTCAGTCAAACTACCGATTCCATTCTGGTAAAAACGCGTCGGATCCGTACTCGACCTGGCAAGAGTGGACCCAGTATCTATTGAGTCCATTTTTTTGGGTCAACACCATGCACTATTTTTATTCACGTACCGAAGACATCTCTCTTGAGAGTATTCACGGCGTGTCGAATCTTAACAAGTTTCTTTTACATTGCTAGGTTAAGAATTAATTTATGAGGTAATAACTAGCTAGACACCCTTTTATCATCATATCTCCTTTTAAAAATCAAATCAAATCAAATCAAAATTAAAATCAACCGAACTTAATTCACCAGATAATCCACCTCAACGGCCACACTTCATTTGTTAAAGTAACTTCAATCAAATATACTTCTTACATAATCTTGTTAAAAATCAGATCAATAATTTATTAGCGATCCTGCATAGTCATCATTTATAAGTCAACTTATTTTATCGAGTATGATCATCATATCAAAAGAGACAGACTTAGGGTGTATTTGAGCCACATTATTTTGAAAGAATGTATTCTGAAATAGTAGATTGATGAAAAATATGTGGTTGATGAAGAAGGAAAAATTATTGATGTGATGAAAAATTTATTTTATTGAAGAATGTGTGGTTGAAAATAAGTAAAAAAATGAAAATAAAAATTTTAATATATACCAAACAGAGATTTAATTCACGAGATGAACCACCATATAGCATACACTAGGGAACATCTAGACGTAATTTGTGACAAAGTGTTGTACCCAAAAATTTCCACTTTCTGCAACTGGAATTCCCTCCTTAGGTGCCATCAATGTTTCCCTGTAAAAGAAAAAGTTGCAGACTTTTTATACCTCAATTCTCGAGTTAATTATTTGAATGATCACTGGATTATACCAAATATTACTTTAATAACCGAACTTAAGAATGTATTACATTGGTCACTGATATATGAATCATGTTACACATCGATCATTCAAGTGAAAAAATTCGTTAAGTTCAAAACAACGCTTTTTGTTGAATCGAACAAATTTTCACACTTGCATGATAAATGGATAATACGGTGCATATTTTAGTGGCCATTAAAATATATTTTAAGTTCAATTATTAAGTAATAACGCTGACCCTTGTTTGAGCTTCATTTTTATGAAATTTTGGGAAAAATGTATTTTAGAATAGTATGTGGTTAAGAAAAATTAAATTTACGTATAATATTATTTTATTAAAGAATGTACTATTTAAAAGAACCAAGGAAAAGATGGTATTAAAATTATGAAAAATGGGGTCAAGGTTGATACTTGATATAGTTGGGTGACAGACGGATAATTAACCCTCGATCCTCACATTAACATTCATTCATTTCTTCGACCTTAAACTAATTGAGCAACCTAACACTTCAAAGGCTCAAAAATCTGGCTCCAGCTCCAGACATTTTGAAACGGCCATTACCACCTCTTACAACCCGAAGATCGTCTAATTTCCTCCGTCCTCAACCAGGACTAGTTTGCTTTATCCCGGAATGGTAATGAATCCATTCAGGTTATGCTCCGCGCTCTGGCATCAAGTTCCTCGGATATTTCATGATCTTCCTCGTATTTTTCGATAATTGCGGTCTCGCACTACTCTGTTGTTGTCCTTACCTGGGGCCCACATCTCCTCGACGGCGGTGCATATTGCTTCTAATTTTCTTTCACTATCACTGCCGTTTTTCATCCTGGTAATTATAATTTGTTCCCCTTTTACATCTACTACGTATTTTTTATTTATCATCTTCATTTGATTCTTGAACTTTTAAGGTTATTTGTCAGTGAACCTTGTTTCAATTATGTTGAAAAGTGATTGTCTTTATGCACTATTATGTTTCACACGTGTTATATATTATGATTGGTAAATTATGGTAGCTTGAACGAGCTGAGTGTTCGTGAGTCGCCATTGACATGCAATTTTCAATCTTGGGTGGGTATGCTGCATAGATTTGGAATAAAAAAGGAAGTGATTATAATGGGCTCAATTTGTCATGTCCTCTCTCTACCTCTCTCCCTGAGACTAGATTTTGGAATAGCTCGTGAACTTATTCGTGTAGATTGAGAAACTGAATGTTCTCACAAAAGTCTATTCAATTAGCAGAGCATATCTTGTAGATTTATACTGAATATTTTCTTAAATATCCATTTGTTTTTTCATGGAATTGCATTCAATGTCTCCACCTGCCAAATGTTTTCATTTTAAACAATATCATTTCAGAATGGGTGATGAGTTTTGTTCCCCTTCACATGAAAGTTAACACATATGTTCCCACAATATCTACTTAGTCAATAACTAGCTTTATAAATTAATTATGGGCTAGTTTAGTTGGATTCAAATCCAGTATTATTTAAGGTATGTATGTTGGTGTCAAACATTTGAAGAGAAAAAGTTTAGGGCTCACCAACCCAGTCATGGAAGGGTCTTGACTTATTTTAGGGGTCTGTGGGCAGGATTTATAATATTAATGCTCTAATAATATGCTGCTATGCTAATCCTGATAATAGGAAAATATTCAGTTAGTTTTGAGGAAAGATTATAAGTTACAAGTAGAAAATTCTGTAGGACAAGAAACACAATTCTAGACTCTAAATTGTAACTATCCGTAGGTCTTGGGACTTATTAGAAGAGCCATGTCCATTTTTGAAGGATGTTGATGGTAAAAAAGATCAACAAATCCTCTCATCTAACTATGATTTTCTCCTCCTAAGCTCTCTGGATTCGATTCTCAAACTTGAAGCAAGAGGGGAAATAACTATTTCAATGGGAATATTTGAATTACATGGTTTTCTCTTTGAAGGAGGGGATATTTATAGATTTCTGTCCAAACTTTAGGGTAATTTGGTCATTTTAGGCAAATGACGGATGGCGGCTCCGTATTGGTTAGCTTATAAATTTTTCTATTGAGAGTATCATGCTTTCTTCATTTGCCCACGTGTATTTTTATTTACAACTATAGCCAGCCTGGATGGGAAAGGGTTTACTAGTTTCATGCGAACCTTCCATTTTGGCGTTTCCGTCGTGTTGCTCCGTGCTTTGCATGTGGTGGGATAGGTTCGCGGATTACCTTATGAGGATCAACAAAGGATTCAGACATGGGATAAGTGGTGTCAAACACGGGTTAGGTATGGACTGCAGGAGTAACATAATCATCAGGGAACTTCCTTTACAAGTGTAACTCATAGGAGCTTAACATTTTCGGTTTTGATAATTGCTTTTACAAGCTTCTCTAAGATTGTTGAACAACTTTGCAGCTTGTGTTGTTGACATAGAGTTATTTTATGGTTGTCCTTCAGGACCTTGGTGCTATTTTTGCAAACTGGAAATATCATCATAGCAAGATGAAGAAAGAAATTTAATGGTACATTATGATTCCACAGCACTTGATGATTCGGCGACCATGCCATCCTCTTCAGATGGTACAGAAAGAAGAACATAAATAGGCTATTGTAGTCGATGCCAAAATGGAAAGCCACCATGATTTCATCATTGCTCAGTCTGTAAGATTTTTCGCCTTTTTATATTCATTTATGTGGGCTTTGAAAATGCTCATGTTGTTCATTTTTGTTAGGAAATTAGAGACGCGATTATAAGACACAATATTGAGTAACAATCATAACATTAGAAGAAAACAAGAATAATTGGCAAAGGAATGCAAAATTTATTAATATGGAGAAAAATACAAAAAATATCATGTTTACAATATTATCTAACTCTCTAAAGCTCATACAAAGTCATGAAAGGCAAATCGTGAAGTATATATAGGACCCAAAATAATACGTTTTAGATAGAAAGATGATAAAAACGAGCCAGAAAAACAAAAACAAAAACAAAACCTTTTCAAATAAGGTCGGTGGCCTCGTGCCGGCGAGCGACGCTTGAGCTATAGCTTGGCAACACCAAGCGAGTGGTAGCTCGACGTTGCCAATGATGCTTAGGCGTTGAGTTTTGGCCCAAAATCCATTTTTTTTAGCGCCTAGGCCCTCGTTTGCGCCCCTGAACATCTAGTTGTTGTTCCAAACTTCGAATTGCTAACTTTGATCCCTCTTTAACTCATTTTTCAACTAAAACACGAACTAACGTCGGAACTTGGGTCACATATTCTACAAATCTCCAACTTGACACAAATTCCACTGCAATGAACAAAATTTCAAAGATTCTCCACTTGGAGACGAGTTCCAGTGTAAGGAATAAACCAATTGCTATTCAACAAAAAAAAATAAAAAATAAAAAAAAATCCCCAACCAATTTTTTTTCTTTTCTTCCACAAAGTCCAACTAGGACAAACTCAATAACTAAAAATCAACCGAATCTAAGCACTGCTCACCAGAATTACCTCTAGTGCCAAAGTTCTCGAATTATCACCACGAGCAATAAATTCACAAACAATTCATAAATTACCAAACATGGCATAAATATACCTATAATAGAATCACCACAACAAACTGCTTCTGTATAAGCTTCTTTGCTAGACTCAATACCTTCAACCACATTTAACTCCACGAAATCAGCTTTCTCGTACCTTCGTGGAGGCTTAATATCACTCCTGGGTTTGTCCCTAACAATTGGATACGATGGCACAGCTGGTGGTGGCGACAAAGCAACAATAAAATTTAAGCTCGACTGAAATGTATTCTTCAATGTAGACCCCAAACTAAATTCCAATGGTACTGTATTAAACTGAATATCTACCAATGAACTTAATTTTTACTTATTGGTCTCCAATGATTCTGTAGAATAATATAACTGAGACCTTCTCTGTCCCTGCAATACAATACAAGCACCTTTACTAACTAGGAACCTTCACTAATGTATTTATATCCTTTTAAATCAAGATTACTCAAGGAGATAATATTTCTCTTCAAATCTGGAACTTGTCTCATGTGGAAGACAATGCAACACACGATTTCTGTGTGAATTTTATTTTATTCATCCCCGTGTACATGTATTTATATACAACCGAATTGAAATATAGAAGGAAAACATTCCCCTAAATTAGGAAAAAATAAATTATCCTACTTAACTATGAGAACAATTAAATATGGTACATAAATTATTCTAAAATCAATCCCTAATCACCTCTATTCATTCGGATTTCTACACTCCCCCCAAGTTGGATGGTAGATGTTAACCATATCTAATTTGCAAATGAAGTTATCAAACCTCAGTCCAGGTAGTCCTTTAGTGAAGACATCTGTTGTTTGTTCCTTTGTAGGGACGTAGGTCATACAAATCACTCATTCTTCAACGTTTTCTTTGATAAAATGCTATCCACTTCTGCATGTTTAGTTTGATCATATTGAACTGGATTCAAAGAGATGTTGATTGCTACTTTATTGTCACAATATGGTTTGATTGAGAGTTTTAGAGTGCCATGCAACTCTTCTAAAAGTTTCTTTAACCACTCCTGTTCACAGATTCCTTGTGCCACTGCTCTAAACTCGGCTTCTGCATGCTTGCTGCCATTATATTTTGTTTTTTGCTTCTCCAAGTTACCAAGTTGACCCATACATAGGTATAGTAGCCAATAGTTGATCTTCTATCTTCTGCAGAATCAGCCTAGTCTACATCCGTGAAAACTTCTACTTTCTTTCTTTCATTTTTCTTGAGGAATAGTCCCTTTCCTAAAGATCCTTTTAGATACTCGAGAATTTTATATACTGTTTCCAAATGAGTTTCCTTAGGTGAAGCATATGTTGACTTACCATACTTAATGCGAATGCAGTATCTGATCTAGTATGAGATAGGTATATTAGCCTCCCAACTAGTCGTTGATATGTCTTTCTCAACATTTTTTCCCGTCTCAATTTGTGTCACTTGGTTTATATCAAGCATGCATGTTTCAAATAGAAGGCGATGAATATATTTTTGTTGTGAAATACTGATATCCTTTCTTGACCTTGCAACTTCCATTCCTAAGAAATATTGCATTTGATCTTTTACCTCGAACTCAGTTGCCAGGTGTTTCTTCAATCCTCCATCTCAATTGTGTTGTCCCCAGTTAGGATTATATCATTGATGTATACAATTAAAATTGTTTTTCTTCCACTCTTCGATTGTTGGAAGAACATAGTGTGATCGACTGTCTTTACTGATAACCCTATCTTTACAACACCTTAGCAAATCAATCAAACCATGCTCTTGGTGATTGCTCAAGGCCATATAGAGATTTGTTTAGTTTACATGCTCGTTTTTCTTCTTGTAAGTAGAAGTTTGGTGGTAGTGTCATGAATATTTCTTCTAATTCCCCATTTAAAAATATGTTTTTGATCCAGATTGGCTGCTAAAAACAAAAGGACACATATCGTGTTTAACTTGGTCACCGGTGCAAATGTTTTTGTATAATCTATGCCATAGGTTTGTGTGTATCATTTTGCGACAAGACGAGCTTTATATCTTTCTATTGTTCCATCAACCTTATATTTCACATTGAACACCCATTTGTACGGGTCTTTTTCCTTTCAGTAGATCTATCACATCCCAAATTTTATTTTTCTGTAGAGGTTGCATTTCTTCCATTACTACATTTCTCCGGTTTGGAACTTCCAAGGCTTCTTGAATATTTCTTGGAATAGCTGTGCCGTCAAGGCTAGATGTAAAAGTACGAAATCTTGTAGATAAATCATTATATGTTATGTTCTTTGAGATGTGGTGAAGTGTACATGATCGAGTTTATTTCTTGAGTGCAATGGGTAAATTAATATCAGGAGATTCGAACTCATGAAAGTCTGGAGCTATCATCGGTTCCAATTCTCTTGGTGCTTCAAGTATGAAGTTCTCCTTTGATTTTGGCTTCCTTGAGTAAACTAGTATTTCTTTGTCCTTTTGTTTTCCTTGCATCTCCCCCTGAGTTCAAGTTTTGTTCTATATGTGTCATGTTGGAACTCAATGGTGTGATGGAATCAAAATCTGCGTTTGAGGTATGTTCAAGAAGAGAGATATCAAAATCTAAAAACCGATCTTCACTTAAATTCTCCCCCTGAAGAGAGGACTTTTGAAAATAAGGCGTCCTTTCAAAGAATGTGACATCGAGACTTACAAATATCTTCTTTGAGGTCATCTTGTCAAATCCCAACAAAGTGTCATCCAAATCCATGTGAGCGAGCACTGCTTGCATCTTCACTTGCCACAACAAAATCTAGTGCTGCAATCCAAAAGTGAGATATCATATTTCATGGTTGCAATCACAAGAACAAAAAGTCTTGAACAAATCAAATCTTAAGCTCTACTTTTACTTGTTAGGAAATTAGGGATGAGATTATATAGCATAATATGAAATAGGCATCACAATACTAGAAGAACACAATAACAATAGGTAGAGGAATGGAGAATTCATTAATATGGAGAAAGATACAAAAAATATTGTGTCTACAATATTGTCTAACTCTCTAAAGCTCATACAAAGTCACGAAAGCCATGCAATTCGTGGGATCCAAAAGAATATGTTTCAGATGGAAAGAGGATAAAAAAGGAGCTAGAAATATGAAAATAAAACTTCTCCATATAAGGCTGTTGCTCGAGCGGTAGCCGACGCCAAGTGAACGATAGCCCGGCACTTCCAATGGTGCTCAGGCATTGAGTTCGGTTCCAAAATCCGTTTACTGGCGCTAAACGGGCAACCGAGCATCCAGTTGCTGTTCCAAACTTCCCATTGCCAACTTTGATTCCTCTTTAATTCCTTTTTCAACTGAAACACGAACAAGCATCGGGATTTGGGTCACGTATTCTACAATTTTCCTCTCTGGTTGCTAATTATCTCATTTGTTGATCTTAATTTCCAAACACTGATAATTCTGATCCCCCAATATGCTGTTCATGGTTATAATTGGCATAATTAGCAGAGTGGATAAATGAGATCAATCTAGACATCTAGTTGACCCCAACTAAGCATGAGATAAATCTCACTTAAGTTGTTGACAGTATTGTAATATACATATATATAATTTGAGTTACCTTTCTACTCTGCTCCCACCTGTATCTTATGTGTCTCTGTCTTGCTGGATAAGGAGTGAGGGCTGAAAGGGGTGTCAGCCTTAGATTTTCTACTTATTTTGTGCATGTATTATCTTGATCGCTTACCAGCAGTTAAATTGAAGCTTAAATTTTGATGGACAAAAATTTATTTGTTTTAACTTATCATGACGTGAATTTTAATTATGTTCCAGTGAAAAGTGTAAAATTTTTGGAGCATTATCAAGCTCTCTGTTTGTCCTACATCTTAACGATGATGATTATCTGCTAAAACTATAAGCATGTTTCTTTTTGCAGGCCAACGAAGTGTTTTCAAATGGATCACCAGGGCATATGGGTTGTGAATTGTGCCGGGGCTCACAACTACAAGTTCTTTCTCCTTTTTGTGGTGAGAACAGTTTTATTGCCCATCAGTCTATAGTCTTGTTGTCCATAAATACGAGACTTTTGCTGAGGATTTTTTGGGGATGCTTGCTCTATGCATACTGTATGTTAATTGTGAAACTTCTGGAATAAAATGGATGCGCCAAATAAAAATGGTGGTGGTGGGGTGGGCGGGGTTGGAATGACTTTAATACCTGAGAAAATACCTTTAAACTCTATCTGCTACTCCACATATTTATGTGACATTTTCAAATTATATCAAACCAATCAGCCATTTCACAGTTTATAAACTTCACTTTGCTTTAGTGGCATTAGTCATTACGTCGGTTGTTTTGTGAAAGTTGCCTTAGTAAAACTTCACATCACCATGATAACTTCTTTCGGTTTCTTTTCTAGACGTGTGAATGGACTCTTGAAATGTTTTTTTTAGCTTTATTCTTTTTCTGGAGACAACAATGGATACTCTTGTGCTGCTACCCAATTTCATAGATTTTTTCAAGTGTGCCAGTTGTCATTCCACTTCACCTGGACAATGTGCTGTCTCTCTCTTGCTCCTCCTACATAAACGATCATCATATCCATATGCTGTATCTACATTCTCCTCACTTTTGTGTTTCTTACAGATTATGTACCTTGACGCAGTTCTGAATTTAGCTTTTGCACTGAGTCTTCTTTGTTTCGTAATTATGCATGCATCTCTTCTAGTGAGCAATACCACTTTGGTTAAGGTAAATCCATATTAAACTAGCATGGTTTATATTGCATTAGATGTTCAAAGTAGAACAATCTTCCATGAATAGAATCTTAAATCTAGCATGCAGAACTCTGAGTTGCACTACTTTTCTTGATGGATGGTCTTTGTTTGTCTGCTATTCAGGTTAACGAGAAAAAAGAGCCGTGCAGTGGAAGTACAACTTGGGATGGAAAATGAACTTTGAGCAGGTCAAACATATTGAATCTCTCTTTTGATTCTTATATCAAACCTAGAAAAGTGTGTTCTTATAAAAAAGATGTTAAAAGAAGGGGAAATCATTTTAATGACATCAGAGAAGATTGGTAAGAATATATTGAAGCTTTCTAATGTTATTAAATTGAAGGTATTGGAGAAAGAAAATATATCAATAGGATTACTATCCCAAGTACGTGGATAATTCCCTCATAAATATCAAAGTACTACTTGAATGCAACTAACTATTACCTTGTATTTGTGCCCTAAACATGACACAGCCCGGTTTAAGCTTATCATGGTTTTTAAATGGAGAAAAGTGAGCTTTAATTTCCAACGTTGAGCCCAGATTAGTATATCGATCAAAGAAAGTTCTTCATGTATTTTACCTTTTCTGTCTCCAATATTGCATGGTTTGTTGCAAAAGCACTTCTGAAAAATACTCGGCATTTCAATTCCTTGATATCTCAATTCCTGAATTTGAGCTGATGTTGTTGTCAATTAGATAATAGATTTTCTACACTTCTGATTTATCCTTTTTCTTTATTTAGGTTTTCGGCACCAGAAAGTTATTAGTTCTTCTCACTTTTGCAAAGTAAGATTGGGAGAAAATACCTGCACTAAATGGCCTAGATTTTCCTACACGATCAGATATTGATGCATGACGAATATTGGTAACCTTCCGAAGTATATCTTTTATTTTCTTTACTGAGATGTGTATCATTAATTTTCGTAAGGTGTGTTTTCTAATTTGTTGTGTACAATTTAAAATTGATAAGATCTTGGTTTTTGGTAAATTGTCCTTGTAGCATGCATAAAGTTGAAACATTTACAAGAAACATATTTTTGCGCAAGCATACATCTTATTGTGAACTGAGAAATGTTGGACATATATCATATTGTCATAAAATCTACTTCCTATCGGTGCAGTTTCCAACTTTTGGACCTGCATGTTCTCTTTTCCATTAAACAGAACGGTTGGTTTTTCTGTTTTCTGTTTCGGTTAATGGCGTGTTGAACTGGCTACAATTGATCCCATAAATTCTACACATTTGATTGTTGTTGTTCTTGTATACAAACATGATAGACCCAATTTTCCCTACTTAAAGGTAGCTTACAAATCATTTATACTACTATAAATGGTGCAGATTTTGATATCTGATGAACTCGATCTTTTCTCCACGAACCTCACTCCTCCCCTAGCTGTCTGCATCTTGTGATAGCAGCCTTATTTCATCTCTTTGCGTAAAACAGAAACCGTATCAAATGAATGATTCTTGGATTGAAGGCACCCGTATATTTATTATATTAGAGTTCTATTTTTTTTTTTATTAATCATTCTTCCCCTCGGGGCCACTAAGGTGAGTACTCGGTTGTAAACTTCAGGACCCCGTGAGATTAGTCGAGGTGCGTGCAAACTGGCTCGGACATCAACGATTATAAAAAAAAAAAAAAAATGGTTATCAAAAAAAATAAAATATTAGAGTTCTATTTGAGTAGATTACTTTTTTTTTTTTTTTTTAAGTAGATCCCCTTAGGGCAATTGAGGCGAGTACTCGGTCGTAAATTTCAAGAACCCGTGGGATTAGTCGAGGTGCGTGCAAACTGGTCCGGACATCTACGATTATCAAAGAAAAAATATCAGAGTTCTATTTGAGTAGATTACAAACACTCAAATTCATGCTTACTGGGGAAGGTGACATTTTGGCCTTGCGTATCTTCTCCCTAACATCATTGCTTTCCTCTTTTCAATATTATAGACCTGCTAGTCATTCATTTGAATTAATTCAAGTTGACATATAATACTCATATTTGGTATCAATTACATGTATTTTGGACCCACAAGAAAGTAGAAAGTTTTGACTTTTGAGGTGATACACATGCAGTGACTGGTAGTACCACTGCTCCCGGTGAGGAGCCTACTGGAAATCATACGAACGAACAGCTTGTCGGAATGGCAGCTGAGTCGCTTGATCATCTCTCAGGGTCTTGAAATGACTTTTCCAGTGAATTATCCGGGGAGTTGTGACAGGAGTTACAGAAATCTGATATAAAGACTAATAACCAAACAGTGAGTGGTGTAGCAAACAGAATGAGACCTACAGGCACCATCCACTGCTGTTCATTTGTAGGATGATAATAATATTCCCACCAAGCCAATATTAGCCCACCCACCATGCTTATTGAAAATGATCCCAAGCAAACTATCCATATCTTCACAATCCTCTGACATCTTCTGTAACTCTCATCTTTTGTGTCTTCATATGATGCCATGAAATGCATAATGTCGAAATCCTTTTCGGGTTTTCTTTGCGTGGAAAAGTTCTGATAGAACGACGAGAGATCAGACTACTGAAGCCTACTAAAACAGAAATGGTAGAGGCTTTATATATAGATGTCCTTGAATTAGGCTGGCTATTCCCATTGAGCCTCCATCAGACGTGCCTTTTTATTAAAGTTGTTGCCTGTAGAAAACATCATCATGTATAAAGGAAAAACATGATTGCGTCTTGGTTTTTGTATACAATAAGTGATTGATACAGGTTTGTGCTGGGGTAGTTTCATTTTGTTTAATATGCCTATCAAATTCTCATTTGACAAGTGGCTTGTTTGATACGTAAGAAAATGATGCGGGAATTATTATTTGGAGGAATATATATATCGTAAACAAAGTGAATTCAATGTTTATCTAAACCAGCAATGGGAAAGTTATGTGTTACCAATTCATTTTAGGAATTTATGTAGAATATTGGGGTTTTGGGGGGCCTAAAACTTGAATATATATCATCACTTTGCTAAAAACAAATTGACCTCTCCTAAGCTCATATACTGAATTAAGAGGTAATATTTGCCCGCCTAACATAAGTTGGTTTAATAATCAAGCCAAACATGTGTGAACTTGTTGTATTGTCGAAAAATACGAGAAAAACACAAAAGTTAGATCAACTTGGCCATGTATAGTGATGGCCAAAAAACGTACCCCGCCCCGGCTCTGCCCCTCCCCGAATGGGGCAAAAAATCCGCCCCGACGGGTTGGAGGGGCGGGGTGCCCCGCCCCGAAGCGCCTCGAACCCGTCCCGTGAAGAATAAAAAAAAATAAAAGAATTAACTACAAATTAAAAAAAAAATAATGAATTGAATTTTTTTGAAAAAAATAAATAAATCGGGCAGACCCGCGCCCCAAACCCGCCCCGTCTAAGGTGGGGCGGGGTGGGGGAGTGGCGGGGCACCACAGTGGTGCCTCACTTCGAATCCGTTCCATTGCCATCTCTAGCCATGTATGTAGTAGGGGAGATAACGGTATATTTCAGTTCGATATTTATTAGGAAGCTTAAATGATAAGAAAAAGAAAAGTAGAGTTTCGTGTCTCATTCATTTCGTACTTGGACATGTAGTTCATGCAGTATCAATTTTTTATTGCAGTGTGTAATCATGCAACGAGAAAGCATAGCAATTGAATTAATAAGCCCTGATCTTGAAAAAAAATCGAGTGGATCAAATTCACGATCTCTCTTGAAGATAATTTTAGTTCCATAGTGTAGAAGGTCTTCGAGCAAGTGCCTCTTCCAAAGGACTTGAACAACAAATTCAATTTTCTGATTTGTAAATCAAAAGTAAAAGACAGAATTTTAGTATAGAAATTCAAGAATGAAAATGTAAAAATTGAAAATTTGATAGCATTTGTAAAGATGAAAGCCCTATATATGGCTTTTGGAGATTGTCAATTGGCTTAATCGCGTTTCAATTTTTAGAATTTTCACCCATATTTCAACGTTTCATTGCGGAAAACGTCATTTTTTCACCCATTTTTAACGTAAAATGACTAATATACTCTCATATATAAACAAAATAAAAAATAAAAAATAAATTACAATCTTACTCCTAAACTTTTTTAAAAATTCAAATGAGTCCAGAATTCATGAAAATATTAAAAAAAAAAAAACTCTCTCTCTCTTCCTCCGCCTCCTCCACCCCCACCGTCGTTGCTGCAAAAAAAAAAAACTATATCCCAAAGTCCACAATTTTATATTTTTATACAAAACCCAAGATTTCCCCGTAACTCTTAAGTATTTTGGCCGAAATTGACCTTCAAAGTTCGTTGCCTAAAATTCGAAAAAATGCTGAAATCTCAACGACCAGCCACCTAACTGACCGGAACTTACCACTGGCCAACTACCCATCACTGGACGAACCTAGCCATGCCACCAATTTAGTCCAAACTACAAGCCCTTAATTAACACAGAAACTTGCGGTAGTCGCGACATGTGCGATACCTCCTCTGACAATTGCGAATTTCGACTCCGTTCGGGTGAGCCGCAGTCGCGGACTACCTGGGTTGGGTGCACCTTCACCAGTACACCAAGCCCAGACATGGGTCTCCCCCAATTTGGCCTCAATCCAAACTGAATTTGTAAGTGAAGTGCGCGCAGGCGATAAATCGCGACAGCATGAGTGTTTTTCTGCCATTTCCGGTGTTGTCCGGTCCAACCAAGGTGGCGGACCACCAGGTTAGAACCCTCCCACCCTAATGCACCTAGCCCAGCCATGTGTCCAAGCCAATTTCACCCAGGGCTCGATGAATTCGTGGTTGCTGCGAGATTCTTGTGCGAAAAATACGAAATGCACAAAGTTGATAAATCACAAAATACGAAGCTCCTCCTCTGTCGTCACTTATTCTTCCACTGTCCACCACCCCAAACGCCTTCCCCCGCCGAGTCTTCTGTCTCGCCACCAATCAGTGGAACAAATATTGAAACATTTCCTCTGAAGGAAAATAATTACTTGGAGCAATTTGGGAGTACCAGCTCATTGTTGGGGACTAATGGAGGAAAATTTGGTAATTTTCTTGATGGAAGAAATTTGCAGATGGATGGGTTAGGTTTTGAACTAGGTACGCGTCAGGATGAAATAGTTTTTTTGGCGGCGACAATGGTAGGGGTGGAGGTGGAGGTGGAGGTGGAGGAGGTGGAGGCGGAGAGAGGCAGAGGAGAAGAGAGATGGTTTTTTTTTTATTTATTATTTTTAATATTTTCATAAATTTTGGATTTATTTACATTTTTCTAAAAAGTTTAGGAGTGAGATTTCAATTTATTCTTTATTTTTCTTTTCTTTTCTTTTTTTGTTTTGTTTATATAGCCCCTGTTTGAGCCATCTTTTTTGAAAATGAGAATGAAAAATATAGTCGTTATTGGGGCCCACACAAGAGATAAGAAATTTGAATTTAAATGTTGATGTGATGGATAACGGTCATATTTTTCATTTTAGCGAGGAAAAAATATGGCTTCAACGGGGCCATATGAAGGTATGTTTGTTATTTTACGTTAAATATATGTGAAAATGACGTTTTCCGCAATCAAACGTTGAAATATGGGTGAAAATGCAAAAAATTAGGGCTTGACAATACTCCCGAACTGAACCGAGTGATTTTTCATAAGTTAAATATCCGAACGTGTATCTAAATCGAGAATCGATGGGTTTGTGTCGGTTCTTGGTTCTAGTCCAAGAACCGAATCTAAATAAATTTTTAATTTTTTATATTGAATTAATTAAATTAAATTATTTTTTTTTAAAACAAAATCTCAAATTAATTAAACAAACCAGCCAAATTCGATGTTTTAATATTAGTATCTACTTTTTGGTATTTGTATACATTGAATTAATCTTGTTGGACAACTTGTTATTTATATATTTTTAAATTGGGCTATGTTAATTTATAAAAGTTACGAATGAACATTTCATTAGTTGTATTTATGTACTGTTGCCGTAAATATTAAAAAAATTAATTATGGTATGGAATCGAACCGAACCGAATCGAACGGAACCGAATCGAACGGAACGGAACCCGAACCCGATGGTTCCATTTATTAACTGAAAGTTTTTGATCGGTTCGATTTTGAAAAGAACATAATCGAACCGAATCAACCCATGTCCAGCCTTACAAAAAATTGAAATGTATGGACGTTTTGTCCACTACATACTAAATGTATGGACGTTTTGTGCGATTAAATCATTGTCAATTCGTCCAAAAGGTCATGGCTTTCAAAGGGTCGTAACTTTTCAAGAAATATAAGCATTGCTAGATAAAAGGTTATAAAAAGAAAGGGCGTAACTCATGATACGACTCTTTGATCAAAAGTGTATAAATTATGTAACATATTAAGCTCATGTTTGGTGTCAATTATTTAAAAACAAAAAAAAGTTTGGAATAGTATTTCTAGGGGTGGGCAAAAACCCGCCCAACCCGATCAACCCGTCCGACCCAACCCAACCCGATCGGGTTGGGTCAGTTTTCACCATTTTTTTCTTGGGTTGGGTTGGTTTGCAAGGTTAAGTTCCAACCCGACAAAAACCACCAAACCCGAACCGCTAATTAAAAAACTAAAAAACTTTGCAAAACTAAAATAGAATAAAAGTGAGAGACCTGGTAAAAAAAAAAGTGAAAGACAAAAAAAAAAAATAAATCATAACATATCTTCCATCATCTCTCTCACGCGGCGGGCGTTGTCTCACCAAATCATCAATATTGGTTGTGATTTTGGATGAGATCTTTCTTCCAATACATCTCTCTTTAACGCAATATATTAATATTGCTTTAAATTTAGTACTTTGGTGATTTTAATGTTTGTTGATAGGTCGTCCCAACTCCCAACCTATCCCGACCAACCCAACCCAACCCGACCCGACCGACATTTGGTTGGGTTGGATTGGGTTGGGTTGGGTTGGGTTTCAATCTTTATATGGATTGGGTTAGGTTGAATTTATGCCAAACCGACCATGTTGGGTTGGGTATGGGTTGGGGGAAAAACCAACACAACCCAACCCATGCCCACCCCTAAATATTTCTAGGAGAATGTGTTATTGAAAATGATCATTTAACAAAAAGAGTCATCGCACCAAACAGGAGCCAAATGTACCTTTGAAAATTGAAACAATTTCCTATTCCAACTCTTTCCATTTTCCAACACGGCATCCGCCTTTGATAAGAGTTCTATTTGCAATTGAACTCTTGAGAGTCCAAATCCTTTGTTTAAGAGAAAAAAAAAGAGGGATGCTTATAGATAATAACATCCCTCTCAAAAATAGCATTTACCATTCAAATCTTTTGATTTGCAGCATGGAGTCTTCGTTAACTTCTTTTGGAAAGTTTTTGGTGGATAAGTATTGTGAATCTCACGAAATATGTAGATAAAAAGTGGTTTGAATGTTCATAAACGCTTTGATGTCAAATTGTGTCAAGGTAAAGACTTGGAGATATCCCCCCAAGCTTAGTTGCGTAACTACATAATCAAAGTGAGAAACGATGGTTTCCAAATTGCACGTCACTCGGGGAAAAAATTAAAAATTCTATCAGAATTTTTTGAAGCTTAAAGTTGGTTTAGCAGGGTGCATCGAGGAAAGTTGCTAACTGAGAGAAGTCAACTTTTATTAAAAAATTTGATTGATTTCTATCTTGGGAAGTCTTATAGTGGGACAGTCCATCTTCTATTTATATATTTACAATTTTATAGTCTTCACTGAAAGTCCTCGTTAATTCAAGTAATCTGTCAACTTTAATGCATTAAGATCGAAGACTGAAAAAAACTCAGTTTATACTTGAACAAGTAACCTATATCTTACAGAATTGATTAAAATTGGACCACATGCAATATTTAGCAGGTCATTCTTGGACCTTGAGAACCGAAAGTGTTGTGTTTAAAAAAAAAAAAAAAAGAACATTTGATCACATAATTGGAGGAGCTTATTAGAGTCCCATATTGGCTGGTGATATTTACACGATCCACTAACAAGTCAGTTTTGTTAGATTGAATCAGAGCAGCCCAGTTTTGCAATATTGGGTGCACCCAATATCGATTTGTTCACAGTTGTTTGACATGGTCCACGCTGTGCGTGAGGGGGCGTATTAGAGTCGCACATTGGCTGTTGATATTAACACGATTCACTTAATAAGGTGATGATAATCCTCCTCTAACAAGTCAGTTTTGTTAGGTTGAGTTAGACCCAATATCCTTCCTAACAGAGCTCATTGACGATTTTTCCTGGTTTCGAAGTCAAACTTGTCCTCCGTTGCTTTTTAGTATATTTAGTGCTGAAATTCATTTTTATGAATGTGAAATTAATGTGCAGACGACACGATTGAAACTAGAACAAGTGTAGAAGATTGAAGGAAATAGGAAAGGTTTCTATCGTATATTTAAGGGACGTCGTCACTTACTATGGCCCAATTGGTTTAAAGATCACATGTGCTATTAATTGGGTTAAGATGTGGGCCATGACTTGGGCTAAAATAAGAGTGTTAAGAGGCTGCTTTAAGCATCTTTAAACTAGGGGTCCAGTTTGAATAACTGGCCGTTGCCCATCAATCTTTTTCATTTTTTTTTTAAATTACACCCACCCATAGTTTTCAACTTCACAATTCAAAAATAAGATCTATAAATTTTTCATTAAAAAATCAGATAATAATTTAAATTATTAATAATAATATTATCAAATTAAATTATTTTACATACCCAACCATACCCCTCCCTCCACCCCTAATTTCACCCCCAAACCATAAATTATTTTTAAATATCTACTCCATCTCTTCTTTATCCACTCGACCCTTCACCATTCTCTCTAAGTTTTAATGACACCAACCACCGCTGTACGTGCTTAGTAGCGATTAGTGTAGTGGTGATGTTGATGTTGCGATGACATTGGAGATTTGAGCCACGCAGTGACGAAATCGGGATGTCGATGTAGAGTAGAGCTGATAACTACAACAGCGATGAAGATGTCACTAGAGACCACCGCGCGATGTCATCATTGTTGTGTAAGACCAATTAATGTGGTTAAAGTAATATTATTTATAAATTAATTAAGTAGTTTATTATTGGTAAAATTTTATTGGTCAATTGAGAAGTAGCAATTTAATTATTGTTCACTTTGATGAAAAGTTGGTAGTTTTCTTTTATGGTCCATGAAACTGCATCTCTCTGCCTATAAACGTGAATTGAGTCCATCAAATTAAAATCATTTAACCACAGAGAAGAAAAGTGAGAGAACGATTTCTTGATTTTACTAGTTTCTATTTGCAGGTTTAAATCTTTTAATTATTCCTATGGATCAATGTATGTTTCATGATCAATTAAATCTATATGTGAAAATCATGAATTCTGAAAATCTTGATATTAGGGTTAATTAATTGCTTACATGTGGAATCAGACCCAAGTTGAAGAATTCTTGAGTTTCCTTGAAAGATTACAGTTTTCCTCTTATCGTTTTTTTTAATTTTTAATTGATTTATGAATCAAGTTGAGTGTAAGAAAGATAATTAGTTTGTTATCTTATTCCATCCTCATACCCGGTTAAAGAAGGACGGGGGCGGGTTCGGGGCCGGGCACGTCCCTTGCCCCATTTATTTTTTCTTTATTTTATGTCTTTAGTTAGTAAATATTAATACTTTTTTACTAATTTGTTAAAAATAACTTATGTTTTCTTTAAAAATGATGATAAATTTATTATTTTTGTTCGATAAAAAACTTAAATTTGAAATTAACTTTAAATGGGGCGGGGATTATATTTCTCGTATCCGTCCTGTACCCACTTCGGAGTAATGTCCTCTGCCCCGTTTACTCGGTTAGGCGGGTAATCCCCGTCCCATTCGGGACGGAACCACACGAGTATTTGGTTGAACTGGTTTTTTTGCCATTCCAACTGCGGAATTATTATTAGATAGATGTTGCAGTTACAAAAAGAAATTCTGTAAAAATGACAGAATAGACTCATGGGGATGGGCCCCATTTTTTTATAATAATATTTTACTCATATGAGGTCACTCCCATGTGAGTATTCTGTCATTTTTACAGAAGAAACGACTTTGTACTAGTGGATAATTCTTTATTATTATTTCGTTTTTTACGGTTGAAATCAATATGGTATGGATCAAAGATTCTTTTTTGCTTGGGTACATATGATTACATAAGGACCCATTGACTTTCTCATAATTGATAATTCTGCTTTGTTTTAATGTTTCAGTTCCTTGCAAATTTCGTAACATCTTGAAAGTAATTTATTTTTCTTGGATATTGTGCCAACCATCTACCAGAAGCACTAAGGCTCTGTTTGATTGGTCGAATTTTCCATGAAAAATGAAAAATATTTTTCATTTTCTAACTTTTGTAGTGTTTGATTGACGAAATTTTCTCGGGAAAATATTTTCCACATTTTTGAGGAAAATGAATTTTTAATGTTTTGGTAAGAAAATATTTTTCAGATTTTTTTTTTTTTTTTGGAATTGGAAGAAATTCTAAACACAATGATAATTTTTTTTTTCATTTTTATTGACAATTTCCATGAAAAACAAAGCTAAACGAATGATATTCGGTATGATTATTTTTTTTCAATTTTTTTATTTTTGATAATTGAAACAAATTCTAGACCTAATAGTAGAAAATATTATCACTTTAATGAACAATTTTCATAAAAAATGAAGTCAAACGGACAACAAACTTTCAACATTTTTCATGAAAAATTATACCAATCAAACACAATTAATTACAATTCCCAATAAAATAATTTCTAGAAAAATCTTTTCCCTGTAAAATAATTTATTTCCACCTATTTTTCACCATGTAATCAGGGAATTGATTTGCCTAGAAAATTGTGGAAATAAAATGTTTTACATGGAATTGATTTGCCTAAAAATTGTTTTATTAAGATTTGTAATTAATTGTGTTTGATTGGTATAATTTTTCATGAAAAATGTTGAAAGTCAGAGAAAAAAACTGGGAAATTTTTTTTTCCAACCAAAATATCAAGAATTTATTTTCCTCAAAAATGTGGAAAATGAGAAAAGGTGGAAAATTTTACCTATCAAACACTACAAAAATTGGAAAAAAAAAAAAAAAAAATTCCATAGAAAATATCGTGTATCAAACGGAGCCTAAGTGATTGAATGGTTAGAAGACTTAAATTTATTTCATGCACAGAACACACCACTTTTGTTATTCTTCATGCCAAACGCTTTAGATTTTCAAGAAAATGGTCAGAAACTTAAATACCTTGATTTAGTCATACTGACATTGACAATGGATGCATTACAGGAAAAATTACGATTTTCTGAATTTTGGAATTGTAGTAATTAAAGTTACGTTTTATTAAGGAATTCAGACTTTAACCTCAATTACCAAAACTAATAATTATGTGTTTTGGGTTATTAAGTGAGCCTTGGTGAATTTGCACAAAAGCCGTCGTCTTTTGCACATATATATTCTGTCCTTGCAAAATTCTAATATTCAAGTGATAAATGTTTTGCTTATGTAATTAATGTTTGATTAACGTTGTTTGTTAGTCACCAAAGTTGCCAACCTTATGGTATTGCGAACACTAAATTACATAATTTATTTGTCAATTACTCTTGATGTATGATGCTTATAAATGAAGATGACATTATTATTATTATTATTATTATTATTATTATTATTGTCGTCAAGAGTATAATGACGTTCATAGATTATAAAATTGTTATGGATCGTCCTAAGATTGATCAATTAATTTTATTTATCTTGAATAACAGAAAAATGCATTGTGGAAAAATCAATAGTTTCTTTTTTAGTTCCGAATATGAAACTAAAATTCAAATAGAAAAATAGTTAATTTAAAGAGTGATATCATTTGAACTTATTTGTTTCAATTTTGATAAACTTCTTTTTACTTAGTATAACTCTAACTATTACTTTTATACAAATTCTCTTGTTTTCACCTAGGATTCTTGCTTTAAAGGAATTTTGGATTGATTGGGCCAGGAATCCAAATTTGGATTCAGTGTGGATAAAAGAACTCCCTATGTTATAATATTCAAGTCTCGATGATGAATTGATTTGATAGCTCAGATATTGTTATTCATGATATTGATCAGATTCAAGATCGTCGAGATGTAATTCATTCATTGAATTTATAGGCGAAAGATTTATCATCTCTATGGGATTAAATCGATAGTGCTTCATTGGTAAGTGCTACAAGATCTCGTGTATTGGAACCTATGGTTATGGACCCGAATCCATTAGTATGTAACATTTTCTTTTTCAAGTGAAATCCCCTAGTATATGAAAGAGTGAAAAAGTGCTTTTGTTGTTGTGGAATCGTGGTTAATTGATATATTTAGTTGGATGTATTTTGTATATCCAAAGATAACAGACATGTCTGATAAGGATCTATTTAATTACCCATTAAATGAAATTAACTAGCATCATTATGTTTATTATGATGGTATAACGTAGTATCACTCAAAGGAGAACTACGGTATACATTTAATGTTATCTGAATCTGAATTTAAGTGTTTAAGTCAAAATTCAAAGTATGCTTCATTTGTACCAATGTTCAGTCGGCTCAATTTCTCTTATTAGTGTGAACAAGCTCAATTCAACTTAGGTGTTTTGAACTTAGACTTGGCACTTCAAGTTGAGAAACATGTCGATCTTACTAATGAGAGTAGTGTTAATGAAAGATCTTTCCATAAGGTTTGGGAAAGATTAAATAGATTAAGCATAATGTTTATGCGGACGACCTTAGTAAAGAATATCAAGTACGCTATCCCTAAAATTGAGATTGCTAAGGAATATTTGAAGTTTGTGGAAGAACATTCCCAACCAGTTGACAAATCACTTGCTGGCACACTGATGGGTACCCTAACGACCGTGAAACTTGATGGTTCCCATACCATGAATGAGCATGTTACTGAAATGAGTAACATTGCAGCAAAACTTAAGACTCTTGGGATGACTGTGGATGAGAATTTTATGGTACAGATTATCATCAACTCCTTGCCTCCCGAGTATGGTCCATTCTATATTAACTATAATACCTCAAAAGACAAATGGAATTTGAATGAATTGCACAATATGCTCGTGCAAGAGGAGACAAGGCTTAAGAATCAAGGAACTCATTATGTTCATCTTGTAAGTCATCAAGGAGTTAGAAAGAAATATAACAAAAGATCTGGAAATTGCATTAACCAAGGACCGCTAAAAATAAACGAGTCTTCTGCCCAAATCCACAATAAGGAACATAAGAAAGATACGCGTCATTTCTCTCATAACCATGGGGAACCAAAAAAAGGACTGTCTAAAACGTAGGGCATGGTTCGAAAGTAAAGATAAGATTATTTCTTATGTATGTTTCGAATCTAATATGGAGGAAGTTCCTTATAATACTTGCTAGATTGATTACGGATGTACCACTCACATTACCAATACGATGCAAAGATTCCTTTCAATTCGGACCATAAATCCAAATGAAAAGTTTGTTCTCATGGGCAATCGAGTCAAAGCTTATGTTGAAGCTATTGGAACCTACCGTTTGATTATAGATACAAGACATCATTTAGATTTATTTCAAACTCTTTATGTACCTTATGTTTTCCGCAATTTAATTTCCTTATCAAAACTTGAATTCTCTGGATATTTCTTTAATGGTGGAAATAGATGTTTGATTTTATTTAAAGAAAATCATCTTATCGATTCTACTACTCTTTGTGATGGTTTATATAAATTAAAGCTTGATAATCTCTTTTTTGAGACACTTTTAACCTTTCATCACAATGTTGGTACTAAACGTGGTTTATTGAATGAACGATATGCTAACTTGTGGCATAAACGATTGGGTCACATATCCAAGGAAAGGATAGAAATATTATTAAAGAATGAAATAATTCATGAATTATATTTTAGTGATCCCGAAACCTGTGTGGATTGTATTAAGGTCAACAAATCAAATATACAAATAAAGGAGCCACAAGAAGCACATAATTTCTTGAAATAATACACTGATATATGTGAGCCTTTTGATATTCCATCATTTGGTGAAGAAAAGTATTTCATCTTTTTTTAATATTTTTATAAATTTTGGACTCATTTGCATTTTTTAAAAATATTAGGAGTAAGATTGCAATTTATTCCTTATTTTTTTTTCTTTTTTATTTATTTATATATGAGGGTATAATAGTCATTTTAGGTTAAAAATTGGTGAAAATGATGTTTTGCGCAAGAAAATGCAAATGTAAGGACTTTCTGCACCAAAAAATCAAACGTAGGGACGTTTTCCACAAAACCCGTCATAGGTAGGGACGTTTTGCGCCAATTACCCTTTAAAAAAATCAAATAATCCACTTCATAGAAGATGTTTGTCTACCAGCACTGTATGATATAAGAGGATTCTTCTGAAAAATATTAAGTTCCTTCAATATCCATTCTGACGCCATAAATTTACCATTTTTAACCAACCCAATAAAGTTAGCCAAATCACTAAATTAAGAAAGCCTACAACCATAAAAATCATAGCATAAACTTCAAGAGATTTACCATAATCTCGTGAGTCAAAGCAGTAAATTGGAAGCACACATAATAAAACATGTACTCACTTTTGAAATTATTACCACAATATTCTCCAATTATTGAAATATAGTCGTATTAATAATATCAAATCTAATAAACATATATCCAGAATATTTATCAATATCACATATTCTCGTATTCTAAATCCTAATAAATCTAGTAACATGCTTTCAGATAAGAAGTACGAGAGATTATTAACCATAACTACATGAAAGATAGAAGATCATTTCAGAGTAGCAAGTGCTTTTTCCTTTAATGAAAAAAGAAACAAATAAATTTCTGATTAGAAAATCCTTAATTTGTTTTCGACATAATAATTGAAAGAAAAATATAATTCCAATTTACTTTGGCTAAAAATTTCTATATAATTTGCAAGCGGGTAAATTATAAACAAAGATAGCAATAATTCCATTATATTTCTCATAGCCGCATTTCAAGATTTCAAAGGAAAATTGAAAAACATGATTTTATGTTTAATAATTCATGCAAGATAATTTTATTTATTTAAACTTTATCAATCATATATTTATCATGGTCGCCCTTTAAACTCTTGAATAAATTTTAAATAGCTGAAAATGAATATTTGTAGTGTAAAATATCGAACCAAACGTAAAAATTGAAGAAAAATGAAATTGAGAGAAATTTGTGTGAGTATGTGGGTTGAGAGTAGGGTAGAAAAGAAAAATTAACGATTATGAATTTACGTTTAATAATTTAAGATAATTTTTATATTTAAACTCAATTGACAATATATTTATTATTATCACATTTTAAGTTTTTTAAAAAAATTTGAAATCGATCCAAATGGATATTCATATCGTGAAATATCGAATCAAACGAAAAATTGTAGAAAAATAAAGTTCGAAAAAAGGATATTGGAATGAGGTTGGGATTGAAAAGAAACATAAACAATCATGATTTTACGTTTCACAATTAATGTAAAATTATTTTGATATTTAAAATTTATTGATCATATATTTATCATGGCCGCACTTCAACATTTCCAACAAATTTTAAATCGCTTAAAACTAATATTTGTAACTTAAAATACTGAATCAAACGAAAAAACGGTTTAGCCGAGTCGAGCCGTCAAGTCATTTGGCTTGTAAACAGTAACAAAAACTAACCAAACGTAAAACAGAAAAAAAAAAACTAAAAGAGGCGTGGCCGAGCCGAGCTGAGCCATAAAGCCTATGTAGCCATAAAGCCATGTGACTCGGAAAAGGAAAAAAAAAAACTAAAACGGGAAAAATAAAATAAAAAACGGCTTAGCTGAGCCGAGTTGAGCCATAAAACCTATGTAGGATGCTGAATCAAACGTAAAAAAAAATACAAAAAAAAAAAACTTGCTTAGCCGAGCCGAGTCATAAATCCATTTGGCTTGGCTTGACTTATGAACCGAGCCATAGAGCCTGCGTAGGATGCTGAATCAAACTAAAAAAAAAAAAGAGCTTAGCTAAGCCGAGCCATAAAGCCATTTGGCTCGGTTCGTCTTATGAACAATAGTCTGGAAACTCACTTTTTTATTTATGTAAGATAGGATATGTCAACAAGAGAAGGTGGAATCGAATTCACGATAAAACTAATAAGGCATGTTGTTCCAAGGATTTTGCTGCCCTAAATCTCTCGCGGAAATAAAAGGAAAAAGAAAAAAAATAATTGCAAAAAAAGACTTATGTAGTCAATTTCAAATTCATTGAATATAATGTATAATTTGTTATTGATGAAAATCTTCCACAAAAGTAGGGGTGGCAAAATGTCCCACTCCATCCCCTGCCAAATGGAATATTTTTTATTTTATTAAATTTGAATTGTATTTAAAAAATAAAAAATAGGTAAATGAAACAGTAAATGCAGATATCTTAATATCCATTTTGCCCTGCCTCCACCCAAAAAAAAGAAAAAAAAAAAAAAAAAAAAAAACTCTGAGGGGCAGCCCATGGGAGGGCCAATGTGCCCATATACCCCGTTGCCGTCCCTACACTAATAGACTTGGGACAAAGAAAAGCTTTTAGACATGTCCTATTTTCCATGCAATTTGCTTAAATACAGCTGTTGGATTTGGATCCTTATAATTAATTTTGGATCCTTATAATCAAAACTGATGGAAGTTGGGAGTTGCTCTTAAATGCGTTTGAGCCATTTTTTTTTTTGGTTGAAAATGAGTTTTGTAATAGTGAGTTTTTTGGAAATGTGAGTTTAAAAACTAGAGAAAAAAAATTGTGGTTTTACACGCAAAATATTTTATTGAAAGAAAGAATGTACGGTGAAAATGAGTTTGGAAAAAAAAAAAATTTAAATAATGAGGCTCAAACAGGAGCAGTGTGTTGATAAGCTGTACCAGCTAGGTAGGTATTCGTGTTCACATGCTGTTCCCATCTTCAATAAGTTCACGTTCTCCAGCTAATTGAGTATGATAGTTTTGTTATAATTCGGAGATTTTGTCATTCTGTTAATATTAAGTTCAGATAAATTTTCACATAGTATAATTAGGTGTTTACTGTTTAGGTAAAGAAACTTGTATGATTGTAACACTCTTTACGTTGTATTCCTCGACCTTTTCTTTTTACGAGTATAAAGCTTGGATGAAACTGATTTTTTTTTTTTAAGCTATAACTTATTTCCGATGAAGTTGTCAAATCATAACATGTGTTTAAACAAATAAATGCAAGAAATGAGAAATGACTGGTTACGATTTACATTATATTTCAGATTTCTGCTCTCATTTTCCAATCTTTTTTTATTTTATTTTATTTTTTGTATTGAAAATCTGAATGCAGCTAACTATACATTATTTTGTGGTTCCCATAATCAAAGTGGCTAATCCAAGAAACTACAGTGCTAGCATTCCTATAAGGAGATGGTTCAAAAGTGTTTATAAACCTATCCGCAAGCCTTCCGGGAAATTAGTAGATCATTAAATATCTCCACTCTTCGGAACTAGCTAGGTGACTCCATGGAACTAGTATAATAAATAGCCCCCCTCCCCTCCCCTCCCCCCAGGTCGTCATGTCTGCAACATAGGTCTTCCAAGAAGGGTGTTCGCTATTGTGATAACCACTTTAGCTATAATTCATCCTTAAAATTGGCATGCATGTAAGGAGAGGGTGTTCAAAGTGCTTATAAACTCACCAGACTGGCCTTCTCCACGCAAAGTGGTCATTACAATTATATAATGTTGGTCAATTCCCTACATATTATTCACTCGGCACCACTCGCGTGCAGATGACGATCGATGCTTGACTTGTAGTCTGGAGTAAAACCATGCATTAATTTAGGTTTAGAGTTTGTACTGCTGGTTGGGTCTACCTTCTTTGACCTACCATGGCATTTATTTCATTTGTTGATGGCCAGCCACCACCAACTACCGCCCTTAAACAATTACCAGTTTCTCTATCATACGCAAACTAACAATATGTACTGTAAACACATTCCTGTGTAAGTGTATTTATATGTGTGTATAAACAGATACTATATGTTTGCTGTCTCAATGCGAAAAAACAAGTGAATTCTCACATGGCAACTTGCTCAAAAACCCCACCTTCATTAACTAAAATATACCTATATAATTAGGTTTGGTATTTTTGGTTTCTTGAGTGACAAATACTGAGGATTGCTTCAAACCCTTTCCTCTTTGTTAGGTGAGCTATCTGTGTAATCCATTTCAAAGACTTGCACCATTAAATTGAGACTTTTTCTGCAGTTTTCTTGTAGCTTTGTATTTTAGGATCTTTTTTCTAAAAAAAGAAAATCTAAAGCCCTTCATTTTTCTCCTCCAATTCCAACTAATTGTGTACGAGATTGCTCAAAAGATCCCCCAATTATTTTACTTGGATGTTTGGTTAGTTAAGCTTATCATAGACTCTTCTGAAAAATACCATCGATTTCTCGTTTAAGAACTCCAGCAAGAGGGAGAGATATGAAGAGCATAGAAATGGATGAGGAGAGACTGATGGCCGAGGTGGCGTTTAAAGACTCGTCGTCTATGGTCATAAAAATACGGCGAAAATTGCCGGACTTTTTGCAGTCTGTTAAGCTCAAATATGTCAAATTAGGATATGGTTATTCATGCAAGCCAGCAACTCTCCTTATGTTCCTTGTAGTCTTTCCTTTGTTCATAGCTACAGGGATACAACTCAGTGGTCTAACTGTCAGACTTTTTTCTGATATATGGACTAATCAAGCAATTGTTTTCGATACAGTCACCGTTGTAAATGGTTCAACAGTATTGATGTTTTTGTTAGGCCTCTATTGGGCTAAACGACCAAGACCGGTTTACTTGGTCGATTTTGCTTGTTACAAGCCGGAAGATGAACGGAAAATGACCATTCCATCTTTCTTGAAGATGACAGAAGATAATGGTGCATTTGAAGCAGAAACAATTCAGTTCCAAAAGAGGATATCACACCGGTCTGGCCTTGGTGATGAGACTTATTTCCCTCAGGGTATTACTTCTACGCCCCCTAATTTGTCCATGAAAGAAGCCAGATTGGAGGCGGAGGCCGTTATGTTTGGAGCACTGGATTCTCTCTTCAGCAAAACTGAAGTTAAACCGAAGGACATTGGAATTCTTATTGTGAACTGCAGCTTATTCAATCCAACCCCGTCTCTATCTGCCATGATTGTCAACCATTACAAACTTAGAACTGATATTAAGAGCTACAATCTTGGTGGAATGGGGTGCAGTGCTGGCCTTATATCAATAGACCTTGCTAAACACCTTCTTCAAGCTAATCCTAAAACATATGCAGTTGTAGTGAGTACTGAAAATATCACTCTCAATTGGTACTTTGGAAATGACCGTTCAATGCTATTGTGCAACTGCATCTTCCGCATGGGTGGTGCAGCCGTGCTTCTCTCAAACAAGGCCCGGGACAAATCCCGGTCCAAGTATGAGCTGGTCCATACTGTTCGAACCCATAAAGGAGCAGATGATAATAGCTACAATTGTGTCTATCAAAGAGAAGATGATAAAGGAACAGTTGGAGTTTCACTTGCTCGAGAATTGATGGCCGTAGCTGGTGATGCTCTAAAGACGAATATAACGACGTTGGGGCCTTTAGTTCTACCATTTTCTGAACAATTCTTGTTTCTAGTTTCCTTGTTGAAGAGAAAGGTCTTCAAAGCTAAAGTGAGACCTTATATACCTGATTTCAAGCTTGCGTTTGAACACTTCTGCATACATGCCGGTGGTAGGGCAGTGTTGGATGAGTTGCAAAACAACCTTCAACTCACAGAGTGGCACATGGAGCCATCGAGGATGACATTGCACCGGTTTGGGAACACGTCTAGCAGTTCATTGTGGTACGAATTGGCCTATACAGAAGCTAAAGGCCGGGTTTTGAGAGGCAATAGGGTGTGGCAGATTGCGTTCGGGTCAGGTTTCAAGTGTAATAGTGCTGTTTGGAGAGCCCTGAGGGAAATTCCAGCTAAAGAGTGCAAGGGTAACCCCTGGTTTGATTGTATTGATAAGTATCCTGTTGAGGTTCCTGTTGCATAAATTTGTTTACGGGACTTGCAGAAGAAATATGTAGTGTGCTTATCTGTGATAAATCCTATTTATATTATCAATTTTTTATGATACAAATATTGAAGTTATAGGCTCAAAGCTGTGTGTATCCACTTTCAGTATAGAACAGACTTTATATAATAAAAAATAGCGAGCGTTCAATTCATTTAGTCGAGTAAGAGTACAATCTTATACATTGTGCTGATCATATCAATGTTCCCTTTTCTTCATAAATCCAGCAATAGTGATTACAATATCTTAAAGTAGTTTGCCTAAAGCACAACTAGATAAGCAATACAGCACCAATCCACTTTGATTAGAAGACATAAGAGGGTCTTCAAAACCTTAATCTTAGCCAAACGAAAATTTCATAAAATGAAACAAAGTGCACGTATTGTGCATATTTAGCAACAGAAGTTCAACTGTGTTTCCTCCAATAAAACGAAATTAAACGTAAACAACACAATAAATGATCATGCAGCTATAACAAGATCTCCAACCTGAGCCACTCATGACAAAACCTAAATAAGCTGCTTCATGGTATCTAAAGACTAAATTAAGTTGACCCTTTTTTCCACGAACTAGGGATTCAAGTACAATAAATACACTCGAGGCCACACTTCTAATAGGGTCGATAGCGTCTACCACGATTAGAATCATCATTGCCACTGCTGTTTCCTCGTGCTTGCAGACCACCAGCACCATTGCCCCTATCATTCCTCCGAGGTCTGACTGGAGGTGACATCTGTACGCCAGGCTGCTGACTGTAGAAAACATGTCTTGGTTAAAAGATATTTGTACTTTGTATTTACACATGAAAATACCATTATTGAAGCAACTTACAGAACATAGCCAATTCGACCATCTGGTAAAACCATTGGCACCATCTGCATCCCTGCTGGCATTGGTCCCCTTCCATAAATCATAGGCTGCTAAAGTGTGAGTGCATACATTAGATGAAAATCCTTCTGAAAGAAACAAATAAGAAAATTGACAACCAGGATCCTCTCAGTTACCACCTGCTGGAGTCCGGCAGCTGCACCATACCCAGATGCCATGGGTGCAGCATAAGGATTCAAAGGTATACCAGCATATCCAGGATGAGGAATATAATTAGGCATGGGTGCGGAATTGTGAGGATTAGCCGTATCAAACTTTTTCTCAGTCTGAGGCTTTGCAAGAACAACTTCCAACAAATGACCTGCAATTTACAATATTTGATCATTTTCCAAGCAAAATATTTTGGCAATATGAGGTAGAAAAGAATTCTTTTCAAGCAAGTACAAGGAACTGTTGGGGAGCAAAGTTTCTTCTACTAAAAACAAAATTACAAAAGATCAAATGCATAACCACAGACAAGACCTAATTTTATTGTCACTTTGGGTTACAGCTTGGGACAGCTACTGTGGTAACCCAAATTGGGTATTTTCGCATATCTTTCATGTGATGCAAGAAACAATAGGAACTTATGATGAAGAAAAAAAGAATACTGTGGCATCAATGCCCTTAACGATATTTATAGTAATAATATAGAAGAAAATTCGGAAAAAAGGTTTGATATAACAAAAATGTTACAGCATTCGAATCAAATAAATAAGTATGTGAGATTAATGAGTTATACTGGCCACTGTTACAACCTCCTTTTTAAGAAGGTTATTTTTAGAATTTTTATATTAGTTGTATGATTTTTTTTATGTATTATTTAGTTTGAACAGATCAATGTAGATATAGGAGCATTATTTGTGTTAGTGGGTAGTTGTCTCTATGTTCTAGGATTAAAGGAAGTTATTTTGTAATCTATTTTTCTATTTAAAGAGCGTAAAAGAAATTGAACGGGAGAAGAAGATATTGTTTAGCATTGGTATACTTTTGGAGGTTTGAATTCTTCAAAAACTCAATTTAGAGATCAAGGCTCCCCCCAAGAACCTACCATAATTAAGAGTTTTGGAATAGTGAATCTATGGAGAATGTGTGATTAAAAAGTAAGAAAAAGTTATGGGTTTACATGCAAAATATTTTATTGTGAGAGGGAAAAAAAAAAGAGTTATCTTTTAATGGTTGTCAAACAGGGGATTAGCTTATAACAAGGAAACCTTTCCCCCTCCCCTGATGCAAGAAACCAGAAAACCATCAATTAATTTAATCATTGCCTCAGTCACCCTTCAAGACACAACAGCATCAGTTGTGTCCAAAATACTCTCTTGGGCTCATCCAAACATACATAAAAAAATCAATCACCACAGAACCAGACTTCATGAATCAATCATGAGAACCATCTATATAGTTTAAATAGACCACTAACTCTACATTGAGTAGCACCATTTGCAGCCTACACCACAAAACTTCAGGAAAATGGCAACTCACACTGTGCACAGAGAATAGCTTGTGTATTTTCATCAAGCTTGAATTACCACCATTCCCAAATGTTTACTTAGGTTAACCACCAGAGCCAAGCAGATATCAAAGAGAGAGAGAGAGAGAGAGAGAGAGATTATGTAGTATATCCAGAAGTTCATGTCAACATCTGTTTAATAAAAAACACATCTTATGATTTAGCATCTCCAGAATTCTATGTTTAAATCACTAATTGGAAATCCATCCAAGTGTGTTGTAGTAGATAAACAGCTTTTACCTTGTGTTTTTGGAGCACACTGACGTTGGATATCAACTTTTAGATGAGATTTTAAAGTGGAGCAACAGTGAAACCACATTAATTGAGGTGAAAATTACCATTATAGGTCAGACATTTTAGACGGCACTGGCAACTATGATGCGTCGTAATTCAAGTACAGTTATAAATAGGCAGAAAATGGTGGAGGCATCTCATGATGAAGATAATATTTCAAAACCAGATGTCTATAACTAGTAGTCTGAATTCGATACATCAAATGTAGCATTTATTGGTGCAGTGGAAGATAATTAAAAAAACTGTAACATTACAAAACATAGGTTGCATTACTAAAATAAACGAATTGATTGGTCCCCGATTTCCATCAAGGATCTCACTTTTTCATGCCTTCATCAATCAAATCAAATAATTGGCATATGATCAGAAACAACACATGCAGAAACTATTTTGCAGCTCCAACTTCCACTCTTATCCAGTATACCTATTGCTTATGAATTTATTGAACATTATATTAGATAGTGGATATATGGAACGTACCATTAATTTCATACTTTTCTGTGTCATTGACAGCCTTCAATGCACTTGATCTTTCCGCATAGTGAATAAAGCCAAAATCTCTTTTCCCGCCACTTTTGGCTGGTGGCATTACAACTTTAGTTACTTCACCATGGCGCTGGAAGAGCTCCTTTAATTGCTCAGTGGGTGTATTCTCAGGTATGTTCTTCACATAGAGAGCCTTGACCTGACAATGCACCACAATGAAGTATTATTATAATTCACAATCACTACAATGATTTACCAAGAAGTAATCTCATTGCCGCTAGTCTAGGCACAAGAACAAAAACTTGATATACACCATCATCTGAAAAACTGTACCAAAATCCATCAGGGTTTACAAGAAGAATAGCTTCTACCAAGAAAAACAGATATCACATATGGAGTAACATCAACAGAGTGGAGGGAGAAAAAAATCTTCAGTAGCTCCTAAGCCAGGATGCTACTGTTCAAGGAGAAATGTAAAAAATTTACATCACATACATATCACATATGGAGTAACATCAACAAAGTGGAGGAAGAAAAAAAAACTTCATTAGCTCCTAAGCCAGGATGCTACTGTTCAAGGAAAAATGTAAAAAATTTACATCACATATATTTATCTGAATAAGTGCCAGACTTTCTATTAAAGTTGTTCATGTTTTGAACACTTTTACTTTCTGTCTCAGGTGTTAAGAAGTATCAAATTAAGTACATGCATGCATGCGACTTATGGGTTATAAGCAAAAGTAATGATTTTTACATACCGCCCAGGTAAGGATCTCATGAAATATATTAGGCGAATGATGGCTAAATAAAGATTTTGGAAATACAATGGGGGATATGATGCCATATGCTCATTTTCATAACTCAGCAGCCATCTTCAGCTAAGCACGGAGAATATCCTTGGGCAACAATGTTTGTATGGACGCCAACATGTTCCAAACATATGTCACATACACACACATAATATTTCTACTATTGCTAACTTAAAATCTTGGGGACACGTTAGAAACATGCTGGAATACACTCAATGACCAAAAACATGTTACATTTTGGATCGAAGGCTTACCAAATAGGAAATAACAGGAAACAGAGTGATTATCACAACTTGTCTACCTCCAGTGACCTCTTATCATTTTCCGGCAACTCAAATAATAAAATTGAAAACAGCTACTTGTAGCTTTCTTATTTTTGAAATTATCAGTCTAACATTGGTTAATTTAGGCACAATTCAACTTATCAAGTTCCAAAAAATGGGCAATAAATAATAAGATATAATTTTCAAATCCAATGTGCCCCAAGGTTGTGAATTTAAATGCTTCTTAGCTAACCATTTATGCATTCATATTTCAATTTTTTTAAGTAAATGGGCAATAAATATTAAGCCCCTATTTGAACCCCATTCTTTAAACCTTATTTTCCCCCAAACTTATTTTTAACCACACATTCTCCCAATAAAATAATTTTGCATGTAAACCCAAAACATTTTTCATTTTTTAACCATGCATTCTTAAAGAAGAAATCACTTTTTACAAAAATCTTTTCTCAAAAAAGTGAGGCTCAAACAGGGACTAAGGTATAATGTTTATTTCCAATGTGTCCTAGAGTGTCATGTCACTGTAGCCATGTAGTGCTTCTTGGCTATCCAGTTTCCTTTCAATCTTTCCTGGTTACCCACTAACTTCATAATGATCTGCCTTAAAATTTGACATTAGGAGAAGAGGATGCTTCTCTCTCTTTGATTCCTTTGCTTTCTGCTTCTAAGTCTCTTTTTGAATTTCATTATTCTTTGTTAATTTGTAGCATGAACAATATAAGCAGTGCAAGGATGCATTCTTATCTAATACAGATCCATGTTCATTGGTCTGTTTTAAAGTGCAGAATAATGGAGAAAACTCTATTTCATATGTTCCTCTGCTTCCACCATAAGCTCAACCATTTCAAGAAATTACAAAATCTAAAACACCTTGAGAACTACATCACCAGAAAAGTGTCAAATTCTACTTTAGACATTAGAACTTGGTTTATTTCCAACTATCTCAGGTATTACCTGGGCGGCGGCAGAAGAATTATCAGGTGTAATTTTTGGATCAGCCCATGTCACAGTTGGCGTGTTGCCATCCAGATTAAAATTTGCATTCGACATTTTCTGCCTAGAATAATCAGCACAAGCATTGTTGTAATATTCCACAAAAGCAAAACCTCGGTTACGGCTTTGGTTTTGCGGATCCTGTAGTTAAAGAAAATACATCCAACTGTTAAGGACATTAAATCTAACAAGAAACACCACGACATTATATTTGAAAAACTGATAAATAAAAACAAACCTTTATGAGTTCTATGGTTTCTGCTCCAGGACCAGTAGCTTCAATGACTTTTCTGAAGTCATCATCAGTCCAACTCTTTGGGACATTGCCAATGAACAATCTATATTTGGTTTCTGACAGTGAACACCGAATTGTTCTCCCCTTCAGTCAGGAAACAGACAAAAAATCAAAAATCAAAACATAGAAGTGCGTCCAAACACAATAGAAATAGTGGAACACCAGATTGCAAGCTATTGACATTACAAAGACCTTTAACAAAAGATTTTGAATCAAACGCAGTAAATTCTACCTTGAATTCTTTGCTATGTAACTCCTCAATGGCCTTCTGCGCAACATCATTTGTTCTGAAGGCTACAAAAGCAAAACCTCGGCTTTCACCAGTATCTCTATTCTTCATGACTCTTATCTGCCATATGATCAAGCTACCAGATTTATATCGAATGAGGTTGACAAGACAAAGAAAGCACCAGAAGCATAAAAGATACACATATACTTTTCCTCTACGAACTAAAACTGACCTCAAAAATTTCACCAAAGGGTTCACAGAGTTCCCTCAAATCTTCTTCTGAAATATCTCGAGAAATTCCACCAATGAAAACTTCAGAGCCATGTGGAGGAAAAGCAAGAAGTTCAGCATGCTTCTCCTTGTCATCTTCTTTAATGGGAGTGCTAGGCTTTTCTTCATCTTCCACATGCTCATTGCCAAGATTGTTTCCATTCATCCCAGGTGTCTGCTCTTTCCTACTATCTCCACTTATGTCCTCTTGAAGTTCATCAACATCATCCTCACCACCTTCTCCATCTCCTTCATCCTCCATGGGTTCTTCAACATCATCTTCTTCTTCAATGTAATTGTCATCATCAAAATCCACTTGATCCTCAATTTCAGCATTCTCTGTCATGATTACTTTATGCTCCAAGTATTGTCACAAAACAAATACAACCGGGGCCGTGTCCACCAATAAAATCTGCATGCTTACATTATTATTATCGCAACTGGCAAAGAGATAACCATTTGTAGAGAGTATGGATACTGGCTGAAAGGTATTTAAGTGTGAAGAATCTGAAAACCATCACCCCAGGTTTTTAAATATGAGAAATGAACAGCCAAATGGGAATGCAGAACAATTTTACTTCTAGCGTTTTTTTGGTGATATTAGGCAAATTTAAGGTTTGGGATTCACAGCCATATGGGGATTTGGTAATCGTTCAGTCTCTAGGGGCAGGGTATTCAAATTGAGTACTACACTTCCGATTAAAACCAACACCTGAATTCTGAGAACCAATCACTATTTTCTTGATATTTCATTGCAAGCCAAGCTTACAAAAGCAGCGAAACTTTGCACTGGAGCTGGCTTCCCACCAAAACCAGGAAACCCAGAAACAACTGCCAGCCCAAAACCCCTCCCCCTCCCACGCCATCCCGACCCAAGAAAAAGAAAGAAATTTTATTGCATGCCGTAATTTTCAGCAGCAAATACAATGCTGTAAAAACGAAAAAAGTACAATTTCTTGGTGCAAACATAATGTATTTACCCCCCCCAAAATGGAAAAAGACATGCCTAAGCATGCAATCAACATTTAATCAACCCTTAACGGAAGGCCATACAAACCAAATTAGTACTAGATTATAATAGGGAAACCGCACGATCTGGAAGATTCTCAACACAGAATACCAATTAAATCCTAAAATCCCAGTATTGCGATGATTACAATAAAGGGTTTTCGAAACTGATTCAAGGGCAAATCAGAAAAAAAAGTCAGATATATGTATAGAGAGCGAGTGTATGTATGAATAATATGTAAGTGATATAAACAGAAGCAGTAGGAGATTTGAGTGAGACTTTGCATACCAAAAATTTCAATTTTGATTGGTTTTTGCTTTATCTTGCTCTCTCTGTTGTGTCTCAGAGCCTGAAAGAATGAGATCCCCAATTTCCCCTAATATTTCTTTTGCTTTGAGGGCCCTTGCCCGCAGACCTACTTTCGTCATTTTGGTCTCTACTCAAGGAGTTAACCGTCATTTAGCACACTTTTCACGATATTATCACATGGACATCGAGATGTACACGTGGTATAATCCTATTCCAAAATACATTCTTCCAAAATAACATGGTTCAAACACACCCTTGATAGTTATCCAAGACTTTGCTCGATTTAATTAAAAAAATTAATTAAGATTTAAGTCAAAATCAATAATTAATTTTAATCATATATTTCATTACTTTTCAATAACGCGTTTCATCAAATTTTATCGAAATTTACTAAAAATTTAACCCTTGCTCAGTGGCAATTACAATTAGATTTTTAATAGATTTTCATAAAAGATGATAAAATATGTAGTTGAAAAGTTGTAAATCACATAAATCGTGTTGTTAAATTTAGTTGATAACTTTGACTAAGATTAAAATCTGAGTTTTAATTTTTACCAAATAGAGACTTAAATTTTGTATAAACCAAACATGGATCAAATGTTTTTTGCATATTACGATTAAAAATATTTATACTATATGCATTTTATATATAGATATTTGAATATTTTTTTAAACTAGTTGATGTATTATATTATACATATAAGAATGTGATCATTAAAATAGTATAATGCTAAGGATCATCAATATATGCAGCAATACAGTAATATTAAATGCAAGTATACAAAATCCATGTTATTATATCGAATAATTATATTCAATATAACTATTAGATGTGTCAAAATGAACATGTTGATTGTACGAAGAACTGACCAAACCTATTATAGGACCAATCGTAAAATTTTGTAATGATTTGAGAATTGCCCACAACACAAAATATTTTCAAGTGGTTCCAGACAGATTTGGCTCGGCCCAAATCAGACATTTTTCTTCAATTATGGTTGCGACATCCTTAATTTAAAGTTGTCATTAATATTTGAATCTACCTTGAAATTTTCTAATTTATATGCTTGGGATTGAACATCTCCTTTTAATGGTATGGTACAAGTGTTGTTATTTAGGCTAGAGTGTAATTAAATCTCAATACATGCAATACTAGGTTTAGCATGATCAAAACTAATCCTAAATGATTTATGTAAAACGTTAAACGCATTAAAAATTTACAATCAATTTATTGACCCCAAAAAATAGTCCAATGACGTGGCCAACAGATAAGTAGAAACAAGTATCCACGTAAGCTTAAACTCCAATACGTTTATGATTCAAATCATCCGTTTTCTCAGATGAATCAATGAAGGGAGTGATTCGAAATATTTAATAAGTTGTTATAATTGCTTGGTGCATAAAAAGGGAGGTCGAATGTTGAATGTAATAGAAAGAATCAAGGTTTACTTTGGATGTAAAAACTTGCATTAGTCCTTCTCCGATACTAAGCGTGGGTTTTTATACCCAATGCAAGGTGAATGACGTCTCTTGGATGATAAGACACATGGTTCTACTGGATCTATTGGTTTCTATTATTGTCAATCAATCAATCGGGTCATTTAATGTTGTGATTCCCGTATCTTTACTTCTAGGTTGAGGATTTGACTGTGTAGGTATGCATATGCGATGTTGGTAGCGTATTGTCTTATCAATCACGTCATAGGATTTGTTGTTGGTTGGTCGTTCGTCTTGCTAGGGGTGGGCTCACATTGAGAGCATATGCTAGAAGGGGATCGATCAACCTGCTTTTAGGTTGAGTTCGTCTTGTTGTGCGTAGGACCGGATCGCTCGCACCGCTACGCCACATGTGGGCTCATCCGATTGCCACGTGGAATATTTATTTTACGCTTACATATGTGAGTAACACAATTCTTATACGAATTAGGAGTTAGGACCATTACGTGAGTATTCTAGTAAACGAAAAGTAATAATTTTCTTATGTAATAACCAATTATTATCGACAAAATGTACAATGACTCAACCGTAGCCATTATAGTTACATCCATACCAACAATAAGAAGAAATAATCCATTAAAATTATTAAATTTAATTTTTAAAATTTCATATCATTATATGAAATAATTTCATAATATAGGAACGGACAATATTTTTACTAATGTTTCGACAAGTGGATTGGACATACTTTTTCAACTCCACAAAGTATTTATCTTCTGCAAAGATGAAGGGCAACTCACTTACTGTAAAGAATTCTGATATTTCAATTATCATTCTCTCCTGAAAGATGAGATTTTTTTTTTTTTTTTTTTTTTTTTTTTTATGTCGATGCCCTAACCACAAACCTATATGTGTATTCCTTTGGACAAAATTTGCCCACTATTTTTCCCTGTTTTGAATTAACTCTATAAATTTATTAACATTTTAAGGTTCGAAGAATATAATCACCTTGAAGCTTCAATTATTATGAATGGATTTCGACAATCTAGAAATGAAAGAACGGGACGATGTTCATGTTTTATCTTCACAAGTTTCAAAAATCGTGAATTATCTATAATATATTAAATATCACAACAAAGTGAAAATTATTCTTTTGAATGATTTTATTCTTACTATAATTCAATTATTTCAATAATACCGTACTTTTCGTTTTTCAATGTGTATTTAATTACTTCAATAATACTATACTTTTATGCATTTAATTTATTAATTATTTGAACCATTTGATTAATATAATCATTAATTATTATGTCAACTATTTAGTTACAAAGAATGTACATTTGATACATTCATTATCTTACTTTTCGTTTTTCAATATATATTTAATTTATTTAACCATATTTGACAAATTCGTTTTTAATATGTATTTGATTTATTTAATCATTTAAAAAATATTATCATGAATTATTTGTCAATTATTTAGTTAAGATCAATGTACATTTGACAAATTCATTCTACTTGAATGAATAGTAAATTAAATTAATTAAAAAAATTGGAATAAAAGATGAATATTTTTAAAATTTTATACCAATTGATTTATTCAATGAATATTAAGATACAGAGAAGGTATATGGAGGGACATAATATGTATTTATAATAAATAATTTCAATTAACATATTCAATACATATTAAGGGAATATGAAGAAAAAATGGTATTCATTGGATGTCCAGCCCATATCAAAAGGGTAAATGGGGGGACTATTCTCATTAACTTCATCTACTATTTAAATTGTTTCACACATTGATTTTTATTTCATTTGAATCAAAAGTCTACCTAAATAATTCGTATTAATTATTATTTTTTTATCACATAGCACCTATAAAGTATTTCAAAATGGATTTTGCTACATATACATTAGAGATTACATAATAGGTTACGTAAGACGCATGCCGCTCTACCATTTGCCAGTTAAAAACACAATCAAATTTTGTTGGAAAATATATTATTTGGCAAATGGATTTTTACTTGTATATGTGAAATTAATCCCACATTGATTGAAAGTTGAAATTTGAAAAGGAGCCTTAAAAGGGATTAACAATCCCACATTCGTTAGAAATGGAAAAGTGAGAATATATGAGGACTATAAATAGTACCATCCCATATTGGAAAAAGAAAAAAGAAAGTGGCAAGTGGGAAAACTTAAATAGTTATCCCACATAGGATAAGAATAAGTTTTTGGACCAATTTATATATGGTTAACAATTTGTAAGGTGTAACCACTTGTTGCATAGAGACTCCTCCATGGCCTACGCGTCCGCATGGGGGTGCAAATCTTGGACCGACTTGGCCTTCGAGCCTTGAACTTGTGTGCGGACGCGACCTGCGTACACGAATGTCGGACCGAATGAGTCAAAAATTGGCCACGAAGTGCAAGTCACATTTTGAAAATTTTCTTTTACGTTTTTCCATTTAAAACGAACCTGAAAACTGTTTTCATTTATTTTGTAACTCCAAAACGTGAGAATTAAAATGGCAGAGTTATGGTTGCATTAAGAGGCAAAGACTCCTCCTTGCCTATATATACTGAACGATCTCTTCAGTTCAGACACACCACAACAAGCACGAAATCTCTCTGCTTCCTGTCTTCTTTCAGTCATTTGGTGATTTCGTTCCGGCACACCCGTTCAGTTCGACTGCACAAACTGCAGTTCACGCCGCTGTATCCTGGGAAGCAAGCACTCGCATTATTTCGGTGAGGGGGGCGAATATTGCTTTAAGGACACTGTGTTGGACATAGGCCCCGACTCCAAATACGCCAATTTATTCTCTACCCGCTGCAATATTTTATTTTCTATCCACTACAATTTGTTTGTTACTTCTTCTAATTCAGATAACTGTTCAAAGTTTACTTACAATCTTAAAGCAATACTCTCGTACTGATATTCTGATTGCGTTTCAGAAAATGGAAAATACACCTACCAATAACGTTGTGGGATCTGCAAACGAAATTGTACCTCCTGTGGCTCAGGCTGTGGCTATGCCAGGTTTTAATGTGGGTCAAGTGGTAGCTCCAGTAACACAAACTATGGCTAATATGCCAAGTCTAGCTGCTGGTTCAAGTGGGACTAAGATTGTGGCTCCCATGTCAAGTCGGCTACTGGTCCAACTGTGACAGTCTCGGTTAATTATAGAGAAAAGCCGGAGAAGTTCAATGGTTCGAATTTCAAGATGTGGCAACAAAAAATGATGTTTTACTTCACGACCTTGAATTTTACGAGATTCCTGACTGAAATGCTCCAGTGCTCCAATAGGGTCAATGAGACGTTCAAGCAATCAGTACAGTGGATGCTTGGAAGCATTCTGATTTCTTGTGCCGGAATTATGTGATGAACAGTTTAGCTGATTCATTGTACAATGTGTACTGCACAATAAAAATAACAAGGAATTATGGGAGTCTTTGGACAAAAAGTATAAAATCGAGGATGCCGGAGCCAAGAAGTTTCTTGTGGCTGCTTTTTGGAATACAAAATGGTGGACTTCAAATCTATAATCAGTCAAGTACAAGAATTACAAGTGATCTTGCATGAAATTCATTCCGAGGGAATGGTTGTGAGTGAATCCTTCCAAGTAGCTTGCATAATTGAAAAGCTACCTACTGTATGGAAGGATTTCAAAAACTACTTAAAACACAAGCGAAAGGAAATGAATGTTGAGGAACTAATTGTTAGACTTCGAATTGAAGAAGACAACAAAAATTTTGAAAGAGAGTTCAATCTGGTTGTGGCTAAAGCTAATGTTGTGGAGCATGGCCAAAGCTCCAAGACCAATAAGAACAAGTTTGGGCCATCTGGTGGCAAATGGCCCAAGTTGGGGCCAAAAGGTGGAATTTCCAAGAAGAAGTTTCAAGGGAAATGCTTCAATTGTGACAAGATTGGTCACAAGTCTACGAAGTGCCGTTTGCTGAAGAAGAAAAAAGAAGCAAATATGGTTGAAGATATATCTGACATCAACCTTGCAGTTGTCATTTATAAAATGAACTTGGTGGGTTCAAATATGAGAGAATGGTGGATAGACACCGGCACCACCCGACATGTTTGCTCTGATAAGGAGATGTTTAATGAGTTTGAAGCAGCGGATGGGGAGAAGCTGTATATGGGAAATTCAACGACCTCCGAAATCAAGGGCCATGGAAAGGTGGTTCTAAAGATGACTTCTGGGAAAGAGCTGACTCTAAACAATGTGATTTATGTGCCGGAGATTCGCAAGAATTTGGTTTCCGGCTCGCTGTTGAAAAAGCATGGCTTCCGTATGGTGTTTGAGTCAAACAAAGTTATTTTGTCTAACTCTGGAATGTTTGTAGGAAAGTGTTATGTAAGTGATAGGCTTTTTAAGCTCAATGTAATGGCTATTAAGCCAAAAATTAATAAAATGAATAACTCTTCCGTTTACTTGTTTGAGTCTTCCAATTTGTGGCATGGTCGACTAGGACATGTTAATTACGACACTTTGCATAGACTAATTAACTTAAATTGCATACCTACATTTCAAATTGATAATAAACATAAGTGTAAAACTTATGTTGAAGCAACATTGACAAGGTCATCATTTCAATTCGTTGAAAGAAAAACTGAACCTCTTGATTTAATTAATACTGATGTATGTGATTTAAAATCTGTACAAACAAGGGGAGGCAACAAATATTTTATTACTTTTATTGACGACAGCACAAAATATTGTTTTGTGTATTTGCTTAAAAGTAAAGATGAATCTATAGAGAAATTTGTTCTCTATAAAAATGAAATTGAAAATCAACTCAACAAAAAGATCAAAGTGTTGAGAAGTGATAGATGTGGTGAATACGAATCACCATTTGCTGAATTCTGTGCACAACATGGAATTAAACATGAAACAACAACACCTTATTCACCACAACAAAATGGTGTTGCTGAACGGAAAAATAGAATATTGAAAGAAATGATGAATGCAATGTTATCAAGTTCCGGGTTACCTCAGAACATATGGGGGGAAGCTGTGTTATCAGCTAATTACATTTTAAATAAGGTACCCCGAAAGAAAGAAGAAAAGAGCTCTTACGAGTTATTGAAATGAAGGAAGCCTTCCTCAAATACCTACGAGTGTTGGGGTGTCTTGCCAAAGTAGTTGTACCTACACCAAAGAAGGTGAAAATATGACCAAAAACTGTTGATTGCATATTTATCGGTTATGCACATAACAGTAGTGCTTATCGATTTCTTGTGTTTGATTCTAAAATTTCCGATATATACAAAAACACGATAATGGAATCGAGAAATGCTTCATTCTTTGAACATGTATTTCCATGTAAGTCCAAAGAAAAAACAAACTCTTCTAAACGGACATATGAGACTATAATTGAGAATAGTCAAGACAAAAAAGTAGAAGAGGAAGTTGAGGTTGAACCAAGACGTAGCAAACGAGAAAGGACAGAAAAATCTTATGGTCCTGATTTTCTGACTTATATGCTAGAAACTGAACCTCAAAGCTTCAAAGAAGCTGTAAACTTTTCAGAAGGTCCTCAATGGAAAGAAGCCATTAAAAGTGAAATAGATTTCATACTGCAAAACCATACATGGAAGCTGTTGATCTTCCCCCGGGAAGCAAACCACTAGGCTACAAATGAATTTTCAAAGGAAAATGAAAGCAGATGGAACTATTCATAAGTACAAGGCCAAACTTGTAATTAAAGGTTATAGGTAACGAGAAGGCATTGACTACTTTGACACTTATTCTCCGGTAACGAGAATAACTTCCATTCGAATGATATTAGTGATTGCATCTTTGTACAATCTCGAAGTACATCAAATGGATGTCAAAACTGCTTTTCTAAATGGAGATTTAGAAGAAGAAATTTATATGGAACAACCTGAGGGGTTTTCTGCACCAGGACAAGAAAACAAAGTATGTAAATTGGTAAAATCATTATATGGCTTAAAACAAGCACCAAAACAGTGGCATGAAAAATTTGACAATGCCATGATGGAAAGTGGATTTAAAATCAATGAATGTGACAAATGCGTTTACATCAAAGACACAGGAAATTGTTATGTTATTTTATGTCTTTATGTTGATGACATGCTCATCGTTGGTAGCAACGATAAGATGATTAAATCTACTAAAAATATGTTGAATTCAAGATTCGACATGAAGGATATGAGTTTAGCTGATGTGATTCTTGGAGTTAAAATTTCAAGAACATCAGATTGACTCGTTCTAAGTCAGTCACATTATGTGGACAAAATTTTGGAAAAATTCAATAATGATGATACTGGCGTGGCTAGAATACCGATAGATACAAGTCAACATCTATCGAAAAATAGAGGCGATAGTATTTCTCAAGTAGAGTACTCTAGAATAATCGAAAGTCTTATGTAGAGGTCTACCATGGAATCTGAGTTTATAGCTCTAGATAAATGTGGTGAAGAGGCTGAATGGCTACGCAATTTCTTAAAGGATATTCCAAGATGGTCAAAACCCGTGCCAGCAATTTGCATACATTGTGATAGTCAATCTGCGATTGGAAGGGCACAAAGCAACATGTACAATGGTAAGTCTAGACACATACGTCGTAGACATAATACCATAAGACAGTTACTCTCAACTGTAGTTATCTTTATTGACTATGTAAAGTCTAAAGATAATATTGCGGATCCGCTAACCAAAGGGTTAAATAGAGAGTTAGTTGCAAAGTCATCAAGAGGAATGTGATTTAAGCCTCTAAAAGAATAAGCTATTGTAGTGGAAACTCAACCTAGCTGACTGGAGATCCCAAGATCTAGGTTCAATGAGAAAACCTAATTGCAAATACTTAACTATATCACTGTGGGGGTTATCTCCGGTCTATTCCTGTAATAACAGTGATGCCCGTGGGAAGAGGATAAGCAATAAGGCTTTTAATGATTCTTATGCGTTGGAAATTTTAGCGGAGTAATGCGGGTTACTCTTAATTAAGAAATCACCTATGTGAGAGAGAAGTGGGGCCGCTTCGAAGGGAATTGTGAGGCTTAATTCTTAATAACTCTTACTGAACCAGGCGTATGTTCATGGCCACAAACGAACATAACCATGAGAACTGAATTGTGTTAGGAAGAATCTCGTGTGAGGTACATCATCGTTTACACAAAACGCAAAATAGTTCAAAGACATCACTACTGATCAGCTAGTAAAGTAAATGTATTTTCATAAGAGGATGTTCAAAGGGTAACACCTACCTATCCTATGCAGGTTTCAACTGTGGAACTTTGTCACCAAGTATTTCGTGTCTCTATTAATTTCCATCCATGTGGGGGATTGTTGGAAAATATATTATTTGGCAAATGGATTTTCACTCGTGTATGTAAAATTAATCCTACATTGATTGAAAGTTGGGATTTGAAGAGGAGCCTTAAAAGGGATTAACAATCCCACATTCGTTAGAAATGGAAAAATGGGAATATATGTGGACTATAAATAGTAGCATCCCACATTGGAAAAAGAAAAAAGAAAGTGGCAAGTGGGAAAACTTAAATAGTTATCCCACATAGGATAAGAATAAGTTTTTGGACCAATTTATATATGGTTAACAATTTGTAAGGTGTAACCATTTGTTGCATAGAGACTCCTCTATGGCCTACGCGCCCGCAGGGGGTGTAAATCTTGAACCGACTTAGCCTTCGAGCTTTGAACTTGTGTGCGGGCGCGACCTGCGTACACGAATGTCGGACCGAATGAGTCAAAAATTGGCCACAAAGTGCAAGCCACATTTTGAAAATTTTCTTTTACGTTTTTCCATTTAAAACATATCCTGAAAACTATTTTCATTTATTTTGTAACTCCAAAACGTGAGAATTAAAATGCCAGAGTTATGACTGGAGTTATGACTGTATTAAGAGGCAAAAGCTCATCCTTGCCTATATATACTGAACAATCTCTTCAGTTCAGACACACCACAACAAGCACGAAATCTCTCTGCTTCCTGTTCGAATTCCTGTCTTCTTTCAGTCACTTGGTGATTCCGTTTCGGCACACCCATTTAGTTTGACTGCACAAACTGCAGTTCACGCCGCTGTATCCTGGGAAGCAAGCGCTCGCATTACTTCGGTGAGGGGACGGATATTGTTTTAAGGACACTGTGTTGGACACATGCCCCGGCTCCAAAGACGCCAATTTTATTCTCTGCCCGCTGCAATATTTTATTTTCTGTTCACTGCAATTTGTTTTTTACTTCTTCTAATTCAGATAACTGTTCAAAGTTTACTTACAACTTTTTCATCCAATTTTTCCCTCCACATCATATTATGAAATTCGTTATTTACAATTTTGATGTACAAAATCATCCCTAAAGTTTGCTCTTGCAGTCATTGATATTCCAAAGACTTGTCAAAGATGACTGAACAAGTTGACATGATCTCTTCAAGCACATGAGTATAGACTCGTTCGATCGGCAAATCCAACAATCTAACAAGCCTTTAGACAAAGCAATTATCAAAGACAATTTCAAGCAACAATGGAGAAAACAAAATTGAGGTTCACATCAAAAGAAAGGAAAATTCGGTATTGCTTAATCTTGCATTATTTGCAAAAGGTCAAATCGTAAATCTAAATATTGCCATTTCAGATGCAAGACATGAAAAATCCCTAACTATTTTCAAAGGGATTGTTGGTTTAAAAATAAAAAGAAGGAAAATGAAGTAAAAGATAAAGCTAGGTTTGTCATTGGAAATTTTCAAAAATTATTGTTTCTTGCTTGTGATGGAAAATTAGGATAAACATATACAGTATGTGGATCTGTTGACTTGTGTGGTTCTCCTAGTCATTTAGTTTGAACCATTTGTGGCCATTGATATAATGAAGGGCTAGGATTAAATCATATGAGATATTTTTTGGTCATTGACTTTGAAATTCAAATGGATTCCTTCCTTGATACTCCACCATTTTGTATTTCCCAGGCACGTCACATTAAAAGGATGGACTAGACTTTTGCCTATATACACACTTCTTCATTAACTCTATCTCTCTCTTGGAGCTCTCTGTTAAAAACGTTTTCACCTCTTCTTCATTTTGGGTATTCCATAAATCAACCTTGGAGCAGGTTTTATTGGGAAAAAACTCTTGAATACTTAGGCCTGAAAGAGTGGCTAAGTTGGGTGGTATTTCTCGGTGGCTGAGTGGTGATTTAGGACGAGTTCTTGGCTGATTTGGGAAGATCACTTGATCGATGATCCAAGCCAAAGGAAGAGGGGTTCTGAACCGGTTCTCTACTCTCTATGGAATGTGATTTGCATAAACATGGAAGCTGTTCCTGAGCCTAGAAATTCCTACCATTTTCGGCCATTAAAGGGGGAAGTTGCACTCGGTTCATTCACTGTTTATTTTCAGATTCTATGTTCCGATGTTTTTCGGTTTCCATGATTAATTATGATTTCTTTATGAATTGTAAGATGTTAGTTTACATTGGCTATGATGAGCTCTATGTTTTACTGTCATTTTCAATTTTAGAATCCGTGATCTCTTTATGCTATGGATATGCTATTGTAGTATGCAATGTTGAAGCTTTGTTTTGACTGGGAAAAAATATAGACAGTAAGCTAGCATTGTGGATATTGTGAGATTTGTAATTTGTTATTAATGTTTTATGTTATAACTCTATGATATTCCCAACAGGATCGATGGATTAAATTCGTTGTACAACAAGAATGATTCGTATGTGGATAGTGATGCCAGCACGCATGAATGAGAACAAAACTTTATTTTCAAATATTGCCGAAGATTATATAGGCAAGTAGTCATTGGAGATGTTCGATATTATAAAATTCAAGGTATTGGAGATATTGCATTCATACTATATCTAGCAAAATTCAGAAGATTTTTCTAGTTTATTACATTTCAGGTTTGATAAGCATTGGTCATTACGAAGAAAGGTTTTGATACACATTTTAGCAAAATGTTGAATCACGAAGAATGATCAACTCATTTGTGAAAATCAATTTAAGCACCAGTAACATATATACATTGAAAGTTGATGTTGTAAATCACCTACGAATACAAATATTATTTTCCTACAAAACGCTCTCTTAAACGTTTGTCAAATTGGAAGCATCTTAACTTTGGAGGTAACATCTAATTTTTGCAAAATGACAATAAACACTCAATTAGGGAACATCCGCCTAAACGTTCACCATCTTCCAAAAAAAGAAAAATGAAAGAAGTCAATAAAGAATAACCACTGTTTGCTTTCTTTGCTAGAAGCCCACAATCAAAATCATTGGATCCCCGCCTTGTGCAAAGAGGATTACCAAACTTATTCAAGTTGAAAAGGGCTTTAAAGTTATTTGCTACGAGAAGTTTGTAGAAATGCAAAAAAGAAAAAGAAGCAGAGAGGAGATCGCAAATATTCTCCTAAGAGTAATGTTATTTATCTACACTGGAATTACAATCTCAATCTAGACTACTCTCTAATGTGACATTAAATGATAAGTATAATTAAGTGAGTCATTTGACTCCACCTTTATTTAACATATAATCTACACTGAAGTTGTAATCCTAGTACGGCTACATAACATTACTCTTCTCCAAAAGATGAGGTTGTTCGAGGGGTTATGGAAAAAAAAGTTCTAAAACAAACGCAATTGAATATATGTCACAAATTAAAAGGGAATTAAAATTAACTCCAAGTAATTAGCAATATTCAATAACTTGTAAAATTGTTGATGACCACTACATTAATGTCTTGTTTGTTTCAGATTAAAATCAAATTTTAATATAAGTCAAAGTCAAACAATCAACACTAATTACATCTTTTATGAGTTTCAAAGCTTTTCAACCACACATTTCAAAAACTTTTATCATAATCTACTAAAATTCTAATTTTAATCTCCACCAAACACTCACTAAAGATGACTTTGGAAGAAGAACTATTAACCATGATAACTCAAAGTCTTTACAATTGAAAGATGAAGTTTGTATTGAAAACAGGAAGTCTTGCCTTGGAAGAAGCTGCATTTGGGAAACATCTAGCTAGCCTTGAATATTAATATTTGAATGACTTTGTAATTTCCAATAATCACTCCTCTGTATCATATATAAAGAGAGTAAATTGTAATGATGAATATCATGTATGAAGTGACTGTAAGAACAATAAATATCACAAATGAATTTACCGTAAAAATAGTAAAATATCACTATTGAAGTGATCGTAATTCGTAAATAAGTAAAATCTACTCTTTGTACTCAAATAAAATCTAGTGTGTATTGTAGCAAATTTTGTAAAAGAATTTCAATAATATTCAGCTTCCACACATAACATTTGCATTGGACATCGTTGCATTTCCTACTGGTGAAATCAGTTCTTCTGTCAGGGATAGAAAATCGACATATATATTCTTCTATCTAGGAATGCACCATATGTATTTGTAATGGGGGAATAGAGTTTTGAGTGTACGCTTTATGGAATCTTGCAATCACATTCTTCAGGAGACGTATCATGCTTGAGAGAATTTTGACAGAAAAATACGAGTTGGGGGTGTCGTTGAAGTTGAATAACTCGTCAGGTACATTAAGACAAATATACTTAAAATCTTATGCGCATGCTATGAAGTAAAGAACAAACTTGCGCGCGTATCTCCTAAAAAGAAACTCGTGCTGTAAATTCTTCCTTGGCATTAACCTTAGTACAAACTCTTGCGTCCTGATAAACTTTGCCCGGACGACAAAAATAGTTCTTATTAGGGGCACAATGAATGTCCTGAGAGCATATACATAAGCCTTCCAAAGCACACCCCTCTTTATCAACACTCACTACTGCACCATTTAATCCAAGAATTTGATCCGTCCAACTGCTGGAAAACAGCCCTTGTGGATCATATTGGTTTTTGACCTCGAGAAATTCACTTGCACTTTTGTATTTCTTGATTGCCCCATCAAATGCCACATTCCGGTTCTTTCCCCAGTGTGGCAATGCACCATACTTGAACATTGCAATCTGCTCTATTTCTTCCAAAATGTCTTCATATAGTCTAGGGCTCATTGGATCCTTGCTTCTGTAGTATGTGATGTCAAAATCTAGTGCATCTTCTTGTTTCCCCAAGTATGCAGTTGAAGCCGTAACGTATCTCATTAGTATACCATTGTATAGATCCAAGCCACACGTGGATTTAGGTTTGAGGGCTACAAGTTTCTGTACATCTTCGATGAAATTTTTGACTTGGGACAAGGAAATGCTAAACGTAGTTTGGTGAAAAAATAGACTTTTGACACGACGATCCCACGGACAAGCTGTGATTATTAAATCCTCCAACTGTCCAGGCAGGTCCCCGATGCTTGGAGTCGATTGTGATATCCCACCACGGGAAACCCCGTAAACAAAATTTGGTAAATTTAGATTAATCACTTTCAGTCTTCTAGATATCATGGAATTTAAAATGGAAAATGCGACACGACACGAGTATAAGAACATGTTATCTTGTTGGGTATTGATACTTTGTTGTCAATCAAATTAAATGTTAATTGTGGTTTCTAAAATGTAAGTCTAGGTTGGTTAAAATCCAACTAAGACATGTGATGAAAATAGTAGGCAAGTTGTCCTTAAATTAAGGGGAGTGACATGTAAAATCCATTCAAAATGTAGTCTCAAAGCTCTCTCTCCCTCTCCTCTGCTGGTGTAAAACCAGCAGAGTTTATGCTTATGTTTTATATATGTTTTACTTGTTTTAAGTTATGTTTTAATGTTGTTTTTTCCACTGCCATCTTCTCCACATTTCCCCCTTATGAAACCATGTTTTGTTGAGTTGTTAAACTCTATTTTGGTTAGCTAAAACTAGCCCCATTTTCCCCTCGATCTGATTGGTTTTCTTCAAATGAAGATGGTCATCCTGTAGAAGGATGAACCACTGATTTCTTCACACCATAGAACTGAAATTTCCGTACAAATGGAAGAGCTATGACTCTCCCATATTTTTACATATCTTTTAAAATAGTAGGGCAAGAAACATTGTGGAAATGCTGTAGAAAAAAATTGCAATTTGATATGTAACGTTAATATTTATTTTTAGGAAAAAAACATTTAACAGTAATTAAAAGTGTATATACTTGTGATAAAATTTTATAATGTAAAGGCTAAATTCTATTCATAAATTAATTTTTAGTTGATAACTTAATTCTTTATTAAAGCCTCTAACAACGATATTTCTTAACCAAAGCTTCTTAATAATATTTAGGTCAAAAGTTTCTGAATTTTATTACAAAATAAAAATGAAGTTAAGAAACTTTCTGAGTTTTTGAATCATTCTCTAGATTTTTCGATTAGTTTTAGCTACTGCGATGTGTCAAAAACAAAAAACATGCAATATTTTAAGGATTATTCTTGTTGTACATAATAAGCTGAAAAATAAGAAAAAAAAAAAAAATACCATCATTTGTCAAGCCATAGGCCATGATTTTCAAAATGGATGTAGTCCATCTCCCGCTTCTGCATTTTCCATCAGCATCACCCAGTAATTCTTCAGTTTCCTCTGTTTAAATTGCAAGCAACCTGAAGAATTTCATAAAGTAAATATGATGAACAAAATGTATATTATGTGTTCTGATTTACAAAATGAAAGAATAGGATGGCATATATAGTGTACAATGCAACGGTTGCCTATGTTCTTGATTACTGTACAATACTAAATTGGTGAAAAAGTAGAGTTGGCTCTTTTCTGGTAGCTGCTCCTTTTTTCCCAAAATGGCCTGTGATGAGTTGACCCTCTGAGGCTATTCTGATGACTGATCCTCTGAGGTTATTTTGATGACTGATGCTGTTTCTTGTTTTGGTGCCTTTAATGCCAATGATGATTTAAATGTCTGAGGCACTTAGTTCCTTTCTAACTAGCCTAGTTTCTCAACACTCCCCCTCAAGTTGGGTTCGAATATATTAATTGATCCCAACTTGCCAAGAATGTTAAGATGACTGGTTTTGTCGAGTGCTTTTGTAAAGATATCCGCCAGTTGGTCTTTGCTCCGAACAAATGGTGTTTCTATTTCTCCCGACTGTACTTTTTCTCTGACAAAGTGACAGTCGACTTCGATGTGTTTTGTCCTCTCATGAAATACTGGATTGGATGCAATATGTCGCGCAGCTTGATTGTCGCAGTACATTTGCATAGTTCCTATATGCTCTGTCTTCATGTCTCTAAGTAGTTGCTTGATCCAAGTTAGTTCACTTGCTGTGGATGCCATGGCCCGATACTCTGCTTCTGCACTTGACCTTGCTACAACACTTTGTTTTTTACTTTTCCAAGTGACCAAGTTGCCACCTACAAAGGTACAGAAACCTGTAGTTGACTTTCTATCACAGCTTCCGGCCCAATCTGCATCAGAAAAACCAATTACAGTATTAGAGTTATTTTTACGCATCCAAATTCCTTGACCTGGAGTGCCTTTAAGATATCTTAGTATCCTATCAATAGCACTCAAGTGGCTGGTACGCGGAGCATGCATAAATTGACTTACAACACTTACAGCAAATGCAATATCAGGTCTGGTAACCGTAAGATAGATTAATTTTCCTACCAACCTTTGATACTGTCCTATGTTGGTTAGGGGGTCACCATTTTCTGGTCCAGGTTTAACATTGGTTTCCATTGGGGTTCCGGCTGGTTTAACTCCCAGTTTACCAGTTTCTTTTAATAAATCGAGGACATACTTTCTTTGGGATAGAAATAGACCTTTGCTGGAGTGAGCTATTTCTATTCCAAGAAAGTATGTCAGTTTTCCAAGGTCCTTGATATCAAATTCATTTTTTAAGTGTTGTTTAACCCTTTTAATTTCTTCATTATCATTCCCAGTAATGATAATGTCGTCAACATATACTAAAATGATAGTGGTGGAATTTTGTAAGTTTTTAACAAACATAGATGAATCAGCTGTGCTTTTGATGAAATTATTTTTTAAAAGGGAAAAACTTAGCTTGGCATACCAAGCTCTCGGAGATTGTTTTAGGCCGTAGATGGATTTCTTTAGCTTACATACTAGCGATGGATCGGAGGTATTTGTATGGCCTGGAGGAAGAGTCATGTAAACTTCTTCTTCCAAAATTCCTTGAAGGAAGGCATTTTTTACGTCCATTTGAAATAGATTCCATCCTAAGTTAATGGCAACAGATAATAAAATTCTTACAGTGCTCATTTTGGCAACCGGTGCAAAAGTTTCTTGGTAGTCAATGCCGTAGGTTTGGGTGAAACCTTTGGCAACTAACCTAGCCTTATACCTTTCAATTGTACCATCACTATTGTATTTGATTTTATAGACCCATCTACAACCTACAGGTTTTTTTCCTTTTGGTAAATGGGCAATGTCCCACGTGTCATTTTTTTCTAAGGCTTTAAGTTCTTCTTTCATAGCCTTATGCCAAATAGGGTCCTGGGTAGCTTCATTAAAGTTGGTTGGTTCAGTCTGTTTGGATATGTTACCTAAATAGGCCCGATATTCAGGAGAAACCAGTTTATAAGAAATAAAGTTTTGAATAGGATACATCACCTGATGGGGTACATCACCCTGTTGAATTGGATACATCACCTGATGGGATACGTAATCCCTTAATCTGGCAGGAGGTCGAGTTTGACGAGTGGACCTTCTTAAGCTAATTTCTTCTTGAGCTGGTTCCTCATTTGACTCTTCTTCTCCCCCTGAAGAAATAGCGTCCGTTCCACCAGTCTGTTCGTCTTCCTCATTCTCAACCTGTTCATGATTCGTTTCCTCGGAAAGACAAAGTTATTTGATGGTAACATAATCGGTTGACCTTGTACATTTTTTTGTTCATTTGGCTGATAATAGGGTTTACTTTCAAAGAAGGAAACATCTCGTGAGAAGTAGAGTTTATGATTTTTTGGATCATAACATTTATATCCCTTTTTTTGTGAAGAGTATCCCAAAAAAATGGCTTTAACCGAGTTTTTATCTAGTTTGTCATGTCTCTTTATGTGTACAAAACATATACAGCCGAAAACACGTATATGTTCAAGGTCAATTTTCCTACCCTTAAGAATTTCTAAGGGACTCATATTTCTTAACCTTGCACTAGGCAATCTATTTATAAGGTATGTAGCAGTTAGCACAGCGTCTGACCAATAGATTTTTGGAACATTACTTTGAAAGATTAGTGATCTAGTAACTTCAAGAAGATGACGATTTTTCCTTTCTGAAACTCCGTTTTGCTCAGGTGTATTAATGCACGTGGTTTGGTGTAAAATACCTTTTAATTTAAAGAATTCTAGAAAATTTCTGTTAACATATTCCGTGCCATTATCTGATCTAAAAATCTTAATTTTTGCATTATATTGGTTTTCAACAAAATTGCAAAATTCTTGAAAGTATGAGAAAACTTCATGTTTTCCTTTCAACAGATAAATCCAAGTGGTACGAGAAAAATCATCAATGAATGTGACAAAATATTTGAAGTTATTATAAGAATCAACGGGTGCCGGGCCCCACACATCAGAATGGATCAAATCGAAACATCTTTCAGATACATGGGTAGATAAGGAAAAAGGCAGCCTAGTTTGTTTAGCAAGCTTACAAACATCACAATAACTAGAGTCTAACTTATAACAAAAAAGTTTGTTTAAAACTTGATCGGATGGATGGCCAAATCTCCAGTGTAGCAACTTGTCATGATCTATCGGACTGAGTGAAATATGACATCTAATGGAATTTTCTTCAAGATAATAAAGACCATTTTTAAAAAATCCCTCACCAATCTTCTTCCCTGATTCTCGATCCTGAAAGGTCACTCTATTAGGTGAGAATATGACATTACAATTCAAATCTTGGGTTATCTTACTAACAGACAATAGGTTTGAATTAAAGTCAGGTAAGTATAGAACATTTTCTACATTTTTTGTAAAGAGGTTGGTTTTACCAAAGCCACAAATTTGGACTTTATTTCCGTTCGCAACAGTTACATGTTGAAGATTTTTAACCTGCGCTACATTCTGAATTTTATTTTTATCCCATGTCATATGGTCGGTGGCACCGGAGTCAATAATCCATTTACTAGTATTTTGACAAGAATTAGCTACTTTGGAAAAATTTAAAATAGGTTTAGAGAAATCGGAACCTGAAGTTTGTTGTTGTAACAAACTGTTCAGCTTGGTCACTAACTGGGCCAGTTGGGCTGTAGGTGTCTCGGACGGCCCATTTCCTTCATTTGAGGACTGTTGAATAGATTCAGGCCCAATACTCTTGTTTAAGCCCATTTCCTGCCTTTGAATGCCCCAGCCCAAGTTTGGGCCCATTTCCTGCTTTTGAGTGCCCCAGCCCAAATTTGGGCCCGTTAGTTCCCTTTGAATGCAGCCCATATCTTTTACTTTTCCCTCACTCCAGCCCATTTCATTTCCTTGGCTAACACCCCCAAATCGTCTCTGCTTCCTTGCGTCTCCCCAGCTCCCCCTTTCCCCTTTGTTTCGAGTCGGCCGGAGGTGAGGGTGTATAACCCAGCAGCTGTCGTGGTTGTGCCCTGCTCTCTTGCAGTGGTCACACCAGTCAGAGGCTGAGGTTCCCTTCATCGTCTTGGCCCCGTCTCTAGGGTTAGGAATTGGGTGTTGAGCTTTGAACGCTCGGTTGATTTCGGAGTTTTCTGACTGTTGAGGGTTCATGAGGACTCTCCTGGACTCTTCTTGCTCGATTGTAGCCACTATGTCGTCAAAGCTAGGCATGACTGTTGAGAGCAGAATCTGGGATCGAACGGCCTCGTAGCTCGCATCTAGGGCTCCCAGATAAGTAAAAATTAAATCTTGCTCATTTCTTTTTTGAATTTCTGCTGGGTCTGTAGTTGGTGGGAGGTAGGTGTTGAGTTCCTCCCACTTCGATACAATCTCTGTCACCAATTGCATATTGTTTTGGTTGCTCTGTTTGATTCTTGCTATCTCTTGTTTGAGACTGAAAATATGGGCAAAATTTTTCTGCTGGCCGTATAACTTCTTGGCTTTGTCCCACACTTCCTTGAATGAATTATAGTACATAAACATGTTGGAGACTTGGGGTTCCATAGTATTCAGTAACCATGACATTATCATATGATCTGTGGTTTGCCATTCTTCGATCTTGGTGATTTCTGCCTCTGTAGGTGTCTGGGAATCAACGGGTTTGGGTTTTTCTTTGGTTCCAGTGACAAATTGAAGTTTCCCTTTGCCACTGAGACCTAGTGTCACTGACCTGGACCATGGAATAAAATTTTTGTTGCCATTGAGAACAATGGCTGTGAGTTTGGTATTCTCGGTGTGCTGAGACATGCTTTTTTTTGACTTTGTCCCTTACAGATTTTTGATCTGCTCTGATACCATGAAGAATTTCATAAAGTAAATATGATGAACAAAATGTATATTATGTGTTCTGATTTACAAAATGAAAGAATAGGATGGCATATATAGTGTACAATGCAACGGTTGCCTATGTTCTTGATTACTGTACAATACTAAATTGGTGAAAAAGTAGAGTTGGCTCTTTTCTGGTAGCTGCTCCTTTTTTCCCAAAATGGCCTGTGATGAGTTGACCCTCTGAGGCTATTCTGATGACTGATCCTCTGAGGTTATTTTGATGACTGATGCTGTTTCTTGTTTTGGTGCCTTTAATGCCAATGATGATTTAAATGTCTGAGGCACTTAGTTCCTTTCTAACCTAGTTTCTCAACACAACCAAAAAGGAACCTGGCTAATCAAAATTTTTTTCAAGAATTTATGAAAGCTATTAAGTGCTAAGAAATATATTATGTACTCACCTGTAGTTCTTAAACCTGATACAAGTACTGAAGCCGTAGAGCGAAAACCTGGGAAATCAAGGAGACCATTCCCGGAAGTGTTGGAGGGAACTCTATCATCAATTCGGTACACAACTTGTTTTTGACTCGGATACCACATGAAGTCTGCATATTCGTGCTGTCTCCCAAAGATGATTGCTTCATCCCCAAAATCCGAATCGTTGTTTGTTATGTACGTGACAGAGCGTTTGAAAAGCCGTTGCAGTTTCAACGTCACCAGCAAATTTTTTATTTTTATTTTTATTTTTATTTTTTTCCAAATTTTCTCGCATTAACTTTTTATATTCATTTGCGATATAGTAGTACAATAACTTTAATTCGTAAATAAAACTCAAATTCCTGTCATTTGTTTGCGTTTGAGGAGCAAATAACTTAAATTCAAGCTAGAAGTTTTATGAATTAATTAGATTATTGTAGTTTGGATTGAAGCTCAAAACAATCAGGAATAGGGAGTAAGAGATTTGAAGACAATAATATAAAATTTTCCTTAAGGGTTCATATTGGACTCTTGATCACCCTAGTGTCATTTCAAGATTCCATGGCCGAATTCCAAATCCTAAAAATGGTATTTATAGAAATATAGCCAGATATATATAAATATACCTGTGAAATAACTCCAAGAACTCCAAGGGAAACTTTAGCTGCATCAAGCTCAGGGTTGCCAATTTCAAGTGTCCGGACCTTTGCATAACCCTCTTCAGCTGTAGCTGGAGTCACAATCCGAAGTCGAATTACGCAGTCATGAACTTGACTCCCCAAACCCCATAAAGAGCTACCATGTGCACCTGTCGAAGACAAAATTTTAATAAATAAACATATATCGTCCTCACTCATTTCAGAAATTGCACAAGGTTAACTTATGTATATGGTGAAAAAATGAATCCTTCGTCCATGCATATAAGGAGCATGTTGAAGACAAAATCTAAACAAATACCCGTTCCCATCATTCCGCCGATGGTCAGTCCCCACCAATATGGTGCATAAGGCAGAGCCAGTTTCGCCTTTGCAGCGTCATTGATCAGCTGCCTGAGTGTCATCCCACTCTCCACAGTCATCGTCATGCTAGAGACATTAACGTCTAATGTTCGATTAAGGTACTTGGTGCTTATCAGAAGTCCATTATCGCCTTCAGGAGACACAAGCTTAGGAATACTATGTGAGGTACGGGTTGCGACTTTCATTCTTGTATTGGTCATAGTTGCATTTGCCACTGCTGAGATAAGCTCTTCTTCTGTCATGGGGTAGACAACCTTTGCTGCACGACATATGCTTCTATCTGGGAATGCACCATAGGTATTTGTAATGGTACATTTCGAGTTATCGAGTGTACACTTTATAGGATCCTCTGGAGGGCTACAATTCACCTTGCATATAATCATTATGAAGAACATGCATTTGGCGATCACATTCTTCTTGTCCTGGAGATGTTTCATGGTTGAGAAATTTTTGACAAAAAGTTTTCTGGGTTGAAGATTTACCTTAAGGTACGAGAATACAAGAAAAACACGAATTGGGGTGTCGTTGAAGTTTAATAACTCATTCATGCATGCTTTGAAGTAAAGGGTGACACCTTCCCTATTCTGAAAAGAATTAAATTTGTAAGGTTTTGATTGTGTGCATTTAGGGGCGGAGCTAGCCCTTTGGATTAGGGGGCTCCCAGAGATGAAGGGGTGGGGGGCTACGGGGGTTCGGGGGCAGCGCCCCCGAAATTTTTTTTTTTGATACGTCATTAACAAAAAATAAATAAATCAAGAAACGTATAAAAGAAAGTATCAATTTTTAATTTAGCAAAATCATACATTATTACAAGCGTTTCTTCGAAATTCTCATACTTTAATAATGTTGTATAACAACATTGTTGTGTAAAAGCAGCAACATGAAATTCCTTGTTCATGTTTTCCCAGAAGCCTACAACATAGAAGGCCTGCTCAAAAAAATAGTAAAATGACTATGATAAATGAACGTTACAAATGATAAACTACAGCTTCTTTAACAAAATCATGATTCGAAATCTACAGGATACAACTTTGTTAATTTATCAATTATTTCTACTAGATATTTTGCTCTATAATTAGGATTAATGTAGCAAAATTAGTAGGGTTCTAATCTATAAATTTTTTTTTAAAAAAAATTTAAAATTTAAAAAATGGGTGTGGGGGGGGGGGGGGGGGTCCGGGGGACCCCCCCAGCTCCGCCCCTGTGTGCATTATTAACATATAAGCTTGATATTTGTAGTCTGTTCCAAGAAATGCTTCGAGGTAATTTTCCATATTTTCAATTTAAAGTGGTTAAGTTTCACTATCACATTCGTATTTTAAGTTATTTTCGTGTAGATTTTCCTCATTAATGTTTACTGTGATAAACATGTGATTCATGCTTAATATGTGTCGAAGCTAATTTAATGCTGTTTGATATAGATTTTTAGCAAATAAAGTTAATAAATATTGATGAATCACATGAAATGTATAATTAAAAAGTGGATAAAAATTGTGGATGGAATGAAACGTGAAATTAAAATTGATATTTGATTAGCTTTTTGATAAAATATATAAAAAAAAAAAAATAGCTTTATCAAAAAATTCCTTAGTCTCTTTACTTGTAATCTACATATTTATACGGATAATTTTTTAAATTTTTAGGTCATGCCTAGTTTTTTGAAATGACAATTTTATTTTGTTATATTAGAGGGTGTTTAGTAATGATTAAAATTAGATTTTAAAAAGCTGTAGGACCCATGAAAGATGTGATTAATATTGATTGTTTGACTTTGATTTAAAATCTGGTTTTAATCCATACCAAACAAGGCCTTAATAAAATGAGCTACTTAGCCCTTATTTGAGCCACATTATTTTTTTCATTCTCATTTTTCTATTCATTTTCAATCACATATTCTTCAATAAAATAATATTTTTCATCACATCAATAATTTTTTTTTTTTTTTCAATCACATATTCCTTATTACATAAAAAAAAAGAAAATGTATTTTTGACTACAAAATGTGCACCAAACAAGGGCTTAGTGATTCATTTAAAAAAATAAAAAAGGCAAGATGGTCCATGAAAACATGTGTTGGCATTTATGAAAGTTCGTGCTTAGTTTATATAGGGCGCCTGCAGCCTCCACGGGTAACATTTATTAGATATAGGTTACTGGCTCTCTAGTAGGGTTTAAAATTTTAATTTTAATTTTAAGCAACGTCAATCATTTATTTTAACTACATAATATTCACAAATTTTTAACCACACATTTCAAAGCTTTTATAATTCCATAAAATCTGCTTTGTTAACTTCTAATTCCATAAAATCTACTCTGGAAAAATGATGGATCTTCGTGCTGATTTGGATTTTCTTTATTTGAAGGATTTGTTGAATCATCACTTTGGTTTGGATTTGTTGCCGTTAGAACTCCAATATCCCTCAATTTCTCTCCACTGATTTTGGCCAGATTGTAAGTCTTCCAACATTTTTTCTCCTAGAACTTCCTTATTGCTCCATTGACTCTCACCGTTGTTGAGTGTGCCGAGCTTTGACGCTGTAACGTGTTGCTAATACATTTCTCTAGTTTTAGCCAGCTTAGAGATAGAAATGAGAAGGCAATAATCACGAATATTTTGGTATCTGATTAAGCCATATATCAAATTTATTAGGTTTGATATCCGCGTCTGGTATTTTTTTATAAGATTTTGCTCAAACATAACTACTAAGGAGCGGAGGCATGATTAACGTGGTATGTCTTTCTAACTATTTCGTCTAAATTTGATAGAAAATTAACTATTCCATCTTACACGTTTCTTTGAAAGGCACATGTTCGCACAATTTTCATAAATGTAGACCACAAGACTTTAATATAGAGTTTTTACATACTCCAGGTTCATCTCATCTATATTAAAAAAAAAATAAAAAAAATCCGAACATCACTAAAGTTATTATGTGTCTATTTTATCCTTTCGGCGCATGGAAACTTATTGAGCTCAAATGTATGTCGGGACAATGGATGCATCATTAGTAGAGGTGTTATCCATCATTAGTAGAGATGCATCATCGATTAGATGACAATGGATTCTCTGATTCAATGTCCATTAAAGTTGTGATGCACATTAATGCGCTGGACAATGTAACATGAGAATCAGTGTCACCTAACTGGTGATGCATCTCTACTAAGGAGAAATAACATTACTCGATCAACTATCATTCCCAAAGAATACGTAATCACTCTCCCGGTAAACCGAATTGACTTGAGTATCGAAGTAACCATACCTCCAACTTGGTCACCATGTGGGGCTAACCGAACAATTCGTTTTGCAGAATCTGAAAGGAGAATTTGCTAATGGTAGTGGGTGCAAAGATTAAACATTTTCAAGGATCAACAGTTACTGTTGACACACTAAAATGCAGCCCAAAATCGAAAGGAAGTCCAATTGATAAATCTAAGGTAAAGGCCCAACAGAAGCCAATTAAAAGGCCCAAGAAGAAACGCCCAAGTTGAAGGCCTGTGGAAAATCCTGAATATTGGAAGCCCAAGAACAAAGGAATACCATCGCCCCAAGGTTGTAGGACGACCAGAGGCCGAACAAAGATGTTACGGCACAATCGCCCAGGACGACAGCCTCATTGTCGCCCAGAACCCCAAGTCGCCCAAAATCAAACAAGTCTAAAGGATGCAGTTTGGAAACGGTTGGCAAGTAAACCCGGCACGATCCCACGATCCAGGAAGCAACAAAGGTAGTGGCAGCGGTTACTAAGCAACTACTCCCCGAATAAGTGATTCCCCACTAAAAGAGTGGGCGGTTACGAAGGACACGAAGCAAATCTGAGCAGTTTCGATAACCAAGGGATGCTCAAGAAGTATAAAAGAAGTAACGTCATAGAAGACAGGACCAAATCAAAAACTCTCTACAAGAGATCATGTAATTTTTATTTCTTAGTTTAAATTTAATCCTTTTTCAGTACTCGTGTGCTTGCGCCCCTTGGAGGCGTTTTGTCTACTTCCTAATTGTAATCCTTCACTGGCATACGCACCCCTTTTTGGGACTTTGTCTCAAGAGGTCTGTTCCTTACACAATCGTCTGACCCCTCTTTCTCGTAATTGTTGGCGGGTTGCAAAACGCGCGAAAACAATTTGGCATGCCCAGTGGGACAGTTGGTGTTTGGTAAGTGAAGATACAAAAGAGAAAAGATATCATGCCTCATAAAAATTCCGATAAAGAACTAGCAAGTCAAGGAGTAGTCCAGTCTGTGGTTGAGCGATACGAGGAGCAACAACGCTCTCCACAGACAGATGGACAAAGTCCAATCAGTCACAGCCGCTACGAGCCAATGACAGAATTGAGCCCTCGCACGATGCGTGCATTGCTGGGAGAACTCACGCAGGATGTCGTTGAACAGGTAAATCTACGTAGCATTCATAATATGGAGAAGTTTACCCAAAACGAGAATAGGCATTTTGATAATATGGCTAAACAACTAAACACGTTGAATGAAATCATGAATAAGTTGGTAGGCCAAATATGTCAACCTACTATGCCTATAGATAATCACTTCCAATCTAGGACTATTGTGGGGCATACCTCGCCATACAATTCTCTTGGGGTAAATTCTGGCCCAAATTTGGAGCCACCTTTTGGCCCTTCTACTTCAAACCAAGGGGGAAGTGGAACCATGAACGTGAATAATGGAAACACTATGTCTAACCTGGGGGGTAATACCACCATGAGAGATAATGTCCCAAATATTGGACAGAACGGGTTGCGTACGAATGACGGTTTAAACACTCAGTTTGCCGGTTATAACAACCTGAATAATGGCACTTTTATGGCCAATCAAGGGCAGACCACTAGACCTCCCACGAATCAGCCAGTAAATCAGCCAATGGGGAACCCATATGACCCTAACGCCGTACTAAGAAACCAAATTATGAAAATAGTACAAGATCAAATAGCCGTTGGGGTACGTCCGGTGATTAGGCCAATTTACACCAAGCCATACCCTGATTGGATAGATCAGGCATATCCATGGCCTAGAGGTTACAAAGTACCGGAATTCTCACTATTCACTAGCCTAGGAGAAGTATCTACACTAGAACATGTAGGGAGATTCACGTTGCAAAGTGGTGAAGTGAATGACTACCATAAGTTGAGATTGTTCCCAAGTTCCTTAACAGGAGTAGCTTTTTCTTGGTTCATTAATTTGCCAGCAAATTCCGTCCAAACTTGGCAACAAATGGAGCAATTATTCCATGCTCAATTTTATAAAACTGAGTCCGAAGTTACACTGGCCGATTTGGCGAATTTACGTCAATTGCCTAACGAGTGGGCAGAAAATTTCCTACAAAGGTTCAAAACGGCCAGAAGTAAATGCTTCGTGCCATTACCTGAAAAGGAATTTGTCAAAATCGCACAAAGTTGTTTAAGCTTTGATTTAAAGAAAAAATTTCAAGATAGAGAATTCCCAGATTTATTCCAACTTAGCGCAAATGTCGTTAGATATGAGCGACTGGTAAGAGAGGAAGAACAAATGAAAAATTCCAGTAAAGGGACTTATTATAAAGACCCGAATTTCAATGTTCATACTATCGACATGGTTATTATGACCAGACCGAAATATGCTTGGCTGAGCTAGTAAAAGGAGAAGCATATACTTGTCCTATGTTAGTTAAGCCAAAAATAGTAGGCAAGGATGAACCTGCAAAAGGTGAAAACAGAAAAACGCGAGCGTTCTCGTTCGACATAACCAAAGCTGATCTTATATTCGATAAATTATATAAGGATAAGCAGATAAGGTTGAGCGACAAACACAAATTGCCCGACTCTGAACAAATTAAGGGTAAAAAGTACTGTAAATGGCATAATGCATGGTCACATGCGACTAATTATTGTATGGTTTTTCGCCATGTGTTGCAGGATGCCATCGAATCAGGACGAATTACGTTCGAGGAAAAGAAGAAGATGGCGGTGGACGAAGACCCATTTCCACGGCCACTAGCAATGAATATGATAACGACTGGCTTGAAAAATAAACTGCCAAGGTTTAAACTGGTGATTGATGACGAAGAGGAAGAACTCAAGCCGCTTCCCATCGTGTTTGAACGCATCAAAGGGAAAGAGCCCAAACAGGGCGAGGATATTCTGTGCGACAGGTGTAAGCACGAGTTGAAGGCGAATACAGGGTCATCAATGACACGGCCATCCCATCATCGGCCTGATTTCGTATCAGTCGCTCAGCCCGTCGAGGGCGAAGAATGCCGTTGTATGGAGGGGTGCATAAAGAAAGGGGGTTTGGGTCGGCCGGTCAAGGAAGAACATTTAGGCCGCAGCCTCGCCAGCCCAATGTATGGCATTCGTTCCAGAACAACGCAGGAAGGGTAATGCCGTTCAATGAAATGACCAGAACTCAACAAAGGCGTTACCAACGTAATTACGGGCGGATGATAAGGCAACAGTAAGGGGAATCACGCCCTAGAGCGCCCAAAACGCTCAGAATAGCCAACGAAAACGTTTTCGAAGATAGCGAAGAAACAGGCACTGGTGAATCAATGAGAGATTTGCCGGAAAGCTCATCTGGTAGGTCGAAGTTTGAGCGAAACAGGAAAGACGAAGATGATCCCGAACAACCTCTAACTATCCAGTTTGGCACATTACCTCCTGTCCTGGCTAACAACTACTTGTTGGCCGATGAGTTCAAAAGCAAAGAAAAAGAGGATAATGAGGAGGACGCCTGCGTACTAGTCTGCGATGAAGGCCAAACTTCCAGAGAAATGTATGATGATGGCGAGAATGATGGTATGACAGATGTTGAAGAAGAGATTGATTTAGAAGCAGAGAGACGGAAAAGGGGAGTGTCGCGCAACACCCTGTTGAAGCAATTACACCAGGAAGGAGTCCGAGAAGTGGATTTATTGGGGGAACCATCTGGTCGATCGTTTGATTTCTATGTGCTGTATGGGACGCCAAAAAGGAAAAAGAGGGTACCTCGCTCTGAAAAATACGGATCGCCCCCTAGAATAATGCCTCCTCCTACAAATTGGGTAACTGAGGAAGAAATATTGGGAAAAGAGAAGGAAGGGACCCAAGGAAAGAAAGCTCAGTCCGATGTGCTGCACGTTGATCTATCACCAAGAGATAGCCCGCCAGAAAATAGGCAGGAAGTGGAAATAGACGCTGCTGAAAAAGTAATCTTCAACAAACCAGCGATGAGGTTAACCAAACACTTAAGGCCACTGTACGTCAAAGCCTTGGTTAATGGTGTACCAATAGTAAAAGTACTCATTGATAATGGAGCGGCCATAAACACCATTCCAGCTAGGATGATGAGGAAATTTGCTAAGACAGAAAGCGATATGATCCCAACGGAAGTCATTCTTACAAGTTTCAATGGTGGGGCAACATCAGCAAAAGGAGTTATGCCACTGGACATAACTGTAGGGACAACCACCAGGACTACTGTTTTCTTCGTGATAGATGGTCCTACCAGCTACAACGTGCTACTAGGAAGAGACTGGATCCATGGCAGTCGATGTATTCCCTCATCACTCCATCAATGCTTAGTCTTCTGGAACGACAAAGGGGAAGCAGAGGTGGTACAGGCAGACCATAGGCCCTTTGTCGCGGAAGCGAATTCAGTGGAGAGATTCATGTATGAAGGGAATTATGGGCCTGTCAGAGTTGTTCAAGATGGGGAAGAAACTCAGATTACTGCCCAAAGCGAAGAGCCTTTCTCAATGGATTCACTCACTGAAATGTTTAATCAAATGAGGCCAAACATAGTGGCCTTGGAAGAGCCAGTAATTGGCAAAAAAGAAGCCAAACAACCTTAAATGAGTGTTCGACAACAAAAACAAAAGGCCGAAGTTCAGGCCTTCAGAGCCAAGCTAATGGCTTTCAATAAAGAGTGCGGACGGATGAAGAAAGAAGAAGCGGCGTTAAAGATGCTGAAGGACAAATTGATAGTGTCCGAAATGGAGCAGAGCTTGGATTGGGAAGTTCATAAAGTGGATTGCCTGGAAGAGCAAAATTCTCTGAGCGACGTGGATGATGAAGCGACGAAGATCCCTAAGTCAGGATATGCGCAAGCTCAAGACCCATTGGTCAAGGTTAACATTGGTGAGGAAGGAGAGGATCGCCCAACGTTCGTCAGCCAAATGCTACCTCATGAGGTTAGTAACCGATTAATCGCTTTATTGAAAGAATATAAAGATTGTTTTGCTTGGGAATATGAACACATGCCTGGTTTGGATAAGAACTTGGTAGAACATAGGTTGCCGACTAAACCAAATTTTAAGCCTCATAAGCAACCTCCTAGACGTTTCGCCCCCAATGTATTGCCAGAGATCAAAAAAGAAATAGGGCGATTGGAAAAAGCACAGGGTCATACGTTGGGGGGAAAAGGGTAATCTCCAATAGGTCCAAAATTTTAGCACGTTCAAAAATTGATTTGGTGGGACCATGAGCTACCATACGTGCATGCCACCTACGGAAAGATGCATCAGTTCTAGGCCAAGTACGAATACCTTTATCATGTATCGGCTTCAATGGCAAGGATTGCGAGAAAGGGAGATCCTCAGAGCACGGGAACAAATGGCCGAATGCGGCCCTTTCGACGGCTTCAGCATCATTGAATGACGGACCCAGATAAAACTCGTTGCGGTCAGCATTGGATTGTGAAAGAAAAGACGGGTTCACATATGGTCTTGCAAGAAGGGTCTGGAAGTCCTCAAAACTGAAAACATTGCCCGGAGAAGTTTGAGAAGTAGTCATTACGGCACAGAAGGCGGTTTGGTCTAAATCGAAGGTTGCCGCGAGGAAGACGGTGAAATGGCGAAGAAAGACGTACTGCCGCAGAAATGTGAATGAAAAGGATACCGCGTACTTTTGGGGCTTTAAGGGTTTATAACGTCGCAACCTTTCAAGCACTAGGACGAAAGCGACGATTGCAATTCTGGAGAAGTTCAAATATTGCGGGAAAGATACAGAATGAATATGGCAAAATTAATGGTTAGTATTAATTCTGCCATATTGGGGGGTAATTGTTGACACACTAAAATGCAGCCCAAAATCGAAAGGAAGTCCAATTGATAAATCCAAGGTAAAGGCCCAACAGAAGCCAATTAAAAGGCCCAAGAAGAAACGCCCAAGTTGAAGGCCTGTGGAAAATCCTGAATATTGGAAGCCCAAGAACAAAGGAATACCATCGCCCCAAGGTTGTAGGACGACCAGAGGCCGAACAAAGATGTTACGGCACAATCGCCCAGGACGACAGCCTCATTGTCGCCCAGAACCCCAAGTCGCCCAAAATCAAACAAGTCTAAAGGATGCAGTTTGGAAACGGTTGGCAAGTAAACCCGGCACGATCCCACGATCCAGGAAGCAACAAAGGTAGTGGCAGCGGTTACTAAGCAACTACTCCCCGAATAAGTGATTCCCCACTAAAAGAGTGGGTGGTTACGAAGGACACGAAGCAAATCTGAGCAGTTTCGATAACCAAGGGATGCTCAAGAAGTATAAAAGAAGTAACGTCATAGAAGACAGGACCAAATCAAAAACTCTCTACAAGAGATCATGTAATTTTTATTTCTTAGTTTAAATTTAATCCTTTTTCAGTACTCGTGTGCTTGCGCCCCTTGTAGGCGTTTTGTCTACTTCCTAATTGTAATCCTTCACTGGCATACGCACCCCTTTTTGGGACTTTGTCTCAAGAGGTCTGTTCCTTACACAATCGTCTGACCCCTCTTTCTCGTAATTGTTGGCGGGTTGCAAAACGCGCGAAAACAGTTACAATCAGCTTATTAGGGATGTAAGGATAGAAAAAGTAACTGAGCGACATCTGCGAAAAAGAAATTGTGAATTACTGAATTTGTGATTCATTGTGAAAGATGATAAATTGGTACGCTAAAATTAGAAATTGTTGTCTGCATATAACAAGAAAGTGCCATAAATAGATGAAAATCTGAATTTAAAAATATTTTGTTGACCTCAAAAATTTGCATACTATATATGTATATGTGTAAGTATATGTGTATAAACATATACTATATGTTTGCTGTCTCAATGCGAAAAAACAAGTGAAGTCTCACATGGCAACTTGCTCAAAAACTCCACATTCGTTAATAAAAATATACCTTTATAATTAGGTTCGGTGTTTTTGATTTCTTGAGTACAAATACTGAGGATTTCTTCAAACCCTTTTCCTCTTTGTTAGGTGAGCTATCTGTGTAATTCATTTCAAAGACTTGCACCAATATATTAAGGGCGTGTTCGGTATAGTTCAAAATTCAATTAAAATTGAAAATATAGTTATTATTGGTCTTACTCATCTAATAAAAATTAACAATAATGACTAGTTTTTCGATTTTAATCCGATTTTAAACACCGTCTAAGACTTTTTCTGCAGTTTTCTTGTAGTTTGTATTTTAGGATCTTTTTAAAAAAAAAAATAAAATTCTAAAGCCCTTCATTTTTCCGATCGCGCTATACTTACAAAGCCAGTTGACAAAACTGATTGACAAAGTGATGTGACATCAATTAAAAATTTGAAACCCAACATCGTTCTCTTTTCCCATTTCCACGTTCCCTCTCTCCCCCATTTTCCCCAAATCAATTGAAACCAAACCCTTCCTCCCAAATCACAAACCTCCGGCAGCCACTTAGATCCGACAGTATCTGCATCTCCGGCACCCAGTCTACTCCAGCCGTGTCAGAGACGATCTCAACTTTGAATCGTTCCATTATATATAAGGGCATAACCCCATCATATTTTCTTGATGTACCAATTCCGTTTCCATTCTAAAATATTATCAAAATTATTCAAGCCATATATTCTTGAAAACTGCTTTAATTTTTCAGTTTAATCTACCATCTATATAAACATAAACACCAATTCCTGTTTTTGCATTGTGGGTTTTCAAAATCTCAAACAAAAACACAAAGACTTTCCTTCCAATGGCTGCTGCTGTGGGTTGTGGTTCTGCATCTTGGATTCAATTCAAGGATTCATCGAAAAAGAATATGAACAAAAACGGGTTTAGGGTTTCATGTATTTATTCATCTTCTGCTGTGAGAGATCCTTATAAGACTCTTAGGATTCAGCCTGATGCTTTTGAATCTCAGGTCAAGAAAGCTTCGAGAAAGCTTGATCTTCAAGTTAATTATGCATTGTTCAAATCTCGGTTAATTTCAAATTGGGAGGAAATGGGTTTGGATGAGGAGATTGGTGTTGGGGAAATGGAGAGACAGAAAATGGTTGGAGGATTATGCAGACATTCATTTTTCAAAGCCAGAAGTACACTCCATTATGCTACCTTCAATTTGGTGTAAATTTAAAATCACAACCGTCCAACTAATTGTATACGAGATTGGTCAAAAGATCCTCCAATTATTTTACTTGGGAGGTTTGGTTAGTTAGCTTATTATAGACTCTTCTGAAAAATACCATCGGGTTTGTTGTTTGAGAACTCCAGCAAGAGGGAGAGATATGAAGAGCAAAGAAATGGATGAGGAGAGACTCTTTACATTTATATAAGCATGCCTATATGTAGGGAAGTCATTATTGTGGAATAGGTTAAAGTCTTGTGACCCTAATTTCACATGTTGCTGCCTCATTGGCTTGTGGAAACCGGTCTTGTTTGGTACACATTAAAATCAGATTTTAATATAAGTTAAAGTCAATCAATCAATATTAACCACATTGTTCATGAATCCCACTGCTTTTCAATCACACATTTCAAAAACTTCTATCACAATATACTAAAAATCTAGAGCTTGTTTGGTACAACTTAAAATTCATTTAAAATTGAAAATATAGCCGTTATTAGGTCATACTCGTCTAATGAAAGTCAACAGTAACGACTAATTTTTCAATTTTAATCCGATTTTAATCTATACCGAACACGCCCCTAATTTGTTTCCTTCTTGAACTGAGTTTCCTTATGAGGATGGGTTCTTTAGATTTCCGCTAACCATCAAGGATTCTTCGTTGATATCTAAGAGTTGATAAGGAAGCTACCTTTATAGAGCATATTCTTTAAAGATTCAATCAAACTGGACACGTCACTACAAAAAAAAATGACATTTTGCAATACGAAAAATGCAACGTTCGTTAATTGAATGTCGGGTCTATTGCAACTTTCTAGTAAGTGAATGTTGTCATTGGTTAACATAATTGAGTTTTGGCAACATTTTTTAAATGAGTTTTACTAATATCGTCTTTTACCATGTTCATTGACTGTTGCGAAAAATTCTATTTTTTACAATGTTTATTGAACGTTGTTAAAATCTGGTTCTATAACAACATTCAATGTGTGTTGCTGAAACTCTTAATATATAGTCTTTTACAACGTTTATTAACACTTTTTGCAACGTTCTTTGAATATTGTGAAAATTTTCATTTTTTGAAAAGTTTGTTGAATTGTTAAAATATAATTTTATAGCAACTTTCAATACATGACGGTGAAACTCTTACTAACATACAAGAGTTAATTGTTTCAGTGACCACTGTACTTTACTCATCGTCACGGCTTACCCATTGATCTTTACAATGCTTTCCAATAGCCATTCAACTTATCTTCATTTCACTAAAATAGCCATCGGATGGATTCTGTCTGTGAACATGTTGATGTGGAAGACGGGAAGCTGATTTTGCCGTTAAAATTGGTAACCTCTTGGACACGTGGACGACAAAGCACCCAAACACTGTCTTAGCTACAGTAAAAAAAAAAAAAGAGTTAGGGTATGTTTGAGCCACATTATTTTAGAAGAATGTATTCTAGAATAGTAGATTGATGGAGAATGTATGGTTGAAAAAGAAGGAAAAATTATTGATGTGATAGAAAATATTATTTTATTGAAAATTGTGTAGTTGAAAATGAGTAAAAGAATGAGAATAAAAATTTTAATGTGTATCAAACATGGACTTAATTTATAATTAACTCAGTCTTGCCCAAAATTCCACTGCAAATCCAGCCCATTTTCTTCTTGAACCTCGCCGAGAGCCAATCCTGCTACTTGAACTAAAACCCAAAACAAAAAATCAAATAAAAATCAGAAAATAGTGATCAACTTGTCAATAATAGGAACATGCAACTAGTGAAAGGTTAGATAAAAATACAAGGAGGGATGTAAGGGGGTGATGATCACAGAGATTAGGGTTGCTGAAGTAGGTGACTTGTCGTGAAATCTGAGCCTCCATGTCATACAAATCCTTGAAAAAAAAATCATTGTGCAATTGATCAAAGAATCAAAAGAATAAAGATCAAAAATTTTGTGGGTATGTAGGTTTTTGAGAGTGCTACCCGAAGGGATTTGGGGTGGCTAGGGCTTGGGTTTCTTCAGTTTGGGTGGAGGGGATGAACGGGTTTCAATTGAGTTAATTGTAAATTAACTCTTTTTTTTTTTTTAATACTGTAGCTAAGACATTGTTTAAGTGCTTTGTCGTCCACATGCCCAAAAGGTTACCAATTTTAACGGTCAAATCAACTTCCCGTCTTCCACATCAACATGTTAACGGACGGAATTCATCCGATGGCCATTTTAGTGGAACGAAGATAAATTGAATGACTATTCGAAAGCATTGTAAAATTCAATGAATAAGTCGTGATGCTAGATAAACTACAATAGCCACCGAAACAATTAACTCAACATACAATGACTGTTGCGAAATTTGTTTTCTAGTAACGTTCCTGCAAAAAGTTTTATTTTCCTTTCTTTTTTTCTTCTTCCACTTTTTCTTTCTCCTCCCCTTTTCTTTCTTTCCCTTCCACTGTGGACGCTGCAAAACCCCCTTACTCCCCGATATGGGCTGAAATTGCCGAGGCCATTAGGTTAATCTATGTGCTCATCTTCTTTAGGAACTAGATTTCTGCTCTGTGGTTTGCATTACCAAGTTCTAAATATAACTGCGCCGCCTACACCTGAAAATTCTCCGCCGCCATGGGTCATATGCATAGCCGTCAGTGCAATGACGTTCCTCTCCTTTCATCTATACTTTATACATCAGGATTACTGGGTTAGGTAGAGATTCGAATTCCAAATCGTTCGTCTCCTTTCATCTATACTTTATATTTTTCCTTTTTCGTGAGGAATACATATAAAATCTCCTACCCCCGTCTTTTCTATTAATCGATATTTAGGTTTTTGAAAATCTTGTTCATTTTGCAGGAAAAGATTAAAATGCCAAAAAAATAATCAAGTAATCCACCGTCCCAAGTCCCAGTTTATTGGATAGAGAACTCAGATTCTGTATCTCGACATTTTCAGTTCGAACCCGACGGCCAACTCTTGGTGAGTCCACTTTATACTTGCTTCACACTAGTTCTTGCTAATTGTTGGGATAATTGTCACACCGATTTGTGTAAATTTGCTCGCCTATGTAGCTAATTTCTATCACAAATTCCGTTTGGGGTGTTTGATTAATTTTATTTTACCGTTGCATTCTTGAGGTTGGTTTTAATTGGGCATAATTTTTTCTATGTAGAACAAAGTTTATATCGCCAAAAAATCATAAATGGGAAAAAAAATTGTTTCTTGTTCTTTTTCCTGGGTTTGATTGACTTATAAAAATATTATCTTTTGCTATTGTACAACAAACAAGAAATTCCGGTAAACGTGATAATGATGAGATGGTGGATAGTGCTTGTCAAGGTGGCTATACCACCCTAAATACCCAGCATGAGAGTGGCTGTGAAGGTGTTTGGCATTGAAAATGTTTGTGTCGTGCAGGTGGATATAGGCTCTGATGATCGGACTCTTCGAAATGGACGAAGTACCGAGTGTCAGACACGACACGACACGACTTGGGTATAAGTATGAGATATGTGTCGGATCTTCTAAGTTTCAATCGGATATTTCGTCGTTTTTGTTTCTTTCTTTTTTTTCTTCCACTTTTCTTCTTCGGCGACGACACAAAGTTTTTCCTTCTTTTTCTTCTATCTTTTCTCTTTGCCTTTTTTTTTCCTTCTTTCCTCTCTTTATCGCTGGTTTAGGGTTTTCTTTGTATGAAATAAAAATGGGTTCCATAAAGTGCAACTTAGCCCTTGTTTGGTATACATTAAAAATCTCATTCTCATTCTTCTATTTATTTTGAACCACATATTTTTTAATAAAATAATATTTTCCATCACATCAATAATTTTTCCTTCTTTTTCAACCATACATTTTCATCAATTTACTATTCAAGAATACATTCTTCCCAAAATAATGTGGCTCAAACACACCCTTAGTATTCCATCTAGTTTAAATTGTAATCAAGTCCCTTATTTTCTATTTTATATAACATTTAGTAATCAACTTTCCATAATTAAAAACTAAACCCCAAAATTCTATTTTATTCATTTTAACCTCTCATTCAATACTCATTTCCTTCTTTGTGAATGATTGATTTTAGTCTATTTAAAATGACATTTTGGGTTAATAAAAAAAATCGAAATTTGAAAGATCAAAGTTTGAAAGACATACCCAAGTACCGTATCCAAAATTTGAACTCTTTTTAACCATATCCCTATATCCTATATTTAGAAAATAATGGATCCGATACTTAGATACATACCCGTATCCGATACTCGTACCTGAGTCCGAACATCATAGGATATATGAGCAAGTTTTGTGAGTTTGAATTTACTGAACCATAAACTATTATTCTTGCTCGTCCTTGACACGACATCAAATGCATTTCCCCACAACCAATTATCTAACTTTAGTGAAATACATTTGGAATGCGGAATGCCGAATGTATATTCGGGAAAATGATTTGTGATGATATTGAATCAATTACAAGCCCGGAATTTAATTCCCTAAATAAAATATATTGATGGCCTGTACCTGCTATTTCTCAACTTAAAATTCGAAATTGGACTGTTGGGGTTGCAACAATTCAAAAAGGGAAAGAAATTGATTGCCAATTTAGCAGTCGTCTGGGAGGGATTCTTGCTTTTCAACAATCGATTATCTTATCATTATCATCTACAGTGTTGAAGAATGGTGAATTCAAAAAAATGGAGCTACATTCCATAAATGCCCTTCGTCCCAACAAACATGATAATTGATTGTGCTGCCCATTTTGACCATTCCACGTCAAAAGTTCAAGCATGGGTCCCACCTGGTCAAAATTTTCACTTTTCATTTGTATTCTCACTGAACGTTGTTTTTTTTTTAATTTCACAACAATTTTTATTCACGTGACAAATGGAAATATTGTTCACATATTTTCGTTACATTTTCTGACACGAAAATAGTACTACACAACATCGCTAACTTTTTTCGAGAAAACTTCATGTCCCCCACGGCAATCAAATTACGAATAAAAAATAAATTTCAAACTTGATGTGCCAAGTAATCTCGAAACATATCCCACTCATTTCGTTGGGTTTTCGGTGCATGCATTTCAGATGCAACTTCTTCCCGTTCGTCCGAGAGGTCCACCTCTGCTGCGTTAAGGTCCATCTCCGCTCTAGTAAATGCTCCATCCACCACACCCGCTCGTCGAAAGAAGTTGTGAACTCCCATAGTTGCAATTACAACAGCTGTTTGCACTTTAAAATTATGACAGACATCCGATCGAGTATTTTCCAACGACTTTTCCGTTCCTGGAAATTAAACTTTTCCCGTGCATTTCGAAAGTTCCACCTGCTATCGGTCGCCTGTCGTAAAATTGCTAAAATTGGTACAATATATCTGAACCTTTATATGGCGCCATGTACCCAAGTCGATGCGCGAACCCTGAGTCAACCGGATAATATTTTCCAGGAGCTAATTTCGAGAAATCTATCTCGGGGTTGTGTATTAGGGATGTCGACGAGCCGAGCCCGAGCCGGAAAAAAAGCTCAGGCTCGGCTCGAGCTTTTTTGTTCCGAGCTTTTTTTGGCCCGAGCTCGGTCAAAAAAAATAAGGCTCGGCCCGAGCTTTAGCGGGCCGAGCAGAGCCGGGCCCGGGCCGGCTCAGTTTTTCTATTTTTTTAAACGTCAAACCTACATTTGTTACTTAAAAAATTTAAAATTTGTACGGTTTATACGTATTATAAATTAAAGAAAAAAGCTCGGGCTCAATTCGAGCTTTTTTGGGCCTGAGCCGAGCAAAGCCTGGCCAAAAAAATGAGGCTCGGCCCGAGCTTTGGCTCGTTGTAACCGAGCCCGAGCTGGGCCAGTCTCGAGCTTTTTCCGAGCCGAGCCCAAGCCGGCGAGCTTTTTTGTCATCCCTAGTATAACCCTAGACAAGATTCTTGCATCAATACAGTCCATGTCGTGCCAGCAAGCACGAACGTGTAATACAAATTGAAATGGCATGCCGCTAGCACATTCTATGTCGGAATTCCTTTGCACCCGATAAAGCTCACTCGCTCGTCCTACGGGGGAACGGCTCTAACGTGTGTACCGTCAATAGCTTCTATGCAATCTCGAAATATGTAATGTTTGTTAAGATTTGGAACGTGGTGCTCGACACCATGATTGTAGTTTGGATCTGGTTTAATTAACTACCTCAAAAACGCAACGATCGCTGGGAGCACAAGTTTGAAGTAATGTCCAATGGTTTCCAGCGAATGGTTGAATAGCGTCTGCACATGTCTATAGCCCTTTCCATGCGCTAAAATGCATAAAAACATACCCATTTGTTCGTACACATCTATATGTTGCTAGTTGTGCAGTCCGTACTTATCTCGAAGCACGTGTGCGAATGCTCGCAGCATCGCGGGCTACATGCGGAACTCTACATAGCACTGTTGAGGGCTACAATTCATAGCACCTAGCATAAACAAATGCATGTTTCGCGCGAATGGATAGCGAGAAACACGACATTGTTCACGATAATAGTTACGTACAGTGACCTCACTTATATGACAATATTGAAACCACTCAATAATATCCAACAATAGCTCTTCCATAAATGCTTTGTCATTAATTTCATCATTGCCATTGGACATTTGATGCAAATCACAGTTCATATCGAAATGCGTCATATCCTCACTTTTTAATAGGATATAGAAAACGATGCTCAGGGAAGGCAGTGAAATGATGTTGCTTTGTCTTGCCCTTTATAGGCAAATGGAAAGTTAAGTGTGTACAAATTATGCACGTAAAACAAATAGTGAATTGTGAAACATGTGAGTAGGTAATTTTTTCACATACTAGAATACATTTTTTTCACATCAATTATACAATAAATCCACATGCTTTTTTTGTTTGCAAGCGTCCTGAAAATCTATACGAATTACCATAATGGCATGCACATAAATAATTGATTTTTCAGCAGATGGAAATTGGTGGTCACAATGCATAATAAGGTACAACGTATAACAATTTTTTCTACTCAAATTTAAGAAAAGTAAACATATAAACATACCAATAACAACAGCATGCACATAAGCAGTTGATTTGATTGTGCACATAGAAATTGGAGGTCGTTGTCCACAATAAAGTACAACATATGCAAATGTTTTCAACTCAAAATTACGAAACGGAAACATAAAAACTAATAACAACAACGAGAAATTGTAGCCATCACCGAGGCTGTGCTCTCCTATACTCTTGCTAGCTCTACTCCACCCATTCGAACTTTTCGTTCGTATCGTCTTGCACGTCGAAGATCTCCTTGTTACGTTTATCCCTGAAGAATGAGCACGTCCAGTAGTACAAATCAGTTTGTTTTTGCAGTCGACCTATGACCAATAACTCATGCATGCATGTCTTTGGGTCGGACACAGCTGGTCCAATTATCTGGTCAATTTTGGCAGCCACCTTCTCACTGGCTGTGGTCTCACGATCCACTGAATACGACATGTCTTGCGATGAAACCTTCTTCTTCTTCTTCTCCTTCGCTCGATCTCTAGCTGCTTTCCGTTTATCACCATTGTGCGGGTCTCACATTTCCATGGTTGCTGCAGTCGGTTCGGGTTCAACGTCCTCGTCACTGGAGCCGCTACTCTCCACATCTATCGGGATCTCATCATGGTGATCTTCAGTACCACTGTCTTCGAACATTGCGAAGCTTGTGCGACATAGCTTCGTCGGAGTCACTACGTACTTATCGCTGTTGAAAACGTCCTCGAATAACGTCCAGCCATTGCTCACTGTCTATGATGGATGGAAATGATTTTGTATTAACTGCATAATGTTTTTGTTTCACGACATTATTGGATTGGCTCCGTTTTATGTTGTTAAACATGGGTGTCGATGGATCAATTACATGAATAATCGTTGCCTGCGTTATGGGTGTTGTGTTTGCTTATTGTTATTGTTACTTTATTGTGGACGGTGACCTCCAATTTTCACGTGCACAATCAAATCAACTGCTTATATGCATGCCACTGTTGTTGGTATTTGTTTATATGTTTACTTTTCTTAAATTTGAGTTGAAAAAATTGTCATATACTGTACCTTTTTATACTGTACCTTTTTATGCACTGTTGTACTTGCAACTATGAGAGTTCACAACTTCCTTCGACGAGCGAGTGTGGTGGATGAAGCATTTACTAGAGCGGAGATTGACTCCAATGCAGCGGAGGTGGACCTTCCGGACGAACGGGATGGAGTTGTAGACGAAATGCATGCACCGGAAATCCAACGAAATGAGTGGGATATGTTCTGAGATTACTTGGCACGTCAAGTTTTAAATTTATTTTTTATTCGTAATTTGATTGCCGTGGTGGACATGAATTTTCCCAGAAAAAGTTGCGATGTCGTTGTGTGGTACTATTTTCGTGTCAGGAAATGTAACATAAATATGGGAACAATATTTCCATTTGTCACGTGAATAAAAATTGTTGTGAAATAAAGAAAAAAACAACATTGAGCAAGAATACAAATGAAAAGTGAAAAATTTGACGAGGTGGGACCCATGCTTGAACTTTTGATGTGGAATAGTCGAAATGGGCTGCACAATCAATTATCACGTTTGTTGGGACGAAGGACATTTATGGAATGTTGCTCCATTTCTTGAATTCACCATTCTTCGACACTGTAGATGATAATGACATGATAATTGATTGTTGAAAAGCAAGAATCCCTCAGCTGATTTGAGTTCATTTCAAGTGAAAGTAGTTGATGATTCTAGACCTGTTTCCCATAGAATAGTTGAATCGTTCAAATGAGACTATGTGTTAGTTGTCAATCTTTGAACATATAATCACCTGTATGTTTGTTAGATGCTAACTTTGTTTCTTAATATTTCATCTTAAAATTAAAGCTAACAGAGAAGATTTAAGAGACTTGACTATGAAGTTTCTTGTGACAGATGAATTTTGACATTTAAGATATGGTATTGAAGGTTTGATATTTCTATGCATATCAGAAACTTAATTCTCACACTCGTAAAATTTAGATGGAAATTTATAAATTTAGAGTATGCTAAATATAGCCTCTTTTCTTTGCTAACAGATTTTTTGAGGGACAGGATTCAGCAGGTGTCCTACTGTCCTCCCTTCCAAAGTTACCCCATTATGCTAAATATAATGTTTCTGTTGTTGTAACATCTCTTTACTTTTGATTACTTGTTACCACATGATCACCTTTATCTCAGTTTGTGTTTTATCATTTATTACAGCTAATGATGGGCTCAATGCAAGCTTTGTCCATAGTGATTAAGAGGTTTCAGCCAATAATTTTATTGATTCTATTGTTCTTCACCTCTTGCAAGGCTAGGTATGAGTTACATAGCCACCATCATTTAAAAAGGCTAATATCAATAGCTTTATCAGTTGCTTAGTCTTCATATTTTTTGACAAAAGTTGGAAAAGATGACACAACAACATATCTTGGAATGTTAGAGAGGCTAAAGCTTATCGATCTCAATGTTACGCACAAGAGGCCCTCACTCACTCTCTCTCGCTCATAAACCTTAATCAATTGTGGCTTGCTTCCAAATATGCACACTGGTGTTCTGTAGCAAGGCTGAATGCTCAGAATATAAAATTTAGCTCATGGGGAACATTACAAAAAGTTTAAACTCTCTTATTTTCATCTTCAGCCATTCTTTTTTTCTTCTATTAAAGGATGCATATGATTATATATGTTAACGTGGTTGAAGATGGAGCTGAATTTTTACCTTATGATATAAAGTTCCTTGATAATTTTCTTTATGTTATTGCCAGTATGAAGAAGGGAAAACTGAGATCAATCAAACACTATCTTCTTCATGATCAGGTATGCTTATTTATATATTATTATTAAGGTAGAGGTGAAATTTTGGAGTCTTATTTGTACAACTGATATGCTACAGTAAACCATTTGGTTTTGGTAAGTCATTGGGTTTACCAACTGGTTGGTTCATTGTTAATTTAACTACTCAAATCATTGAGGTATGAGATATAAAGTATTTTGAATAAATCAGGTGGATCGGCAACTTCAAGCACATTAAACCAAAAATTTTGCAATTGCCAGCTCCTTTATCTTCTTTAGGAGAGTACAAGGTGCCACTCCGCCTACTGAAGTCGATTCTGAAGCCGTAAGATAAATATCAATGGACTCTTAGTGTCAAAATTAAGAAACGACGAAGGGGAACTTTTCCATTGATTGATTTACGTTTTTTTTAAACCCCTAGGAAATGGAGAATAATTATAGCAGAGAAATTATATTTGAACAGATTGATCATATGGACTTCATCGTGATTTTGTGTCTTTGACCATTGAAAGTTCTGTTTCATTTTAGAATGCAAAAACACAAGAAGATTTGCCGTATTTTTCAATTTTTTTTGAAATGTATTGTATTTTTAGGTGGTTCAAAATTTTAGATCTGGATTTTGTATAAATATTGTTACATTTTGGAGTTCAATTAATAATGATTATTAGCAACACTCAAAAAACATTGCAAAAAAGTTATTGACAACATTCAAAAAAACGTCGCAAACAGGTTATTAACAATATTGAAAAAAAACTTGGCCATATCCTTCAGGTTTGCAACATACGTCCGAACGGTGCAAAACATCTTCGACAACGTTTTTTAAACATTGTAAAAGCCTATTTTTGTTGTAGTGAATGGATCGTCTTCTTAGGCTTACGTGAACTCTCGTGAATTTGTGGTGTAACATGTTTTTTTTTACTTCTGTAAAGATAACTTTGATAAAATAATAAAATAAAATTACATAATGGTGAAATGATTATGGAAAATTGTATAATACTATTGTCTATGAATTTCAATAAGAAAGATCCAAGTTATTGAGTTACAAACTAGCATAAAAGGACCATGGTAATAATATATGGCAATCATGAAGATGTGATAATATCACGAGAATACGAAAATATATCTTTAATATTCCCTCAAACTCAATTTGTGTTTTAGTGATCAAATTGTTGAGTTTGAAACGAAATCATATGCAACAAGTGAGAATCTTGAAATTGTCCATTAAGATGCTCTATGGAGGTGTTATTTGCAATTTATGATCAACGATATACGTTGATTGAATGAGTTCTTTACCCAGTTTTTTCTATACAAAATATTCAAATTGCATTTTACAGAAGCTAAGGCCCCGTTCTCTTTGTTGTTTTCAAGCTGTTTTCTATTTTCAATTTTTCAAAATAATGAAAACGCGTTCTCTTACCTATTTTGGAAAACCCATTTCTGAAAACAAAAAAAAAAAAAATTGTGCAAGAAACTCAAAACGGCCAAACGGTCGTTTTGAGTGTTTTCAAGCCAAATAATCAAAAAAGTTGAAAACGCGGAAAACAGATTGAAAACTGAAAAATTGGAACCTCGCCTCACTCCCCTCTATCACCTCCCATCGTTCCACCACCAATTGGAAGAATAAGCAGGAACGACCTAGCCTCACCGCTGGATAACACCACCATCAACCTCGCCCCACTCCCCTCTATCACCTCCAACCATTCATCGACCACAAAACAACAAGAGTCAGCAGAAATTGGAAGCTAAAATTGAAGTCTGTGCAGTCCGCGCAACATTGTTCAAGTTTTACAAATTCCGGCGCCGTCCGGACATCCCACGATCGCAGACCACATGGGTTAGCCTCCTCTCCACCTGGTGCACCTTGCCCAACCATGGTTCAAGGCCAATTTTACATAAAGGTTTCACTTCTCATGTTGATTTTGTAATTTGGATGAATTGCTATTGGACATCAGCATTCTGTTTATTTCCAGATTTATGAGTTATTGATCCGTGATTGTACTTCTCCTTTTAGATTATTAGAAAAAAATAGAAGTTGCTATATTCTTTATTTTAATCAATGGCTTTCGATCTGTGTTTCAAGATTGATCGATCGATCGTCGTTTTTTTCTTTGTAAAAGCTGCGTGGTTTGTTAGCTGCTTTATTATTTCATAAATGCGATTGAATGTCTTGCTTGTTGCAATTTATGAAGTGCATGAGTTTCAAGGAAAGAAATTAGATAGGTTCAAATCAGCATCAGAGGGCCTCGTTAAATATTAAACTGGTAACTGCTTTACTCCTTGATGAAATGAAGAACATAGATGAGATTGAGCTTGAGCTTGTATGTGCTTTCTATGTGAAAAGTTGATTTCATAATGAACTTGCTTTGAGTTAGATTTCTGTATGATAATATACAGTTCAATTGCCACTCACAGGAGAGTAACACAGATTTCTAAAAGATGGTCTTATTTGCTAGGAAATGTCCTTGTCCGTTGGTTATCCTCCTGAGTTAAAGATATCAAGGGGTCTTCGAGAAGATGGAGTTTTAATAGGTTAACCGGTTGCATATAATTTCATGATGTTTTTGCTTCTTTGATAAGAGTTTCATCCAATGCATCTACAAACAGCTCAATGTTATCAATCTTGTTGAATAGAATCTACAAATAAAAGGATATCCCTCCTCTCACTTTTTTTTCTATTAAGTTTGCCTTCTGTTGTAATATTTATAAAATGGATGATAGCACAATTATCTTGTGATTTTCTTCAATATTTTTATCAGAGGTTTTGCTTATTTTTCACTCCTAGTCACATTCTTTGCCACTACAAGATACAGAAACTTCAGTCACATTTTTCACTTACCTTCTTCAATGTTCCTTTTTCACTCTTAGTCACGTTATTTGGTGATTTGCTATTTTAAAATCATTCAATTCATGCTACACAGGAACTTAGGAAAGGGAAACAAATATATTTTCTATTTTTTTATCTTAAAATTGGAAAGCGAGAAATTTAGGCAAGTAACCTTAATTTATTCAAGTTTCCACCTCATGTTATTGATTAGAGAATTTCTGAAGATTTATTGACCTTGGCATTTCAGCATTGATTATCATTTCCCCTTGATCTTGATAGGTGTAGTTGTCCTAGGGGGCAGTTCGAATTCTCCTTCAACATTTATGGTAGTTCATTTCTTGTTGTCCGGTTTCTCTTGCATTACTTGTTCAGTACTGGATGCAAATTTGTATCTCTTTCTCAGGACATATGTAACATAGGCTACAAATTCAGATTTGTTTCTTTCCTGTTCCACAGAGAAGAAGCTCTTACAGTCCAAATTAAGAAAAGTTTCTGCAAGTGGGAAATCAGTGGACATTAAAAAGAGTCCATCTCATACAAAAGATGTATCAACTTCCACTGAGGATCTGGGTATGCAATTCTAACATCTCTCTTAGGTTTATATATTATTATGTGATATAATTTCATACAGCTTGGTTGGTTATGTTTTTTTTCCCCTTTCCCATCCTTTCAATATATACATTACATTTTTTGAGTCAGCGGATGAGAGAGATGCTGATACTACCTTAGAAGCCTCAAACTTGGAAAACTCTGCTTCACTTGGAGAAAATGCCTCCAGTTCTCAATTTCTGCATGAAAGTGGACCATTCAACATCGACAATCTATCTTTGAGCATTCCTTCTGACCAGTTGAGAATGATTCAGAACATTAACACACTAATTGCCGAGGTAGTTTCCGTGTCTTGGAACTACAGAACTAATTATTTCTACTTTGTATTTTTTCCAATTTTTTTTAATTGTATGGATGTACTAAGATAATTAACTAAAGTTGAAACTATTTTGGTCTTTTCTTTACTTTCGCTCAACTCTATTCTGCTCTTCAAATTTACTCGTGAAAAGGCATCTCAATATAAATGCGATAATGATTGACTTGTTTAAGAATAAGTAAGTCTTATTTAGCCATTGTTTGTTCCCCATTATTTCAAAAATACATTTTTAATTATTTTTTATTTTCAATCACATTTTTGAAAATCATGAAGCTGATTCCTCCAAGTTGAGTAGCTTAATCGAATTGTTCTCTGTGTTGGTACATTTAGAATTATCTAGTTATTTGGTGCTTCATTGTTGTGCTCACATGCCTTTAGGTTCCAGCTTTAGATGTGCTGACTGGGTAAATTGGTTAAAGAAATGAGGTCACAACCATAGTTTTTGCATTTATTGAGTTTGGGCTGAAGTTGGGCAGCAGCTTTAGACGTGCTGAATGTGCTGCTGAGAAGTTGTAAATGTGCTGAAATTGGTTTTGAAGAAACGTTTATTGTGATGTGCAGAAGATTCAATCTCAAGATGAAGAAGTGAAGAATTTTGAGAGATGTAACAAGACAATTAAATTTGACAATTTTTTTGTTTATTCATGTAAAAATGTTTTATAAATTTTGTTAATTCGTTGAATTAATTGTAATTGTCATTATTTATTTGTAAAATACTCTTTTTTTGCTTGTTATGTTACCATTTTTTTAGTTTAAGTTGCACATAAGAGTGAAAAATGGTTTCCTTGTCTGAAATCAAATAGTTCGGAAAATTTGTTATCTTTGTATGAAGAATGTGATGAAGATAACATATGTATTTTTTTTATGTTTTGGACACAGAAATAGGACAAAACATTTGAATTAGATGAGAGAATTTTAGCAATGTTACCTTATTAGTTTTTTTTCTTCAATCAATTAACATTAAACTATTAAAATTTATTGAATAATCAGATTTATTAAATAAAATATTATAAAAAAAGATTCTCAAAATTTCAAAGTAAACGCGTTTTCAAATTTTCTATTTTGAGAAACAGTTTTTCATAATGACAAAGAGAACGAGTTTTCAGCAATTCCAAAACAAACACTCAAAACAGAAAACACAAAATGAATTCAAAACTCAAAACACAAAATTAAAACACGAAGAGAACGGCCCCTAAAAAACTTGGAACAAGCGCAAGAATAGTAGGGAAAAACCTTAAGAAATGTCGAGAACTCCTAGATCAATAAAAAGCAAAGAGAACCTTAAACAATGTAAAAAATCGGTCAATAATAGAAGAGCCTAAGGGTTAATTTCACAAATGGTTACTGAAGTTACCTGAAAATTTCAAAATGGTCACTAAAGTTTCAAAGTTTCAGAAACGGTCACTGAAGTTAGAAATTTCTTTCAAAATGGTCACTGAATTTTCAGATTTTTCGGCCATGTTTGAGGCAATGTTTCGGCAACTTCCGACCACCAAAATCGTCGATTTCAGATACCGTTGGAAAGCCCACGATGTCCTCTTCAATTACAACCAAAAATCTCCCCAAAACTCCTAGTGAATCAGCCGGAATAAACCCACGAAGTCGGCAACCGAAAATTGTGAAAATTTGCCCAGATTTTTAGATTTTTTGGTCAAGTTTGAGGCAATTTTTCGGCAACTTCCAACCACTAAAACTGTCAATTTCGGATACCGTTGGAAAGCTCACAATGTCCTCTTCAATTACCACCAACAATCTCCCCAAAACTCCAAGTGATTTGGCCCGAATAAACCCACGAAGTCAGCTACCCAAACTGGGCAAAAAAGTCCGAAAATATGCCTAGTTTGGGTAGCTGATTTCGTGGGTTTATTCCGGTCGAATCACTTGAAGTTTTGGAGAGATTTTTGGTGGTAATTGAAGAGGACATCGTGGGCTTTTCAACGGTATCTGAAATCGACAGTTTTAGTAGTTGGAAGTGGCCGAAACATTGCCTCAAACTTGCCCCAAAAATCTGAAAATCTAGGCAGATTTTCATAATTTTCGGTTGCCGACTTCGTGGGTTTATTCCGGCCGAATCACATGGAGTCTTGGGGAGATTTTTGATGGTAATTGAAGAGGACATCGTGGGCTTTCCAACGGTATTCGAAATCGGCGATTTTGGTGGTCGGAAGTTGCCGAAAAATTGCCTCAAACTTGGCCAAAAAATCTGAAAATTCAGTGACCGTTTTGAAAGAAATTTTAAACTTCAGTGATCGTTTCTGAAATTTTGAAACTTCAGTGACCATTTCGAAATTTTCAGATAACTTTAGTGACCATTTGTGAAATTAAAGGTTAAGAACCATCAATAAAGAGAACCTTGAGAAAAAGGTTAAGAAGTGATTGATAAACAAAACCTTGGGACAAGGTCCACACACCTAATCAATCTAAAAAAATGATCATGAAAAAAATGAAAGGAAAAACCTTAGAATAAGATCATAAATTAGTAGATAAAAATGATGAAAAACCTTATGATTAGTCTATGAATCGATAGATGAACAAGGAAAAATATTAACAATAAAGTCATAAAATTGGTAGATTAAGCGTAAAATGAAAATCTCAAGGGCGTCTCCAATGGTACACCAAGTCGGTGTTAAAAGGTGTAAAATTTCACTCCAATGACACCCCAAATTTGGTGTCATTTGGTGCAAGATTTGCTGTAATCATTATTTCCATTTTGCCCTCTTACAATAAATTGTTGTTCCTTCTATACCTTTTTTTAATCCTTTTAGAATTATTTGATTTGAATTTATTTATAAATTTTTTAATGTGATTATTATTATTATTTATTTAAAATTTATTTTTAAATTCTAATCGAGTAATGAGTAATAAGTATTGATACGATAAATTAATATTTTTCATTAAAAATTCAAAAGTTACAAATTTGATAATTAGAAAATAGGAATAAATTAACACTAGAACAACATAAATATCTCAATCTCGCACAAAGTTAGAGCTTTAGATTAGGGGAAAAACGAACAAATTGTGCATCCTAGCATAATCTCGTGGACGTTCCATATTTTTTCTTGAAAAGAAAGGCGATTATTCAAAAAAGTTGATAACCAAAAGGCTCTTATTGCCATCAAAAAATAATAAACTAATGAGATGCAATAGTGAAAGGAATAATAATGTTGGATAAATCCAAGTGTACAGAAATTTCTTTTATGGAATTTTTACCTACACTCACATGGGTGGGCCCCATGCGGGACCCAGAGTAATAAAAAATGGCCAAAAAATTCCACCCCCCATTGTGAGGTATCCGTGGAGGTTCTGTCTGTACCTCAAACAAAACTCAATAATGTTTCTGTCTATGAATTATAATGGCATAAAAGGAAATATCTTGCATTGATTACATAATCAAAATACTATGAAAATAATCTAAGACTATTGAAGATATGAAAATATTTCTTTATCCATCTCAATGGTTACAAACTAACATGTTACAAATAAATTCATATGTGACAATGCTAACAATATCTCAAATCTCCACGAAAATTTGAGCGATAAATTAATAGAAAAATGTGTTAAATCATTATATACAAGACAGAGTTACATAGAGAATGAATATATTCAACAATGTTTATACTTGAAGACCATACTTTAATAAATATATGAAGATATGATATGATTAAAATACACTAACAACATTTTATAATTTTAAAGATGGTTATAATTTTCACTTACACTACTACTATTTACAATAAGTTGATTCAGTTGGTATGTTAATTGTTATCATAATTATGTGTGTCATCAACTTGAATATAATAGTACACTAGATAGGGGCGGATCCATGAACGTGATTCAGTAGGGGTGAGACGGAATTATGTAAAAATTATGGGTTAAAAAGGTAAATTATGGACTAAAACTATAATGACTACTTTGTAAATGCCAAAAGTGAAGGGCCGATCGCCCCTAACACTAGAACTGTATGCCTAAAATAATAGTAAAATAGGGAAATTTGGATCATGTATATAAGATGTAGTTATACTTTGCATATCATATTTTATAATTTATATTATACATACTACATTTTGCATTATGGTTACAAAAGCACCATTTGTTGAAAGATTTACAAATATGTTATTAGAAATATCTAAACGGATAAAAATACTCTTAATTGGAATAACAAATGTATATTACTTTAGGCAACATTTTGCATACCAATTTTTTATTATTGATTTTTCGTTAAGTTTTACTTCTCTAAAAGATGATTTTTGCGATAGATTTATAAAATTTAGTATCTATTGCGGATGAATTTTTATTTTATTTTTAATGATGGATCTTTAGAGAAGAGAAGAAAAGAAAAAATATATAATTTTTTTTTTTTTGTAGAAAATGAAAATAGAAAAAAATGTATGGTGCAGTGAAAAGGCTCTAAATTAATGTTAATTTATGGAGGAATGAACGAATGAGAAAGAAAAAATAATAATTTTTGATATAAATGAAATAGTAATTAAACTTGAGGAGAATAAAAAAAAAAAGTTAAAAAATGGGTACGTGACGTGTTACATAATGCAATACATATAGTGTGAATTGTTGTTGCTATGTTAATAGCAAATTTATATTTTTAGCAAAGTTTCTTTTTGTTAAGTAAGGGATCAATTTAGGAGAAAGAAAAACCATTGTCTAATCCACAAAATAAGTCCCATGTAAAAAAACTATAACCACTAAATAAGCAAAAAGGGAAAATTTGATATATATTTTTTTGATAATCGTGGATATCTGGCCTCGATTAATTCCACTATACCCTGAAATTTACGACCGAATACTCACCTCAACGGTTTTGAGGGGACTCGAACTGGTAACTATTGGGGAGCAAACTCAAGATCTGATCAATTGAGCAACCCCTCAGGATTAGAAATTATATATATACACACACACACTAAAATACAGGTTAAAAAATACTGTCAGAAGCCACAAAATTGAAAAGTAAAGTATTTATAACTTTTTACTTTTTTGAACCACAATCAATATTGCTATTGAGGAAGGGAAATGTTTGTTGCTTTCTTTAAAAGATACAAGGCATCTGGACTCAATCATGCCATAAATATTGCTAAATGTTAAAATCCAAGAGACACATGTCCCTAAGTCAGTTACACACTTATGCCCCGATAATAAATGTTAGCCATCAAGATCAAGGTCCCTAATTTGTTTTGAGGCTGAATGGCACAAAACCTTGAGATCGATTCCTACCATATCTTCATGCCTCCTTGCACGAAAATCTTTCTTTTGAAGCTTGTCTAGATCTCTTCCTAGTTCCTCAGACATGTCATTTCTGACTTGCAAGTAAACTTCTACGCTTCTACATTCGAGTGGTCTGCAATTCTGACTCGATGATTTGCGGGTCAAGATCATCCTTGACACTTTTGCATTTACCATCTCTGCATCAACAATAGGTGTCTCAGCCATCGCCTCAACCAATACCCTCTTCGTTCCGTTCCTTGCTATTTCAATCCTAATCACCAAAGTATCATAATGGGGATAATGGACAACATCTTCATCCTCATCTGTAAAGCTTATACTCAGATAACACCTTTCTTTTCCTCAACTTCTCTCCTTGCACTAAGTAGCTAGTCATTGGATGATCCATTGCTTCTTCTATATAATTTCGATGACATTCATTGAATGTCCACCCTCATAAGGATCTCCAAAGATGGTTTGGATCTAATGTATCTATCAGTGGCTCTTTGAGTTACTCGGGCCTTGCCTTCGTTGATTTGTTTGAGGGTCAAATTTCTTTGTGGCTGCTAATTTTGAAGTTACGAGGAGCTTAATCGTTGGGAATAGGTTAATATGACCCTTTAAGGCCACAAAACAACAGTTTCTAAAGGATCGAAGATCACGAAGAACAAAATATGTGCATAAACATAAAAATAACAACTAAACAAGCGATTTTTCATCCCGTAGGGTCCGGATGTTCGGTCACAAAAACATAATCACCCATTGAACATCCACAAAAGATATAGCTCTAAAACTACTAAGAATCAACCAAGAATATTACAAATGTTTGATCATATTAATCTCGCCTCACAACAACAATACACTGTAATCACCAATACCAACACTAAATCTATACAAAATTCACAAAGAATGGATTGACAAGAACACAAAACACGATTACAATGAAAAACCAGAAGTAAACCTTAATCTATGCTCAGAGAAAATGGAGCACAGAGAGAGACGAAGAGAGTATGGAATAATTTCGAATGCCAAGTACACCAAAGGCCAAGTCAACAAGTAATATGAACAGTTGCAATCCAAGGGTAGAGAGTCAGTCATGTGTAAGGCTGATAACAATTAGCTAATGAGGCCAAAACCCGATAATTACTTAAGTCCAAAACTAGCAGACAATGGCCTAGCTCAATAGTATAGTGAGGTAGCCCAAATTAATTAATAATCTCTACCTTGTTGAACTATACTATGGCTTCTTTAATGGATCTAGAATATGCTACACTTACTTTGCTTCATATGCTCTAAAAACCCGCAAAAAGAAAAACCAAAATTAGTCCAACTCTATTCAAATAATATTGCTTGAAGTTCCAATTATCACATCAAGTGATATTCAAAATCTTCAAGCAATTTCTAAATTTATTTAAAGGTAATACCTTAGTCCTCAAATCTAAAGGATTATATTCTGTTGGAATTTTAACCAAACTGAGCAACCCCTTTTCAGTCATATTTCTCATAAAATGAAACTTAATATCTATATGTTTTGTTCTATCATAATAAACATGATTTTTATATATATCAACAGAATCATTAGCAAAACCAATTTCATTTAACAAGCCCTTCAGCCACATACTTTCTTTTACAGCATCAGATGCAGCAATATATTCAACTTTAGTTGAGGATAAAGCAACCAATTTTTGTAATTGTGACTTCCAACTAATGCAGCCATCACACAAAGTGAAAATATATAAGGATGTGGATTTTCTATTATCTAAGTCACCAGCAAAATCAGAATCAGTGTAACCTTTTAACTTTATACCTTATTTTAAATTCTAAACCCAATTCAGAAGATCCCTTTAAATATCTTAGCATCCATTTTACAGCTAACCAGCGTATTTCACCTAGATTAGCTATAAATCTGCTCAAGACACTAATACCATGAGCCAAATCAGGTCTGGTGCGACCATTAGGTACATAATTGAGCATATAGTATTAGCATAAGGTACATTTTTCATTCTATTAAATTCATCTTCAGTTTTAGGTGATTGTTCACACGTCAATTTAAAATGATTTGCAATAGGTAAAGTAATAGGTTTACACTAAAGTATAGAAAATCTTTCAAGTTATTTTCTTCACATAGGAACATTGTTTCAAAATAAAATGCAACTATTTCTATCTCTTGTTATTTCCCTTCCAAGTATTCTTTTAGCTTTACCTAAATCTTTCATTTCAAATTCAGGTTTTAACTTAGACTTAATAAAATCAATTTCAGATATATCATGACATGCAAGCAACATATCATCCAAATATAAGAACAAATAGATAGATTCAGGTTCACCTAACCACTTGAGAACGAAACAATAGTCATAATTGCTTCCTACAAAACCTAATTTTTGAACATATGCATTAAACTTGATGTACCACTGTCTGGGCTTGTTTCAGCTCATATAAAGATTTTTTCAACAAACAAACCTTTGCAGTTTTGGATTTTTCCTCAAATCCCAATGGCTAATTCATATATATAGTTTCATTCAAAATACCATTCAGAAAAGATGTTTTAACATCAAGCTTATCCAATTTCCAATTAAAATGAGCAGTAAGAGCTAACAGAATTCTGATAGAAGTATACTTGGCCACATGTGAGAAAATCTCATTATAGTCAACTCCTTCTTTTTGAGTAACCCACTTAGCACCTAATCTAGCTTTATACCTCTTATTTTCAGAATCAGAATCTCCTTTTTTTTATCCTATAAATTCAGTTACAATCAACAACCTTTTGATTTTCAGGTCTATCAACCAAAATCCAGGTTTTATTTTTAATGAGAGAATCCATTTCTTCATTCATAACCTCTTTCCAAAATTTAGAATCATAACAGTTTATAACATCATCAAAATAAACATGTTCAGAATTCACAAAGTCAAGAGCAGAAAATAAGGTAACAAAATCATCACTGTTGAATCTAGTTGAAGGTCTTATTTCCCTTATTTCTCTATCTCTAGTTAACTGGTAATTAGCAAGTGCAGATTCAGAGGATTCAAGCTCAGTTTCAGAGTCAGTTGGATCAGGAAGAAGGTCAGTTTGAGTAGACCCCACCTCAATAAAATCATCTTGAATAACAACATTTTCAGATTCATTTTCCAGAACAGTTTCCTTAACGGATGTAGTTTCAGGAGCTTTATGATTTGATGATTCATAACAAGGCATGTCATCTTCATTAAAAATGACATTTCTACTAACAATTACTTTAAAACCATTTTGGCAATTGACCCACAGTTTGTACCCTTTAACATTTTCCTCATATCCCAGAAAAATAGATTTTAGGGATCTTGGTTCAAGCTTACCTTCACCTTGATGTCAGTAAGCAGTGCAACCAAAAACTTTTAACCTACTATAATCAAGTATTTTACTATACCACGGTTTTTCAAGGACTTGAAAATCAATGGCACTAGAAGGACTTCAATTTATAAGATAAGTAACAATTTTTAGGGCTTCTCCCCAAAAGAACTTAGGGAGACCAGAACTGTAAAACATACATCTCACTTTTTCTAAAAGATATCTATTCATTCTCTCAGCAACTCCGTTTTGCTAAGGTGTGTATGTTACAGTTCTATATCTTAAGATTCCAGATTCTTTACAAAATGAATCAAATTTTGAGTTACAAAACTCAAGACCGTTATCAGTCATTAGTGCTTTGATTTTTTTATTGGTTTGGTTTTCAATCAACTGTTTCCATTGTTTAAAGACTTTAAAAGTATCAGATTTGTGTTTTAACAGAAATGTTCAAATTTTCCTTGAGAAATCATCAACTATAAATAAATAAAATCTAAATCTACTTAGAGTATTTCCAAATGCTAGACCCCAAAGGTCAGCATGTAAATAATCCAAAATTGAAGAGGATTTATGTGTTCCAATTTTAAAAGATAACCTTTTCTATTTTCCCAAAATACAATTTTCATAAAAGTCTAACTGTTTGATTTTATTTTTACCAAAACAACCAAATTTATTTAAAATGGTAAGTCCCTTTTCAGAAATGTGACCAAGCCTCTTATGCCAAAACATAGACTTATTAGATTTAATGTTTAAGGCTGCAGTACAGTGATGAGTAGCAGGTTCAACAAAAACAGTATAGATCCCATTCAGTTTCAGAGAAGATATGACATTTTTACTTCCTTGTTTAAGTCTTAAGAGACCTTTATGAATCATTATATTATATTTGTCATCCAATTGACCCAAAGAAATCAGATTTATTTTAAGCTTAGGAACATATCTGCAATTATCAAGTTCAAGGATGTAATTATTCATTAACAGCTTGATCTTTCCAATTCCCTTTATTAGACAACTCATGTCATTTCCCATTTGAATTTGTCTTTCACTAAGTTCAACAATTCAGAAAAACAATCTTTATTGGGACACACATGGAAAGTGCAACCAGAATCAAGGACCCATTCTTTTGGATCTCTTTTGGTAGTATTCACAAGGACAACTGATAAGTGCAATTTTTGCACTTATTTGGATCAAATTACTAAACTTTTATATCGTCAAATTATTAATTTTTTACTTAACTTAGGTTAATTTTTTTTTTTTTTTTAGTTATGGACTTGTTTGAAGCAATTGGAAAAGAAAAAATCATGAAATTGAATGAAATCTACAATTTTGGCGATTAAAGTCTAAACTATAGAAATTGAATGACTAAATTACATTAATTCTATAGATTGGCCTAGGGATGGGCGTTGGTTGGATTAGGTCGATTTTTGTCCCAACCCAATATTATTGGTTTGTTCGAAATTCAACTCAACCTAACCCATGTAAATGTTGAAACCCAACACAATCCAACCTAACCCAATTATGTGTCGGTCGGGTTGGGTTGAGTTGGTCGGGTTGGTCCGAAAATAAATCAATTATTCTCCATCAATCTTTATGCCACGTACGTATAAAAAGGATATACACGTTTCACAATATGGAAAATTTCATTGATATGAAAAACTCATTGAATGACAAACATGAAAAGTTTTAATTTGTATATATATTACAAATAAAATTACAGGTAACAACAAAAATTTAATACTAATTTGTACTTATTCTTTATAAGTATCAATAGAGAATAAGATTTTTAAAAAAAGTGAAAATATTGTTCTTTCACCATGAAGGAGACCAGTGGATCCCAAGTAGACTAATAATCAAAAGATATTGATAACTGTTAACTATAATAATAATATATTTGGCATGTGATTCTCTAAGAAGACTTTAAGAAGGAAATAGGCCTCTCATGGAACTTTACCATCATAAAATTCTATTTAATATGAAGACAACAGAGGAGTCTTTCTTCTATATTTTATTCTTGTTTTGTGTCAAAATCTATCACCAAATTGATATATAAAAATAATACTCGGATATTTTTTTAAAATTGGCGGGTTGGGTTGGGTTGGGTCGGATCGGTCGGTTTTTGTCGGGGGTTGGGTGGTTTAACCCATAACACGACCCAACCCAACCCTCTTAAAGTTGCCAAAAATCAAACCGAGTAAAAAAAATGAAAATAAAACCAACCCAACTTGGTCGGGTTGGTTCACTTTGGTCGGTTTTTACCCACCCTTAGATGGGTCTGGACTAGCAATTCAATTGTCATTTAAAATTCTAATTAGACTAGAACTCAAAGGTGGAGATTATATATATACACACTCATTACACAGAAAAAGGGGGAGAACAAATGGATACACACGGCAGAGGGCTGTAGGAAAGAAAAACGCACATTGGAAAGAGAAAAAAGAAAAAGAGGAGAGAGAAAGAGAGAAGAAGAGAAGGAAAAAAAGGAAAACAAGGAAAAGTCAAACAAGAATAAAAATAAAACTGTGCAGAGAAGAAAAAAACCGGCAGAGAGAATAGGAGAGAGGAAAGAGAAAAAGCGAAAAAATGAAAAGGAACTGCAAATATCAGAAATTTTCATGTTTCGTCAATTTTTGGTAATATCTTTTTATTTTTTTCTTGTTTTTATTATTCCACCATGAATAACTAATTTTTATATTAGGAAAAACAATTTAATCGATCTGTGATCATTTATTTTTATATTCAAGATTTATGTAGTTTAATTATTTATGTGTTGATTTTATTATAAATTTAATACATTTAATTATCTGATTAATAATTTGATGATTATGTGAGTCTCTTACGAATCTAGATGTAAGTTTGAGATTTAGATAGTCTTTGTGGGAACGATAATTTGAACTCAAATGTCTAATATATTACTTGTTATGATATCGTACACTTACGATATAAAAAACCGCAACAACAACTCCTTGAATATCATGATCATTCTTGCAGACCAAGGCTGCAAAACCTTCAGGGTTATTTTTATCTTTCATATCAGAGATTTTTTTTAAAACAATCTTTGATTAAATGCCCTGTTTTACCACAGTAGTAACATTTCCTGATCTGATTCTTTGATTTCATATGATTTTTATTCTTTTCTTTAAATATGAAATTCTGAGATTTAGCTTTCTTATGAGGATTGAAATTAAATGTAGGCTGCTTCTTATTAGGATTCCATTTCTCCTTTGTGTGCAACCCTTCCCCATGTTTAGGATATTTAGATTTAATTTTCAGCTCAAGTTCTTTATTTCTTAAGGCTGAAGTAACAATATCAACAGTAAGATCATGACCCACATATTTTAAAGCAGTTCTGATGTCTTTGTAAGAGAGTTTAAAAATTGCAACAACTTGTTGATCATTAGAAAGTTCCTCATAACAGTTTTCTAAATCCTGAATTAATTTTGTGAATCTGTAAGGGTTATCTTCCAAATCAGATGAGGGGTCAAATCTAAAATTGTAGAACAACCTCAGAAGATAACATTTATTAGGCATAGTCTTAGTTAGATAAAGTGATTCCAATTTATTCCACAAGGCTTGTGCAGAAGAAGTTTCACCAACCTTCCTAATCACATTATCAGATAAATGCAAGAAAATAGAACTCCATGCAGTGTCATCTAATTCCTGCCTTCTATAAGCACTGATTTCTATAGCCCATTGACCATCAAGGGCTGCAACACACATTTGTTGAAGTAAAAGAGCCCTCATCTTCTGGCTCCAGATATTGAAGTCTCCAGTACCATTTTATGTCTCAAGTTCAAACTTATGTGTAGTGGACATGATGACAAATAGTATTCACAATTGCAATTATATAACACAGAGAATAATGATTTAGGCAGTTTACACAATTGATCAAGATAAGTGAATAACAGAGATAGCAAGATAATAACAATTATATGTACTTATCAATGCAATTCACAAATCAAACAATCACAATTTAGAAAACAGTATAGTTACAGTTTTGAAAAAGGTTTAAGGGGTGGCAACCCTTTGAACCCACTGCTCCATCAGATTCCTAGACCTCCGTAGGAGGTCTTGGGCAAAGGAAAGCAATAGAGAATTGCTTACCTTAATAACAATATTCAAAAACTGACCAAAGCTTTAAAAATTAAAGAGGATGTTCAGATAGGATACCATATTCTGAAACCTTAATGTTTCAGAGTGAAGAAAGCCATGAAAGAATACCAGAATCACTCCAATAAGTCCAAATTGAATGTAAGACAACAACGAGTCACCAAGACTCAGTGGAACTCAATAGTGAGTCACAGACTCAACCAAGAACCGAAATGAGTTAGTCCAACTCGCCAGACTCAGCATGAGTAAAGAAATAGAATCACTAAGACTCAGTAAAAACACAGGATTCACTAGGAGTTACAACGAGTTAAGGCGAGTGAAAAAGGAAAACAATTTTTCCACACAAAGAACAACTCGACTACCCAAGAACCCCAAATCTGCTTCAAGAAAGAACCCAAAACAAGAACCATAACCTAAAGATGAAGCTTTCATACCACTTGTAAGGCCCCAAAACAACAGTTTCTAAATGATAGAAGATCACAAAGAACAAAGTATGTGCAAAAATAACAGCTGAACACGCGATTTTCACCCCGTAGGGTCCGGATGTTCAGTCACAAAGACATAATCATCCATTGAGCATCCACAAAGGATATAGCTCTAGATTCACTAAGAATCAATCAAGAATATTACAAATGTTCGAAAAAACCTTTGGTTTCTTCGTATTAATCTTGCCTCACAACAACACACCGTAATCACCAAGACCAACCCTAAATCTATACACCCTTGTACAAACTTCACAAAGAATAGATTGACAATAACACAAAGCACGATTACAATGAAAAACCAGAAGTAAACCCTAATCTACACTCAAAGAAAAGAAAGCACCGAGAGAGACAAAAAGAGTATGGAATACTCTCAAATTCCAAGTACACCAAACGCCAAGTCGACAAGTAATATGAACAGTTACAATCCAAGGGCAGAGAGTCAGTCACGCGTAAACCTGATAACTATCAACTAATGAGGCCAAAACCAGGTAAATACTTAAGTCCAAAACCAGCAGACAATGGCCCATCCTAATAGTATAGTGAGGCAGCCCAAATTAATTAGCAGACCCTCAGTCTATTTGCTTTACATTTTTCAATTGTTCTCTCTTTGCTATAATGTTTTGCATTGCTACTTTCTTACCAATGCACTCGATGGTATCGTAGTCATACACCTATTAGAACCTCTAGTATTTTGCCAAGGCCAAAGTGCTTGCCTCATCCGGATAACAATTCGGTCCTTCATCGCAATGTTTTTCCAGGTTTACAACATTTACCTCGATTACTTAGTAGTTATACTGAAGCCGAGAGGCTTTGAAACTCTCTAGTTTGGACTCAAAGCCTTCTCTCTATCCTTTCGATCATGCCTCTGTTGTGTATCCACTGGCTTTACCATTTCTAGATTGTGAATTTACTCTTTGATCAAGTATGTTAATTAATCATATATTTTCGATCTTTGGTTGCAAAAATACCTCCATGAGGGAGTCGTCTTGACCATATCGAACCCTAAAGCCTGAAAAGCAGTATCATGCGGAATACTTTCCATGTCAACCATTTTTTGAGTGAAAAGGTTGAGATATCTAAAGACTCACTGAAGCCCTATCTCATATTGTATATCCTTCTATCGGGGTTGAGCTGGGCTTTTTCCACAGTGAACATATGAATGGAATGGTTCTTAAGGAGGACCAATTGAAAATGCTTCCAAGTCCAAGTTTAGTATACCAATTTTTGACTCCTTCGAAAAGAGTAATATGAAAACCTCAACATTTGTGTGGTGGGCTAGCTTCCAATAAATTCACATAGGTTTTAGGAACAGTACATAAATCCTAGTTTTAAAGTTTACATTTCATAAATAACAAACTTATTAAAATATTTCAAAAATTAGGTGTTAAATAAATTTATTAAATATTAAAATATAATATAATATACATTAATTATATCTACTCATGCCACATCATATCACTCTACTACATCACCTTTCCTCCACCTCTCCATCGGACACGATCATTAGCTCCGGTGACTTCTCCGGCGATTTAAAATTTTTTCAGAATATTAAAAGTTGGAGATCACATCCCACCCCCGTTGATTCACATATCCCTGCCTCCACCTCCTTAAAAAAATTAATACGGTCAAAGAATCTGTTATCAATGAAGAGGCCAGAGACTTCTTATTTGCCAGCACCACGTAGAAACCCAAGTCCACTGCTCGACTCAGCACTCCAATAGTCTCAGAACTAGCTGACCAATCTACCAGCCTGTTTGGCCCCCGTTTTTTGGACAAAAACTCATTTTACTACAGTAAAACAAGTCCACAGGCCACCACATTCTGACTTGTGTCAGAATGAAAATGTCAGTTGGATATTACCGTTGCATTTTAATACATATTTACCCTCATTTCTAATTGTAAATTTACACAACACCCCTCACCATTTTAACCCAAACTTTTGAAAGCCACCTACCATCAATTCAAGGGCATATTTGGAAGGTTAAAAAAACAAAACTCATCTGACAACATAAATGCATGCAATGTCATTCAGTGGCAGAGATGCCGTCCTTGTGGTCTAAGCTGGGGCCCACAACTATTGAAAAAATGGATTGAAAAAATTGGGACTTTGGATAAGACACAATTTAGTGCCTGTTATTATATCTTTAATTAATTAGAAATCTAAAAATTTCCTTAAGGTCAATTATTAGTTGCCGTTTTTCATAATTCCAAGGTATGCCTGGAAACAGGTCGGCGACTCGGGTGTAATACTTCTCAAAAAAAAAAAAAAATATTAGCAAAAATTATACATGACATTAAAAGTGGGAACTATGGCTAATTTTGAGCACCAATTCGCATTTTGTTTAACATTAGCCATATTTATGTATAATGTACTAGAACTTATAGGCAACCTTAAGTATGCGAAAATTAGGAAACGTGATTGATTGTGACCAATTTTTGTGTTAATTGTGATCGATTGTGACTTGATCATATACAACCATCCCACCCCTGCTTCCATCTCCTAAAAAAATTGCTGAAAAAATTTCAAGTCACCTTATATAATCAAGCCGCTGACAGGTCTCATCTGTGACCAAGTGTGTACTCAATGTGACTAATTGTGACCAAATTTGTGTTAAGTGTGACTGTCTGTAACCAATTGAATTTTAATTGTGACCGGATATGATCAAGTCACAATCGGTCACTATTAACACAAAATTGTCACAAATGGTCACCACAAACAAATCCACTTACACCACGGACTAGCACCACAGTCACCCACCAATCATCCCCACCACACCTCCAATGCACCACCATTGCCACCTTCAACTACTCAAAATTATCGTTGCCAATAGAATAAGTTGGTCACAAATTATTTCAATCACAAATAATTTTTTTTATAGATTACAGTTTATTTCGTTGGTCACATGTCAAAAAAATATGTCACATTTTATCTATTGGTCACTTGCCAATAGAATAAGTTGGTCACAAATTATTTCAATCACAAAAATAAAGTTTTTTATAGATCACAGTTTTTTTCGTTGGTCGCATGTCAAAAAGATGTCACATTTTATCTATTGGTCACACGTTTTCAAATTTGTTGGTCACGACTTATTTTTTAGTCATATATTATCGTCACATTTTAATTAAAGACTTGTTGAAGGAATTGTTAGAGATGACATCAAACAGTTGCAGCAACAACTTCCTGACTTCAAGATCCTGGAGAAACTTCATCCTTTCACTAATCTTCTCCCTCCTGAGCTACAATTTAGATAAATTACTTTGTTCAAAACCCAAAAATAAAATTGTTCCCTTTTTTGCAACTTATAATGAACTTCAACAAAAACTCTTACTCTTTCTGATAGACTGTGGCTATCTGTTGCCTGGCCTCTACATGCTCGAACACGTATGTATTCTTCCTTGGGCAGATCTGACCCTTGCGATCCCTGCTTTCCAGTAGGCTTACTTGTTGAAGTTGGATTCCAGTCAATCTTTTGTTGAATTTCAGCATTGTCCTTTACCAGAAGACTCCCCGGGTGAACCCTCCAACTCCAGATCACCTCTACTGCTAAATTCAACCTCATTCCAATCATTAGCCAACGTACCAACTCCTTGTTTTGCTTTATCACAAAAGAAGGGTGAACTTTCTATGGTTTTCTTATTCTTGAGTGGGCTCCCTTCAGTTCCATACTCAAAAGGTAGAAACGCCTCATTGGAACTTTCGGTCACGTTCATTTTTCTTCCACCGCTGGCAAATACCTCGTGTTGCCCTTGCGATGCTAAAACATAAGAATGAGAATTCACATAAACAAATATAATCATTGGAGCCAACAACGAAGCTATTGTACGGTATCAAAGACTGGCGAAAAACTGTAAGAAATGGATGCACAGACATCAAGCTTGGTTCATTCAATTTATATAATTGAATCAAAAGAAGGACAAAAAATACAGTGTCCTTTATTTATCGAGAATTCAAGCCTGTGTATAATCGAATGCAAAAGAACACAATTGCAAAAATATGACCATTGTGCATATCTGGGAAAGACTAGAAACATATTAGTGAAGCATAAAACTAAAATCAAATGAAGCAAAACACATAAACCACCACCTACACAAAGCAGAAGAAATCATTCATGCTTTCTAAAACAAGAGAAACGACCAGTATTAACAAATGACATTATATACAGTACTGACTACTCCATTTTCAGAGCTCAAACCAATCAGAAAACCACAAATAGTTAATAACCACAAAATCAAAGGAAAATCCCATTCGACAAGGTAGAGAATCTAATCCAAACACACCAAAAATGCACCACCCTACAACCTCACGAAAACCGCCGTCAATTCGCCATAGCCACCAACACATCTACCTGCACAACCAACAAAAATACCTAAAACTCCCCAACACCACCACAAAATCCTAGCATTTTCATCATTACTGTCTCTCCCTTTTTTCCCTTTATGATTACAGCAAGAGAAAATGGCTACTACGCCAGAATTCTTACCGGAGAATCGAGTAATTGATTTCCGAGCACCCCGCCGTCTCCGGTGGTGCCTAGTCGCCAATCATAAATTCACTTAAAGTTCCAGATCTTATTTTACTAGATATGGTTTTTCCTCTTCAAAAAGCCATTCAAAATCCTCTGAAACTTGATATGCAGTCACTTGAATCGATTGAAAATGGGGCCGAATTAAAAGTTGTGGAGATTATTGCTCAGGTCGGTTGCTTGGAAGTGATTAAACATGGAATTTCAAAGGATTTAATTAAATCGGTTCTGGTTGCCGGCATCGGCATTTTTGGGATCTCGCATGAGAAGAAGAAAATGGCAGCGACCGTAAGAAGATATGCAGTCGTCGATGAGGGAGAAGTGAGAAGTGAGAGACGGAGAGGGAGAGAAGTGAGTGACGGAGAGAGATAGAGATGAATAAGAGACGGACTGAAAATTATTTTTTAACTTGGAAACTTAAATACCTGATTTTAGGTAATTTTCTCTAGATATTATACTCTCAGATGTGATCAATGAGATTTCATTTCCCACAAAACTTCCTCATTTTCGACATTGAAAAATTGCTAGGACTCAGTGGCCGACTCGGCCAGCCCCGGCGGCCACCCGTGCTGGATCCGTCGGGAATTTTTTTTTTTTTTTTTTTTTTTGACTTCTAATGAACGTTTTAGAATATATACCTGGTAATTTGTTTTATTTTTTAACATTCCTGGTAGCTTAGCTAGTTGGAGCTCCTTTTTGCATATAGGAAGTCCCGGTTTCGAATCCCTTTCCACCATTTTTATTGTGAAATTTTTTTAATTCTTTAATTTGAAGTTTTGAACCAAAATTAATTGGGAAGAGAAGATTCGAAACCGTGACCACAGTTTTGGATGTTGAGGCTTTGACCATTGTGGCACACATTGGATTTGATAATAATCTTACAAGAATAATATATGTTACATTTTGGCGGGTTTAATGCAATTCTAAAAATTTGAACCCTTGATCTTCCTTTGAATTATACAAAACTTGGCCCAATATCATTTGGTGAATATTGATAATTTTTACAACAAAATTATATATGTTCAATTTGAACAAAATAATAATTATATTTAAATTTTAGACATTGTTTGATTTCTTTTTTTTTTTCAAAATACATTTTTCTTTTTTCTTTCAACCGCTCATTTTTCACTAAAATAATATTACATTAAAATTCAAAACTTTTCCTTACTTTTAACCACATATTATCCATTAAATCACTATTCCGAAATGCACTTTTTGCCAAAAAAAAAAAAAAAAAAAGACATCAAACGAGGCTCCTATTTTATTGTTGACAACGGTCGACGATTTACGGCCGCCCGTATTGACTCAAAATCCTGGGTCCGTCACTGCTAGGACTTCCCAACATTTTGATCGCTTCAGAAAGGGGACATATTCATCATTGCCTCCATCTTCTTTGAACGAAGATGCCTGCTGATTCCTTCTAATGGGAATAAAAGAAAAAGTCACTCTCTCTCTCTCTCTGTTTTTTTTACTAGCTATCTAGCTTCTTCTCGCTCTCGCTCTCGCTCTCTCTCCAGATCCTAGTGAGCTCAGTCCTAAGCGGCCTTGATCCCGATTTATTTTTTACATTTCATTCTTTATTTTCCTCTCAACATTGACAGGCCTAGAAGGTCTCGGCTATCACTTATGACAGGGTGCTTGCCCCTCCATATGTAATAGGCCAATAACTGGGTCACCTTTATTATGAGAGTAATTCGATATATATTGTCTTTAAATAAAATCTTCGGCTTTGGTCTCGCCTCCATCCCCTTGAAGAGGCAGAATTGCACGTCTTTGCTACATTAAGAATTGCCTCATAGTGGCGTTCTCGTCAGCAAAGCATTGCACGTTGGCGGTTATGTCACTACTATTTGTGCTAACCTCTACATCATTCTTGGTGATTATCGGTTTCTTCTTCATGTGTTTCCTATTGAGACGGTAGGACTTTCATTCCTACTCCTCGGATTCTCATCACTGTTTGATCCACTTTCAATCATGTTCTCTTACTTTTTTTTTTTCCTTCACGTGTTTTTCTCTTGTTGTTTTGGTAAGATTTTTCACAGACAATGCCAAACTGCTGATCTAGAAAAATATATTGAATCTTTCAAAGCCAACAATGTATTTTTGTTATCTCAATTTCTCAAAAGGTTTCTCCTCTTGAAATTTTTGAATCCATTTTTTTTTTTTTTTGTTTTGGAGAGAGATGAAGATTTTTTTTGTGAAGAAATCGATAACTTTTTTTTTAAAAAAAAAAAATTCCCTTTTTTTGTTGTGCAATGGCCTATTTATAGAATTTTAATTAAGGCATTTTAATAGTTTTATAAATTTATATTTTTCATCATTTTGTTAGAATTCGTGATTAGATTTTCATTTTAAAGCTTATTGATGTTTGTACTTTTGTGACGATTTGTCCAGAACCATTTTGCTTGCAAGCAAACACATGGTGCACTAACATCAGAATTTACACTATGTGCGTTCATGTCTAAGGATATCCGAGACCTTCAATATGTTAATTTTCAAGTGTTGAGAGTTTTGCATATTCATTTGCTTGGGAGAGCCTTAGTGACTGAGGCATTCTTTTGTTCTAAAATTCTTCAATGATCGAGATTCTAATATTCATTCCATGATATATAGACACGGAATGTGACCCTTTTGGTGATTGACTTGACATCGAGGTAGATTATAACACTTTCTTTATGTAACAGATCCGAGATTGAGAATGGACCAACTATTAAGTCTGGGATGAAAATTTCTTTTGCCTATTTTTTTTCGATGTACATCAACTTTCTTGTCCATCTACTTACTGTCACGACAGATGTCAAATGTGGGAATATAGCATCCACCTCTTTTTTAAGGTAACCAGGTTGTAGAAGTGGTTGGCACTACCTTATTCCACCAAGAAATTTGAAGAGTCACAACGGAATAATTTAAAATCATAGAAAAAACAAATGGAACAAATGATCCATATCATAGTCACTAATACTACCGGATACAAAACAGTGTCACTAGGCTATTCTGACGAAAATATAGATAGCACTAATGTCAGTGATCATCGACAGATAAAAATGGATCACTTATAAGATCATAGATGATACAAACAAAAATCAATATCGGCTTGTGATTTTGAACAAAAATATCAATAGTTATAGTATCAAGGATCGATGACACACATCCTTTAGCGATTATCGATGACAATATCACATACGATGTCGTCGGTAATCGCTTACAATGCTTTGGTCCTTGATCGGTCATAAAGAAGCATTTATTCTTTATTCACTCATCAATTATTTATATTTTTCACCACATAGACAAGTAATCATCACTGTTATTTACTAGCACATAGGCAGGTCATCATCCAAAATTACGAATAGCATTATATATAAGAGATTGGGCTCGTGTGATGAATAAAATTAAAGTTTTATTAATTTTTCAAATAGTCGAACTTCAATTTCAGTAACTCTTTTTACATGATACAATTTTTTTTTTTATCAACTTTCAATTACACTTTAAATCTTTTTTTTTTTGGTCGAAATCTATATAGAGATGAAATAAGTCAAATTTTGTCGAAATTCACACACATATATATATATATATATATATATATGAAAAGGTGACGAAATTAATGTTCCTTGGTAGATGCAAATATGACCATGAAATTTCAACGAGACAAAAATAAGCTCACGTGCATATGCATTATAAAGTGAAACTCCAGTCTGTGAATAACTATAATTAAATTAAACAAATTCATTAACTAAAGTAAACATTAATTAATATATATTTGTTATGATTATGATACACAAAAGAAAATCACGGCTAATTTTATGCACTATCAGAGGCGGTTTTCCAGCTCCACTGATCGGAATTAGCCACCGACGAAACGCCGGTGGAGGAACATTTCGCCACCGTTCTAACACTCTCTATCAACGCCTCCGTGCGAGCCTCCTGTGCTAAAATCTCCGATAGCTGATCCGGGCTGATAACTAACCTCACTTTCCAAACTCCGGTGCTGTTATACCTCGGAAAAACCTCTGCTTCTGATGACAGTCTCTTGAACATACCTTGATTATCGACCGACATCCTGTACGGCGGAGCCTCCATGGATGAACCAGAACCGCTGCTTTTTTGTTGGATGATGGGGAGAAGATAGTATAAATAACCTGCATGAAGCTCCTGGTTGTGAAGGAGTGGTGGTGATATTTGGTCGGGGCTGCGAAAAATGGCATGGCCGGGGAATTCGTTGGTGATTGACTCGGCCGTGATGGGGGCGTAAAGCTCCATTATACCACCGTTTGATGTTACCACTTTCACCGTTTCTTCCATCTCTGCAAACCCTTTAAACACACAATTCCCCATTGATCGTCCGTCAGATAAAAGAGATCGTTAGAATCAATTCAAATAATTAGTTTTCTTAGGTATGGGGGCTTCGGTAAGATGTTTCGTGAGGGGTGCTTAATATGCCTGAGATTTAAGTTATGGCCGACACAAGCGTTCCTCTTTTTTTATTTTTTATTTTTAATTTAAGTTAAAGTCAACTGTTAATTTTAGTCATACGTACATTTTATGGGACCCACCACTTCTCA